>CAUJNA010000677.1:87500-172516 GCA_963377175.1 Effrenium voratum | reverse complement strand
GGGGAGTCCAATTTGGGGGAGTCCAATTTTGGGGAGTCCCAATTTTGGGGAGTCCAATTTTGGGGAGTCCAATTTTGGGGAGTCCAATTTTGGGGAGTCCAATTTTGGGGAGTCCAATTTTGGGGAGTCCAATTTTGGGGAGTCCAATTTTGGGGACTCCAATTTTGGGGAGTCCAATTTTGGGGAGTCCAATCTCGGGGAGTCCAATTTTGGGGAGTCCAATTTTGGGGAGTCCAATTTTGGGGAGTCCAATTTTGGGGAGTCCAATTTTGGGGAGTCCAATTTTGGGGAGTCCAATTTTGGGGAGTCCAATTTTGGGGAGTCCAATTTGGGGGAGTCCAATTTTGGGGAGTCCAATTTTGGGGAGTCCAATTTTGGGGAGTCCAATTTTGGGGAGTCCAATTTTGGGGAGTCCAATTTTGGGGAGTCCAATTTTGGGAGTCCAATTTTGGGAGTTCCATTTTTGGAGCCATTTTTGGGGAGTCCTATTTTGGGAGTCCAATTTGGGGTGAGTCCAATTTTGGGAGTCCATATTGGGGGGAGTCCAATCTCGGGGGAGTCCACTTTTGGGGAGTCCATTTGGGCGCGGCTGTGTTTGGGGAAGTCCAATTTGGGGGAGTCCAATTTGGGGAGTCCATCTCGGGGGTAGTCCAATTTTGGGGGTGTCCAATTTTGGGAGTCCAATTTGGGGAGTCCAATCTCGGGGAGTCCAATCTCGGGGAGTCCAATTTTGGGGAGTCCAATTTTGGGGAGTCCAATTTGGGGGAGTCCAATTTTGGGGAGTCCAATTTTGGGGAGTCCAATTTTGGGGAGTCCAATTTTGGGGACTCCAATTTTGGAGAGTGCAATTTGGGGGAGTCCAATTTGGGGACTCCAATTTTGGAGAGTCCAATTTGGGGGAGTCCAATTTAGAGGAGTCCAATTTGGGGGAGTCCAATTTTGGGGGAGTCCAATTTTGGGGAGTCCAATTTTGGGGAGTCCAATTTTGGGGAGTCCAATTTTGGGGAGTCCAATTTGGGGACTCCAATTTTGGAGAGTGCAATTTGGGGGAGTCCAATTTTGGGGAGTCCAATTTTGGGGAGTCCAATTTTGGGGAGTCCAATCTCGGGGAGTCCAATTTTGGGGAGTCTAATCTCGGGGAGTCCAATTTTGGGGAGTCCAATTTTGGGGAGTCCAATTTTGGGGAGTCCAATTTTGGGGAGTCCAATTTTGGGGAGTCCAATTTTGGGGAGTCCAATTTTGGGGAGTCCAATTTTGGGGAGTCCAATTTGGGGGAGTCCAATTTTGGGGAGTCCAATTTTGGAGAGTCCAATTTGGGAGAGTCCAATTTTGGGGAGTCCAATTTTGGGGAGTCCAATTTTGGGGAGTCCAATTTTGGGGAGTCCAATTTTGGGGAGTCCAATTTTGGGGAGTCCAATTTTGGGGAGTCCAATTTGGGGGAGTCCAATTTTGGGGAGTCCAATTTTGGAGAGTCCAATTTGGGAGAGTCCAATTTTGGGGAGTCCAATTTTTGGGAGTCCAATTTTGGGGAGTCCAATTTTGGGGAGTCCAATTTTGGGGAGTCCAATTTGGGGGAGTCTAATTTTAGGGGAGTCCAATTTGGGGGAGTCCAATTTTGGGGAGTCCAATTTAGGGGAGTCCAATTTGGGGGAGTCCAATTTTGGGGAGTCCAATTTGGGGGAGTCCAATTTTGGGGAGTCCAATTTTGGGGCGTCCAATTTTGAGGAGTCCAATTTGGGGGAGTCCAATCTCGGGGAGTCCAATTTGGGGGAGTCCAATTTTGGAGAGTCCAATTTTGGGGAGTCCAATTTGGGGGAGTCCAATTTTGGGGAGTCCAATTGTGGGGAGTCCAATTTTAGGGAGTCCAATTTTGGGGAGTCCAATTTTGGGGAGTCCAATTTGGGGGAGTCCAATCTCGGGGAGTCCAATTTTGGGGAGTCCAATTTGGGGAAGTCCAATTTGGGGGAGTCCAATTTGGGGGAGTCCAATCTCGGGGAGTCCAATTTGGGGGAGTCCAATTTTGGGGAGTGCAATTTGGGGGAGTCCAATTTTGGGGAGTCCAATTTTGGGGAGTCCAATTTTGGGGAGTCCAATTTTGGGGGGGGAACCAATTGGAAACCAGTTCAAAGGTCTCCCTTCTTTTTTGGGGGGGGTCGTCCGAGTTTGAGACAAACCCTTAGCCACGGAGTCAGAATATGACCTTTGACTCTTCTGGTTCTTGTGGCTCATCAGTGGCTTGTACCTTCCATGTCCCAAGCGACCAATAAGCCTTTCCTTTTGGCGTGACTACTCCCATACAAATCTACGTGGTTAAAAATCCACATATGGCGCCCATCTTCACGCCACAATCCCCGGTTGTCTCGCCGCCTCGACCGGCTCGACCGGGAGAGAGACCGAGCGGCCTGCCACATCGCCCACGGCGTAGATGTTGGCCACGCCGGTCCACTGGTTCCCGTCCACCTCAATCATCTGGGCCCGGCCTCAGCGTGAATTCCCGCAGCAGTCACGCGGAAAACCCAAAGCGCCACGTCTCGGTGTTCTCTGTGTGGCTCCAAAATCGAAAAGCTAGGGTTAAGCCCATGTCTAGCTCAAAATTCATCCTCTAGGGCAAAACGCGGGTGGTCTTTTGGCTCCATTTGCCAATGCCATGTTTGGTACATGTTTTTGAGCAGAGATGGGAGTCATAATCAAAACCGATCGGTATTGAAGTGGTCTACGCAGAAGAATGTAAAGAATAAAAGGGCGGCGAAGGGACCCATTTTGGGCTGGGATTATCCGTACTGATCTTCATCGAAACTCCCCTTTGGGGGACCTCCTTTTGGGCTAACATGGACATTTCCAAAGTACACTCCGTTTGGGGAACACCAAGCTCATGGGTTCGCTCCCTTTTCCCTTACACACCATGCCACCTTTCACGGAGAACAGCTCTAGTCTAGTCGATTTCTGTTGCAGGAATACGCTTTTTGGATGGTTTGAAAGACAGAGCCCCCCACCCCCCAACCCCCAGCCCCCACCCTCCAGCCCCCCAGCCCCCCCAACCCAGCCCCCCTCCCCAACCAGCCCCAGGCCCCAGCTCCGCCCGGCCGCATCCCCAGCGCGCCTGTCTTCACCCCGACCTTCTCCAGCCCCAGGCCCTCCACGCTGCCCACCCGCCCCACCGCCGACAGCAGGCACTCGCAGCGGAAGGAGCCTGGACGCCGATCGCCCGCATCTTGGTCGACCACGAAAACGGGCTCGTTTGTTCACGTGACACGACGAGTTTGCCAGTGGCTATCTATGGGAATCCAAAACGGGCTTGTTTGTTCACCAGGTGTGACACCGAGTTTTCCACTGGCTATTGATAATTGATGGTAATAGCAATAAACCAGGGGAACCGCAAGCCCGTGGTGGAAAATCATCTTACCTACTATGGTATCTGGGAGCAGGCAACTCTTCCAGGCGGCTTTGCATGTTTGTCTTTTTCTTTTAACGAGAAATGCGGAACAACCTGAACTCATCGAAGGAACTGGGGCGTTGAGATAGAGAATAAGCCAAATGATCCAGAAACCGGGAATGGGATCGGCAGACTGTAGTTCATGAAGACGGCGTTTGGTTTCACAATTTGAACAGGGCCTTAGAAGGGTCCGCAGTTGTCTCTTGTTGACAACCCAAGCTGCCCAGTTTCTTCACTCCTTACCCCAACCACAAGCAGACAGCCGCAACTCTCCAGGTTGAACCACAAAGAGGTGCATCGAAATAGGGATTCGGACAGCAAACACCGGTGGATTTCAACTTTTGGCTTCCAGCAGAAGCCGCATACTATCCAGATGTCACCCAAAATCCACCGGAGTCGCGAGATTTCCGCGAGCCTCTGGAAGTCTCCACCAGCAACAAGGGTTTGCCTCGGACACCGCCTTCCAGCGACTGCCTCGCGCGGCTTCGCTCGGCACGCGCTTCGCGCTAAGCCAGCAGGTCCCAGGGTGCAAGTCGCTGCGAAACAAGTCACCCGGTCCCCAGCCCATGTCAGACACAAGTCGGTGATGTTGGCCAGGTAGGGCTGCGGTGAATAAATGCACCAGCTGAGATGAAACATGTTTCCAGTCAAAGCTGTTCTAAATCACGGGCAACACTCAAAAGGCGCCCTTGAACATGCATGGTTCCCTGCAGATCGTCCGAAGGTGTTCCTTGAAGATGCGTGGTTGCCCAAAACAAACTTCTCAACGAAATGCCTACAGACGACGAGCGAAAGACCAGTTTCGTGTTTGGCAGAGGCAGCATTGTCAGCACCACCAGCATTGCTTTGACCACGGCTGTGTCATAGTCATTCTTCTGACTGTGACAGTGGGCATGTTTGAAATTGCCTCACACCTTGCACGGATGCCAAAACAATTCGGTTGGTAAAAAGCCGTGTCAGTCACAATCAGACCTACTAAAGACTGAGAATACAAGGTTAACCTAATCAACTGTGGAAAAACCAAAAAATCAAAAGGTCAGTGTTGAACAGTTGAGTGAGTCAAACAAAAACGCGTCAAGCATCAAAAGAGCGGGTCGCCTAGTTTGGCTTGGACTCTTCCCTCCTCGTCGAATGTACGCGTTGTTCGCCGAGTTGCACAGAAGTGATGCCCGTCTCCAGCAAAATCTCCACCTTGTTCGCCGCCAGATCCGCCAGCAAGGCTGCCTTCCGCCGAACGAAGTGAGGAAACATGTCGGAAGGAAAGAAGCAAACTACGAACCACCCCAAGAAACGCGTAAAATGCACGGCTTTGTCTCCAATAGGAACCCTACGAAGCTCAACGTCGTTGGAGAACTGGACCAGCGGATTCGGAATGTCCCACCGTGTGCGGCGAATCGTCCATTTCTTCGCGGCGAATCGTTTCTGAATCGCCGACAAAGAAGAACAAACGCGCAAGAGGACTCCGGCTTACACACACACACACACCAGTTGGCAGCCTGCAAGGTGGGAAACACGTCAGCCCCGTCTGTTCGGGGAAAACTGCATTTGTCTCACGATGGCAATTGCCTTGCTTGGGGAAGGTTTGCAAGTGGCAATTGCCCTGCTTAGGGAAGGTTTGCAAGTGGCAATTGCCTTGCTTGGGGAAGGTTTGCAAGTGGCAATTGCCTTGCTTGGGGAAGGTTTGCAAGTGGCAATTGCCCTGCTTGGGGAAGGTTTGCAAGTGGCAATTGCCTTGCTTGGGGAAGGTTTGCAAGTGGCAATTGCCCTGCTTGGGGAAGGTTTGCAAGTGGCAATTGCCTGCTTGGGGAAGGTTTGCAAGTGGCAATTGCCTTGCTTGGGGAAGGTTTGCAAGTGGCAATTGCCCTGCTTGGGGAAGGTTTGCAAGTGGCAATTGCCCTTGCTTGGGGAAGGTTTGCAAGTGGCAATTGCCTTGTTTGCAAGTGGCAATTGCCTTGCTTGGGGAAGGTTTGCAAGTGGCAATTGCCTGCTTGGGGAAGGTTTGCAAGTGGCAATTGCCTTGCTTGGGGAAGGTTTGCAAGTGGCAATTGCCTTGCTTGGGGAAGGTTTGCAAGTGGCAATTGCCTTGCTTGGGGAAGGTTTGCAAGTGGCAATTGCCTTGCTTGGGGAAGGTTTGCAAGTGGCAATTGCCTTGCTTGGGGAAGGTTTGCAAGTGGCAATTGCCTTGCTTGGGGAAGGTTTGCAAGTGGCAATTGCCTTGCTTGGGGAAGGTTTGCAAGTGGCAATTGCCTTGCTTGGGGAAGGTTTGCAAGTGGCAATTGCCCTGCTTGGGGAAGGTTTGCAAGTGGCAATTGCCTTGCTTGGGGAAGGTTTGCAAGTGGCAATTGCCTTGCTTGGGAAGGTTTGCAAGTGGCAATTGCTTGGGGAAGGTTTGCAAGTGGCAATTGCCCTGGGAAGGTTTGCAAGTGGCAATTGCCTTGCTTGGGGAAGGTTTGCAAGTGGCAATTGCCCTTGCTTGGGGAAGGTTTGCAAGTGGCAATTGCCTTGCTTGGGGAAGGTTTGCAAGTGGCAATTGCCTTGCTTGGGGAAGGTTTGCAAGTGGCAATTGCCTTGCTTAGGGAAGGTTTGCAAGTGGCAATTTCCTTTCTTGGGGAAGGTTTGCAAGTGGCAATTGCCTTGCTTGGGGAAGGTTTGCAAGTAAAAAGAAGAAACTAAATATAACCAGAACCTTTCGGAAGAGTCCCTGATGTCCAGTCACCGCTCTCCAATCATGAAAGCTGACAGAAGGCCTTCGGAAGACTGGCGAACGGGAACCCCTGATCCTCCAATTCCATGTTAGAAAGAGGGGACCTGTGTTGAATAAGCTGACCCTGTGGACATCATTCCAAACTCATTCTCTTAGGGGACCCCTCCAAAATGGTGGTTGTCCTTTTGGTTCCCCTTCAATACCAGGAAAGAAAGTGGTACCTTCAAACAATAGACACCCCCATACGAGTCTTGTGTGTCCTCTTGTTGCCGCCTGCAGGTCCTTGTCCAGCATCTGCAGCATCTTTGCTGCAAACTCGACCACCACCACCTTGGCACCCAGCTTGGCGAACATGTTCGCGTACTCCAGGCCTGTCCACGCAACGTTGGGTGAAAAATGGAATACATGGCCACGGCCATGGTGAAACAACCCGTTTTCCGCAGCTAGTGGCAGGGGGATAGTGCACATCTTGGACAGAGCATGAGGAGCATGAGGGCATTTTCGGCACGGCTCCTTTCAAGTTGTTTTTCAGTTCCTGCTGGTCGGAGCCGTGGTGCCAGGCCAGGAGCATGACTTACCTGCATTTATTCCGCAACGCAGAAGTCTGTGTGTCTAGATGCACATGAATGCGCTGTTAGGTTCGTGTGCTTATCCATGCTTCAATTTGTTCATCTATTGCTCAAATCTGGCGATGATTTGCTTCCATCTCTGGGAAGCGTGTAACGTGAGCTCAAACGTTGCTTTATGCTTGTGCTTCACGCTAAAGCTTGCAACACCTGCCCAGCTGCTTTGAAAAGGCAGCTCCCAACTTGTCCACCGAACACCCAAAGCTGCGCTGGAAACGCTCAGCCGATTTATCCTGCCTATGATCCCAGCACCCTGGACCACCATGGTCTTGGGGATGAAGTCTAAGCTGCTGATGGAGTCCTCACTACGGAAATCAAAGCTTCGCCTGAGACCTTTGGAGGACAAACGGGGAGCCTCTTGAAAACCTCAAACTGTCCGAAATGAATCAGAAGGCTCGCCGGACCTGGTCGACCGAAGGGAAGACCAGACCAACCTTTGTGACCTGGGCGAATTCGCATAGTTTCCATCCTAACCGCCCATGGACCTCAAATAGCATAGATAACCTGGCCTGGCCTCCACAAAGTGTCCCCAAGTCCCCAAAACCCTTTCAGCTCTTTCAGCTCCAAACTGTTGCAACTCAAAAGAAAAGCGAAGACAAACGCGAAGCGTCGGAGTCGAAGACCCCAAAGAGCTCGAAGGGGATCATCGACAGGCGGTTGGCGTGTGACCCAGTAGCCACCACCACGCCGTGCCCGCTGCGCAGCGTGCGGCGAGCGGCGCCCTCGGTTTCATCCGGGAAAGGGCCTGTGGATTTAAGGAGTTCACCAAAACCCTGCGGCCCAAATTAAGAAAAAGAGGTTGGGGTCCTTTTGTTGCTTGAACATGTTTGAACCACACCAAGCTATTTAAAAGGCCCTCCTTCTTTTGGCTCAACCGGGCCGCCTTGTTTACATCAATGTGGCCAACCCCGCCTCCAAGCATAGCGTGGAGGCGTCCACGAAGGACGCTGCGCCCTGCAGGACGTCCACGTGGAAGCTGCGGAGAAGGCGCATGGTGCTCTCATGCGCGCTCAAGGTGATCCTCGCCGAAAAAAATGCGAGCGAAGCCGCAAAGGAAGGCGGCACGTCTTCCATGGAAGCATCTTGAGGGCAAAGAAATCTAAGGGGTTTAGGGTTCCACTACCTGCAAACCAGTAGCCCCGAGTACATACCCTTGGTATAGAGTCCACATAGTCCTTGAATACCTTGACTTTCCCTTGGGAGTAGCTGCTTGCCTTGCCCAAGACAAGCTCAACCAAGGCTCTGCTGAACCATGTCATGGATCTCTGGCCAAGTCCACTTCTTTGCCATCACCTTGGATCTCAAGCTTCAAGCATCCATCTCGCTCAATGCTCACAGACCTCTCGGCCGTGAAACAGGCCATGGTTGTCTAGGGTCAAACGTTGGTAGCTGGCGGCCCATACTGTTTCTGTATGAAGTCCCGGCAGTATGTCTGCAAAGCAAAACCTTCCCAGCTCACATTGCATCCCCCCAGCTGTGGAGTGGATGTTCCACTCGGGGGGAGCAGCCTCCGACCCAAAACAGAAGCAAAAATCCCGGCTGGCCATGTTCCAGGCCCAACCGGCCACGGGATCTGGTGTGTTTTGTCCAGTTTTCCTCCCGGCTTCTTTCATTGACGTTTGTTCATTCTTTCTTGTCCCCCATGGTTTCCTCCATCCGTTCTATGTACAAATTCCAGAGTATGTCCAGAACCTGAAATAAAGGATCCTCAAGCAAAGGATCTACATCACAGTGTGCGCGAATGTCAACTTGAAACCCAGAAAATCGCATTTCCCTTCCCCAAATCCCAGGTGGCCAAATGAAAAAGACATGGGCGCCTCGAAGGGACGCCCCACCCCCCCCACTCCCCCCCAAAAAAAAGATAAAATAAAAATAGAACAATAAAACAAAAATAGAAATAACTAAAGGACCCCCCCCCTCCACCCCCCCACCCGCCCACCCCCCAGCCCCCCACCCCCAAAACCAAAAGGACAGCCACCGCTGCACTTCTCTCAACCATGAGCCGAGGCGCAGCCTCGCGGATGCACTTGGAGTACGCCCCCGTGGGCGCCCCCGTGGGTTTCGCCAGAGGCTCCACCACGGCCACGTGCAGCCCACGGCCCGCCGCCTCTAAGGCCGCCTTGACCCCGGCGGGCCCGCAGCCCAAGACAAGCAGATCGTAGCCTCCGCTTGGAGTCACGAAAACTCCACACGACTCAGCCCCAACCCCAAGGCGCACAACCCAGCCCATCCAACCCAACTCTTCTCTCTTTTATTGCTGGTGCTCAGAGAATCAACGGTTGGCAATGACAATGGGTAAGGAAGCTGAAAGGGATGGTCTTCCTTCCCTACTCAGAACCGGCAAGTTGTTGGGGTTCGCCTTTTACATCCGGGCGAGCTTGGCTGGGGACGTGATTTGGACACGGGTCACGAGATTGTTGGAGAATCACATCTCCAAGAAACACTGGTTCCCAAATTCCGACCTGCTTTGAAATGGGTGTCTGCCTGATAGCCCCTGGTCCCCAAGAGCAACATTCGACTCAGGAGCCTAAAAACAACAAGGACACGAAAGAACACGCAAACAAACGTCACGGCGTCACGGCTTGGTCCGCTCTCCCAGAAAAATAAGCGATTGGGGGTGCCAAACCCCCGGCCCCGGGCGTGAATACATCCTCCAAAGCAGTCAATCAGTTATATATTCTTTGTTTGTTTCTGGCCGTCCCGGCGTGATCGGCACGAAAATGCTGGCTCAATTGGCCGCAGTTACATGAAACCGCCAAAAGCATGCCGACTTTCACAAGATGTCGGCATGAAATGGCAGCCGAAAACAGAATGAGAACCTTTCGTGGACATCATTTACGTGGGGGAGGGGGGAGGGGTTCTGTCCGCATAGCTGCTGCCTTTCGAGTCCCACCGACACGTGATTGCCTCGCGCACAAGATTGAGTGGCCAAACCAATTGTTCCATAAATCAGCCGCACACACGTGGTGGGCTTCCTCTTGGTGTCCAAAACAGGGGCTACCTATGAGACGCCCCACACACCCCACAAGGAGCCAACCTCGAGGGCTGATTGACTCCTGCTTCGGAGAGAAAGAATTGCTTTTTGGCCCAGAGAGGAGACATGGGCATCAAAGTAGGCGGACTTTGCCAAAAGTTAGTCAAGTAAACCAACCTGTACACATATATACATATAATATATATATATATATAATATATATATATATATAATGGTTGCAGCACCCCATAGTGCAAGTCTTACTTGTCCAAAGGGCCTGGACATGAAAGCTGAAGCACTTGAAGCCTGGTTGAGGTCGCTAGGCTTGGTTTTGGGCTACGTCGGTTTGGGCTTGAAAAGAATGGGCAAATGGTCGATCGGCCGAGGCGCTTGTGATGCTGGGCACGCAAGGGACAGGGGGATCTCGGGGCTCGTCGTGGCTTAGGACCCGGAGGAACTCACTGAAGTCAAACCTGCGACCACAGTCATCAAAACCGATCGGTATCAAACATAGGCGTCCTTTTTGGGGGAAATAGATGGCCCTGGTAGATGATTCAGCCACCAGGTAAACCAGGGCCCATCTATTTCTCTACCAAAACAACCAGAAAGGACACCTATGGTATTAAAATGGTCCAAGCCCAAAGCCATGCAAAGAATCAACAAAGCTGCGCAGGCGCCCGTTTAATGCCAAGCCTTTCCCATCTTAGCCTTCATCTAGCCGCATTTTGAGCAAGTGGCTCAGTTGAGCGGCGCCCTTTGACCCATCCTTTGCTTCTCGTGCGTATCGAGTTGCGGGAGCCGCTTCAAGGGCACCAAACGGGCCAACAGCGCCACGACGAAAATTTCACTTCCGGGGAGTCCCTTGGCCTTCTCCATCGAGATCTTTTTCTTGCAGACCAAAACCCGGAAATGTCGCCACGACCGCCATTGTGGGTCAAACAAATAAGTACGTGGAGCCAAGACCAAAATCTGTGGCTCGCTGGCTGAAGCTTGAGCCACACGGCGGGCTTTCTAAGAAGCTCCTGAAAGTGAAGCTGTTTGTTGGCGTCACAAACCCGCCGAAGCGATAAACCGAAAATTAAAAAAAAAAAAGGCCGCGGATCTATTTCGGGAATGCTTTTCGATTTTTGTGTTTTTTGTGTTTTTTTTTTTGGGGGGGGGGATTTTTCAAACAAGAAACAAGACGATGTGGCCCCATTCAACGCACCCGCTGAATGGGCTGGTAGCGACACTGGCGGAACGGTTGGGCCAATGGCCGTGTAAATGCAAATGCGAAAACTAGAGATGACTTGACATTATTTGGCATGTTCGAAGGCAACCCAAAAGGAAAACTGATGAACTCTGCCACTTGCAAGCGTAACGAGTTTACTCCCAAAAACTTCCTTTAAAAGCAGCTACAACGATAGAGTGGCAGTACCACCGCACACCGCCCTCTTTTTCAGAGAAGAACACCATTCGGGGCGAAAACCCGAATCCGAGGTCCGGCCTCCTGTGAGCATCGCCCGGGATGCATCCCAGCAGCGCCGTGATGTGCTTGGCGCCCAGGCCCACTCGCAGCAGCACGCCTGTTATACGAACAACATGAGAAGCTTGTTGGGTCATGGAAATGAGGGAGAAATACCGGTGACCGACGGAAATACCCGCCTTTATTTGTTTGTGTGGTTGTGTTGAGGGACTTGGCGCATTGGCGTGCCTTGCCTGCATGGGAAGTGAAGAACAAGTACCATGTGTAATTAGTTTTGAAAAGGGCACATTTCATGAGCCTTTTAAAGATGTGCTCTCTTCAGAACACACGATGCCCAACGAACACCATCGCGCAGACTTTGTCGCGAACAACAACTCGGGCACGTCAACTGTTGTTAAGTTGATGGATGTTTTCTTGGGCCTTGGGCTGACTTGGATTCGAAATATACTTGTTCCCATGAAATGATTCGTAATCAGTTTCACAACTCTTGGTTTGTTCACACAGGTATATGCCAAGACTCACCCTTCGAATTAGCGTGTATGTCAAAAAGGAAGCGACGCCTAGGGGGCATTCTCTTGTGAAGACCGTCCAGGCCCTCACCGACGAGAAGTGCCCGTCGGTTTTGCCCGCCTTCGAGCTCGTGCTTGGTGAGGCAGCCATCTCCCACCTCCTGCGCAAAGGCCTTTTGGACCTCGTCCATGGCTCATTTGAGCCTGAAACCGCGACAAAGAGACAGAGAGAGAGAAATAGAGAGTGAGAGAGACTGCAGCGCAAGAAAACCGCCAGAGAAACTTGTGGCAAAAAGTCAACTGCTTTGAAAGGGCACGCCCAAAATAGAACACAGGCTAGTTCTTCCAACTTTGGCTCAAACAAAAATCCTTCAGCAATTGCCCTGGCCAACATGCTGTCCCTGGCCCCTTTTTAAAAGCTCGGCGCCAAGTTCTCCTCGCGTGCGGCCGATTCAGCCGCCACTGCCCGGCTCCCTTAGGGCCGCCGGGCACTCAACGGACCCACCAGGACCTTCCCACGTTCGTGGGGCAGGTTCCGGCCGTCCCCCCGCTCACAGCGAAACGTGGGCACGTGGTGGAACCTGCCGGAAAAGGAAGATGCGTGTGTCTTTTTGTGGTTGAAGTGATTCCGCATAATGTGCAGCTCAAAAATCGGAATGCGCGAAGTTCGAAAGAACCTCCGGCCAACCAGCTGTTTTGCGCACCCTTCTGCTGTCTCAAGTCCCGTAATCCCTTTTAACGCTGAGTTTGGCAAAAGGGCGGTTGTTTTCGGAGACCTCTTTCCCACTCCAAAAGAACATGTTGTGCTTTTGTTGGAACTTCTCATGGAGAACTTTGTGAGTTCTAAGCCCTGGAGAACATGTTGGAGCACAAAGGACAACAACTACTTCAGGGTCCGAAGCCCAGTGGATGCTTGCAAACTAGAACTCAGCGGCCTTATATGTTGGACATGCCCCACCCAAGCAGCTTTCTAGAACCCGGCCCCTGAATGCGCTTGACCCTCACAACAAGTAATACACAAAAATATGGTTTGGATGGCTGAACTCAACGGGGCGCTTTCTTTTTTACCAGTGGTCATTACAAGCTGGCAATTCAGCCAGGGATCTATGGCGAGACTTGACGTGTCAAAGCTCCGACTCTCCGTTCAAGTCACTGTCAGCTCTACGGGCCCCTTATCCCAGGCCTCGCGGGGAGCTTGTCCGGCTCTTGCCCGGCCCAGGTGGCTTGCTGCGGCCACCGCCTCTCATAGGACAGCCTCGATTTGGGCTCGAGTTCACGAGTTTGAGCCAAGGAAGCAAACAGCGAATGATATTTGGCTGGTCAAAACCCTGTACTGGTGGACATCAAAATAGGTGGCAAATGGATGTTCATCCCCAAATGGCTCGCCATGCCGGGTCCCTCTTTGGAGCGGTCAAGATGTTTTTGCTTTCCGCTGTAAAGGGTTGATGACATGGAGCACGCGAGTAACATGATGAATTACGTGTTACCCGAAAAAATATACAACAAACACAAAATGTCATTGGGGGTTGGGGGACACAATGAATATTGACATGACAACCGATGACAATATGGATTTAACATGACTCTATGTGACCAAACGGCCATATAGATCTTTGAACATGATTGACAAGTATGTCATGCTCAACTCTTCGTAAGACCAGTCATTCATACTTATATTCGGTGCGATCTCGGCAAGTGGCCAGACGCTGGGTGCCCGGACTGCTCCTTCTTCAAAACAGGCTGTCTGCTAAAGTCGGGCTCCTTCGCTTGTCAAAACGAATGCTCCACGTTGAATTAGGCTTCGCCCCGCTGGGTGTGGTTGATATTTGGTGAGCTGCCCCATGTCCAAATCTCCCAAATGCACCATCGACTGAAGTTTTCAGAGCAGGCCCTTCACTCAACAAGAACGTGGCGCAGCTCTCAGAAAGTGATATACAACCCACCTACTTTCCAACCCTCTTCTTATCCTGCTTTTTCGAACATCTTACGACTTCGGCACAAGCACCATGGGTTCATCCCACACACTCGAGCACGACTCACTTTGAACACGCTGGTTCGTCCCACTCTTTTCGCCACCACCTGCCTCAGCCAGCCTCAAGGGTCTTTGCACAGGGTTCGTGCAGACACCCCCTCGATTCAGCACTGGGCTGGGTGTTTTGTTTCTAATCGGCGCCTGGCAGCGCCGGCCAACTCTGCAAACATTTCCTCGTTTTCCGGGAGCACCGGCAGTTCAAACCGACATTGGAAGAAAAACGCTTCGGTTCTCAGCCCGGTCCTTGTCGGGCTTTGGCAGGTGGCGGAACCTGAAAGCCAGAAAACGGCTTGGAGAAATATCTATATATATATATATATATATACATATATATATATATATGTACTATATATATATATATATCCCATCCAGAGAGGTGTGCCGTCTCATGCCGTAAAGAAACTAGAACATTTGAGTGGGTCGCGAAGTGAGAAGCTAATGTTGGGGGGGAATTGCTTCAAAGGAAAAATGTAGAAAACCAACTGCCTGGAGGTGTTCCCTAGTTTGGCGAAGCACCACGAAAAACACGTCTAAACCGATCAAATCGCCAGCGCCAAGATGCTGGAAACAGACGTAATGCGGCTCCAGGCCGTTTGCATCCCAACCCTCTTGCTCTGATCTGGGCTATATTGCCGGCCAAATGAGCCACCTGCACCTTCCAGCGGTGCTCAATATGAGTTGAACCCCTCCAACTGGTTCCTGTTTGCTTTCCCTCAAAGATCGAAAGGAGCCCCCGAGTTGAGGGAAAGCCATAGCCCACATCCATTCCAAGAAAACTGAGGCCCCCTTTTTCACCATTCCGACTTAAAAGGCCACTGGCACCAGGGGGCAAAAAATATGCCGGAACCAGCCGGGCCCCCGAGCTTCAGGTCGGCTGCAGCCTTCACCTGGCCCGATGCGCGGCCGAAAACCCGGTCAAGGGAAAAAGGTCGGACCCTTCTTTGAAGGGAAAACCAAAAGACACCACCCACCTTAGGCCGACGCGAGAGGCCGGCCAATTTTCCAGGTTCACAACATAACCGAAAGAAACAACCCACCATTCAGCTGTCACACACCCCTCATTTCAAACCGGGTCCCGGCTGGGTTAAACTTTAAAGGGGCCCGGATCGGATACAGGGCTGGTCCTTTGCACCACCACCATCATCAGCAGAGTGAAGTTCTGTGATTAACTCGCTGCTTCACTTCTAGCCACGAGAACAATGAAAAATGCATCAAGTCTCACAAGATCCGTCTCAAGCCGCACCCCAAGTTTTGGCATACCTCTGGCAAACTCAGAGTCGTGCAGAATAGCAGGTCAGCAACAAAGAGACCGAGTGTACCTCCTTGAAACAAGAGTGCACCAACACGGGCGATGCGACGGTAGGGGAAGGCCCAGGATGCCAAGGGCGATGTTGACAGAAGCGCAAGTCCGCTTCCTTTAACAGTATGCATCACCGGGTCTCAAAACGAATGTAGCACCCTCCCTCCAACAAACAAAGCTGACTGCAGGCTTCAGAAAGACAGCTTTCCTTTTGGGGAAGCTGTCCGCTTCCATGATTGTCGGAGGGAGGGTATTCCTTAGTGGGGGGGTCGATTTTTGTTGGGCCGGCCATTTACACCCCGCCGACTGGGCGCCCAAAGGCGCAACGCGCGAAGCCAAGCGCGGCGAGGGGCGCCGATCCACCCGAAGGGCGCCTCAGCCCGCCCAGGTCCGCCCGTTCCGCAGCTGAAGACCTTCAATATCCCCAAGCCAACCAAACAAACAAGACATATCAGCATGCATCAACCAAAAAGTTGTGCACCGTCATGGTACAAATGCGCCCCGACCAACAATATGAAAACCAATATGGATGAACTGGCATTGGGGAAAGGCTTGAATGTATGATCCTTCAGTTGCTGCCTGACGCCTGTCGTGCTGGGCTTCTTGCCAAACCAGTATCACACTGTCCCCACTAACCTCCAATTATTCCTACATGTCCCCCCCGAAAGCAGGAATTGGCTCAAATTGCATGGGTTTTTTAGAAGTCGGAAATGCAAGCCTGATTGCGTACTGAGTCAGGCAACCGTTTCGTCAACTGGAAATGAGACACTGGGTGGGTGGGTGGGTGGGTGGAGTGGGCGGGTGGAGTGGGTGGGTGGTGGGCGGCTGGGTGTGGGCACTATGTCCTTGGGTTCCCCTCAAACCACTCACAAAGGTACCAACTAAAAAGAACTACAACCAACTTGTGTCAAAAAAGTCTGCCCCAAGCCCGTGCTGAATGACAAAAAGCTTACTTTCCACAATTAGAGGAGACCCACTTGTTTCGATTGCTCGCTTCCCCTTTTGGAGCCTCGACTGCCACAAGTTGATCAATTTACTGCCAAACAATCGCCACTTGGGAGTGGGCCAAAAAGTCAACAGCTGGGGTTTCGGTTTTGTAAACCCTTTCCATTTACCAGGTTTCCATTCTTGGTACCCATGTTTGACCCACAGCCACTTAGGCACTTAGGGCCGCAAAACGCAAAAAAAAAAAAAAAAAGACAGGGATCCCGACTTGACTCGAAGCCAACTCACAGAAGCTCCGAGGAGAACGAGCCAACACAAGACAAACCTGCAAAGCGCATCAAATGCTCCCATTCCAAAGACTTCCAAAGAAATCCCTCCTCTCGCCTGGTCGCCCGTTTTTCAATATCTACCAGGCGAACCCAAAACCCCGTTTATTGCAGGTCGCATGAGATCCGCCCCTCTTGGAAATCTAGGCTTCCCGCAAAACACAAAATGTCCCTGGAATGAAAACCAGAAAAAGAAAAGCAAAACGCGTGGGGTCACCCAGCTTCGGCTGGATTGGTTTGCTTTGGAGGCTAGGAAGCAATTTCCCATTTAGCCCCTGCAAGCAACTGGTAAGGTACCTGTCAATACTGCGACCTGACTTGACAAATCAGCTCCCTGGCCAACTCGGGCGAGCCGCCGCCGCGCCGACAGGGGCAAAGGCGTCCCCGGCACAGGCGTGGCTGCTGCCCCGGGCGCCGCGGCCAAGGGCGGCACCAGCGGTGTCGCCGGCACACGGGGCGACGGTGGCACCTCGGTGGAACAGGGCGCGATGCCAAATGGAAACCAAGCCTGGCAGGCGAGCAGGCAGGCAAGCAAGCCAGGCAGAACAATTCAAGCAACCAAACAAAGCAAGCAAACAACATACCAAGGCAAGCAAGCAAAGAAGCAAGAAAGGAAGCAATAGCAAGGCAAGCAAGCAAGCAAGCAAGCAAGCAAGCAAGCAAGCAAGCAAGCAAGCAAGCAAGCAAGCAAGCAAGCAAGCAAGCAAGCAAGCAAGCAAGCAAGCAAGCAAGCAAGCAAGCAAGCAAGCAAGCAAGCAAGCAAGCAAGCAAGCTGTCTGGAAAGATTCCACTGGCCAAACGATCAAAACCAATCAAAATGAGCCGTCCACTGGGTCGGTCCAGCCCTTAAACCATGGTGTAAGCCGCTATTGTTCAAACAGCTCATGTTAGTTTTGTTTTTGGGACCGAAGCTTGGTTGGACTGAGTCGGCAGGTGAACTTCTTCAAAAACACCTCTTGGTGTCCTTTTCATTTGGCCACGGGTCGAAATCCAAATCGTACCCCCAGGGAACATCCCAATCCGCACTAAAATCGACTAGAATGGGTGGGGCACCTACCCCAACATGGTACCATTGGTTTTGAACCATGGCGATGTCAAAGCCATCCAATGTTCAAAGCTCACGTCGAGCCGCTGAGCAGCGTGGCTTCGCAGCTGATCTTTACAGGGGCTGCAGCTTAATGGCTTCGTCGCGGGAACCCCAAAATACGGCAAGGGCTTCAATATGAACCAAAAAGGAGAATAAGAAGAAAGAAAAAAATGGAGAAAAAAAAAAGGAAAAAATCCAACAAAAAGCAAAAAACCAAAACAAAACGAACAAATAAAACCTCAGTACAAAGGATGCACTTTTTTCCGGCTCGAGGCCCGGGCTCGGCTAAAGCCGCTGCCGGTCTCGCCTTCCGATTTTGGTGGATCCCAAATCATTCTCCCTGGCAGCAAGAGAAAGCTGACTGGCAACGCATGCGTAACCCAACGGATGTGTACATCTGAGCCCTGGACCCAAACTACTTGGTTCTCCCAAGGCACATGGGAAACAACAAATGTCCCTGGAAGCTGGGGTTGTTGTCGCTCAATCTCAGTCGCGAAAGCGACCGAGAGAGCGCCCTTTCCCTGCCTTGCGAAAGTAGATCGCCGCCTCCATGGAAAAACAAAGAAGCCAAGTAAGCCCCGGCGGTGTTCCAAACCCTCTTTGCACCCACGGAATAGCCGCTCACCTCTCCAGAGATCTTGGCCGAGACAGAGCGTTTTAGCTAACGAGCTGCGCTTGGCCTAAGAAATGCCTAGGCCTAGCGACTTGAAAAAAGTCGGCTAAAAATCAGCGAGACTTGCGAACTGTCACTTCGCCGAATGTTTGATGGACACACACACAGACACACACACAGAGAGACACACAGACGCACAGACACACAGACACACAGACACACAGACACACAGAAACACAGACACACAGACACACAGACACACACACACACACACACACTCACACACACACACACACACACACACACTGACACACGCGCTTTTACAAGATGAGGTAATCACATCAAACCGCCCACCACGAGCTGGTGACGGGTTTGCTCTGTTGCAGACTGCTGCGGAGGCTCCCCGCCAACCTGGCTTCATTTGTTTCGGGGAAAAGGCCGGCCATGAACATGATCGCGAAGGCCACCATGAGGACTCCCTGCACTATGAGAACTGTATATGCCTTCTCGCCAAAGCAGGCGGATGGTCTGGCCAGGATCAGCTTGATGATGATGTTACTTTCGGGCCTTGGGCGAACGGCCCCGAGAACGAGAAAGCAAAGGCCAAAGCCGATCAGGATGGCACCGATCATCTGGCGTCTCATGTTGGCCAGCGCGAGAATGGGATCCTGTGAGTGGAGCTTGTAGCGCTGCCAGCGGCTTCTCGCAGCTTCTGGAACTCGGGCTGGATGCGCTGGAGCGCAGCTCGGGGGAGGCTGCTCAGAACTATCAAAGGCCGAGCCCTGCGGCACAAGCTCGGTGTCTCTTTTTGAGGTGTAAAATGACAGACCGGCGAGGTGAAGATCCTCCGAGCAACTCCATTGCTGTTGAGAGGAGACCCCTCGAACTCCGAGCCGCGAGCCCCGTGCCAACTCGTACTCCCAGCCCCGACAGCCTCGATGTGGACCCTTAGGACCTATGAACGGACGGCTCGTCCAACAAGGTGATTCGTGCCCCTCGAAAATCTGAACCACCCACTCATCACTTGGCCGTGGGTCAAAACCAATAAGATCCCATTTTGGGGTAGGTGAATTCACCACCCATTTTAGGACCTATTTTAGTGGGGATTGAATCGGATGTTCACTGGGAGCATGGAATTTTGAGTTTTGACCCATGGCCATATGGCAGATTCGGCTTTGGGAAGACATTTCTGTATCACAGAAGCGGATTCCATTTCCCACAGCCCTGCATTTGACCCTATGCTTTGGCCTAGGCATAGGTTGGACTCTTCAAAACACGGCCGCCTCTGGGCCGCACCGGCGAAGCGCTCAAGCGCAGCTCCTACAGCGATAGACCCAAATCGCCCGGTGTGTTGGGTAGGAAAACTTCGATGTATATATCTGTACATGTCATAAATCCCTCAAAAAAAGACCTAGAAACTAAACTTCGAAGGGTGTGGCTGATTCGGAACCAGGTTTCGACCAGATGTGTCTCCAAAACTTGTCGATAGCTTTGTGATGTTTTTTGTGAAGGCATTTGTCCTCCCCAACCGATCGATAGCCAGTCATTCGCTGACTGCTCCGCTTGGAGCCCTGTCCTGCAAGAGCTCTTGTGCCTCCCGCAAGGGATCGTACCTCGCGACGGTTTTACTGAAGGCAGTGGATGGCATCCGTCAAACCCTTTGCGGAAAAATCGATCTCTCCCATTCGGACTAGATTGCTGGAAGCTTTGCGGCCCTTTGGACCTGCGTGCAAAGTGGCAAATGCGGCAAAGACCTTCCAGCGTATTTAGGTATCGCAGATCGAGAATTTCAAGAATGGGAAAGTCTGTTTGGCCCCAACTAGGGCGCCAAACTTTTCCAGAACCCATTTCAGGTGCCATGGTCCATTTCTTAATGGGGGCCTTTGGGCAAGTCAACGTCTCAGGTCTCAGGTCGCAGGTCGCGCGCCTCTGAAAGAAGATGCCGGGATTGTCGATGTAGGCCGGGTCCAGCATGGCTCGGGTTCCCGGGTGCTGACACGAAGGGTTCCATACGGAAAAACGAAGGGAGTCTGTTCGAACACAAGTGGCGAAAAAAGTATCTTGAGACATCTTACAAGGGATTGAATCGCTCCCTGCTGTCCATGGCGTGCGGGTTTGTAGGCAAGCCCCCCATTAATCGTGGCAGCTAGCAATCAGGAACGATGCCTGCCGCTCTGAGCTCATGCCAGCAATGCACGGGTCAAGCGTACACAAGTCAAGCGACACTCTGTGCCAAATCCAGGATGTTTTTTTCTGGGGGTCAAGGAACCAGCAAGCCAAACCTGGCTTTGACCCAAAATGTGAGCACCGGAGCTGACCGCCAAGCCACCACGAGTTCACCCAAAAGGGCGGCCCAAGAAATGCCCAGGCCCCAAAAAACGAAACAAAAGAACCGCGGAGCTCATGGCGGTTGGTGAAACCACTGAAAATTTGGCAACACCTCCGAGGAATCCATCTGGACCATGCGGGCTCCGAGTCTTCGCGTCGCGTGCTCGAGTCTCGCTGAGCGCTCCAGTGGTGTTCAATGCGAACGTGCAGCCAGGCCGGCCTTGCAAGCCGAAAATCAGGTGAGCAGCGCCCAAGTGAGTCATGATCGATCGGTATTAAAACTGTGTACCCAACAAAAATGGCAAGAATATAACAAGACGGCGAAGGCAGCAATTTGTGGTTGGGGCTATTTCTTTATTAACCCTTATTTACTACCTATTGGCCATGTTAGGCGGAACCATACGGTTACATGAAGGTCAACTACAGTGAGGGCTTTCTAAATACCCAGAACCAGATTGCTAGCACACTCGATGTGTTTTGGGCGCTGCCCACGTGGACTATGGAAAACTCTCCAGCTTGGCCGGAGTTTCAGTCCCAGTCAGCATCAGCCAGCCAGCAGGTGGTCTCATCCAGTGCCAAACGGCTCGGGAACCAGTCGGGTTTCTCCCGTGGATCGCGACCGTCACTTGGCCAACCGATGCAAATCCCGCACACCAAGTGCTCGTCCTGCGTGCGACGATACCCCGTTCCCTGATTAAGTCTGAGTGAAGAACCAGCGCCCCTCTGAACAAAGTACTACGTCAAGCGAGTTTTGACCAGCGCAGCAGCAAGGTGCACGGCATGCCGTGCTTGTTATACTCGAATCCATTTGTGGAAAGGAGGTCCTTCAACCAAGTTTCCCACCAAGAACAAGCAGATTGCAAACATGGCTACTTGCTGTTAAAACCATGCTTGTGTTCCTTGTCATGTTCCGATGAAATCATCAAAGTTGCTTCTTGTTTGTTGGTGCGCCTCTGAACAGCCCCCCCAACCAAAGCTGCTCAACTCTTTTTCGTTCATATCATACGCCAGGCGTTTCCTGTTGAACTCACTTTTTGTGAATTGGCAGAAAACGTTTTTCATTTACCACCAAAACGCTCCAAACCCAAAAAGCCTTTTCAAGTCCAGGATTTCAAAAACTTGCCAGTGAACCCTTTTCCAAACCCCCCCAACCCGACCAAGTCCTTCCTGTGCCCCCCCCCCCCGCCTCCGGCACCACGTGGCCGCCCAAGACGCTGCGGCAGAGCTCGGTGAACTTGGCCACGGAGCCCAGCGGCTTGCCGCCCAGGCCCAGGCTATGCATGGCCACCAGCACCCCGAACCTCGCCCCGCCAGGGGTAGGGGTTTCCGTTTCAGGTACCCAAAACGAGTTTCCTTTGGTCTCCCTTTAAAACAAAAAAATAATGCCTCAAGAAAGAACCTGTTGGACGGGACGGGTTACTTGACCGTTACTCATATGGCAATGAATTTTCATAGGGGCCCCTGAAACGGGGGTTGGTACACACCCAAAGGTCCCCTACAAGATTCATACCCATATGGTGGGGATGCACCTCTTTAAGGTTGGACCCCAAAAACGGCTTCGGGTCTTTTTTCCTATGGTCTCTCTTTCAAAAAGGACAGTTTGGTCCGTGTGGAGGGGGAGCAAAGGGAACTGCCATTTGCCTTTCCCTGGTGTTTTTTTGTTTTGGTGGAAACTGTGGGTGTGTTTGGCCTGGACAATTTACACCCTTTTTGGGTCTCTTTGCAGGGAAACCAAAGGGAAACTGCTGTTTGTGCGGGTTTCCCGGTCAAAGGCAATTCACAGTTTCGTTTGAACCACTCTTAAACGGTTGCTAGAAATCCCCTAGTAGTCCCCTTCCTTCCCGCAAACGGAGGCAAGACACACCCACCATTCTCCAAAAAAGAGAGGAACATGGCAGGGTAGGGTTTTGCTTGGTTTCCCTGCCGGAAAAAAAAACATGCACGAGGCAGGGAGAGGCACATGTAGGAGCCCACGTCGACGAAAGTCCCTGCCACCGCGGCCTTGGGCAGCCGGAGCAGTAGCAGAATGGGCGCCCCCCAAAACTCGTAGTTCCGCCGGTAGACTCGGCGCCTGCCAGGGCCAGGCGCGATGCCGTCGGAAGGGGGGGGGGAGAGGGGCCTGGGAGAGGGCTTTGCACTCTAAGATAACATCCTCAAAAACCACCCGCAAGGAAAAAGATCGCAGGCCATAGGTGTCCTTTTTGGTTGTTTTGGTAGAAATATGGATACATTGATTTCGGTGAGACGTTGGTGATACATTTTCTTCGGTGATACAACCAAATGTACCATCTACCCATGTTTTGGTTGTTTTTGGTTGTTTCCATGTAATCATGGGGGCTGGGGAGCCCAAATAAGCCCTTATTAAGCCCCAAACAAGGCCCCGCCAAAGGCTTAAGGGCTCCCTCCCCCCCCCCGCCATGATGTCAGGAACCCGAGCCACCCCTCACTCGGCCTCCCATCCTTGTCATCGCGATTCAATCCATGGAGCCTCTCGTAGAGCTCCTCCCCGTAGGTGTCCTTGCCCCGCTGCATGCGCTCCGTGTTCCTGTCCCAAACAGGTGGGTTCTTTGGGAGGGGCCCGTTTTCGGGTTGGGTGGAAGGGGCCCCGTATTTCTGGTCGGGTTGAAGGGACCCATTTTTCAGGGTCCAAACAGGTGAGTCACAATCAAAACCACCAAGAACATGGAGCGGTTTCCCATTTGCCCACAAGAACCCAAGGGTCAAACCCACAAACCGCCAATCCAAACCACCAATTGAAGGTTGCCTGAGTCAAAACCTGGTATTAACATGGTCGACCTAAAACCATGCTTCAGGAAATATACCAAGGCGGATATCCGCAGCTGCTTCTGGCGAGGGGATTGTCCCTTACTAACCGGATCATCTACCCGGGTTTTGATTGTGGCTCTGGTGGGGTTTCAGGTCAGAAAGAAGGGACGCTAAAAGGAAAAGCACCATTTTTCAGGGTCCCCGTAGTTCTTGACACATGCCCAAAAAGGCAATTGTGTGTGTGCGCTCATTTTGGGGTTGAGATATTGCAACATGTTGTCACGTTCACTGAAGTATTCTTGAGTTTCTCATGTTCTCATACCTTATCTAAATGACTTGTCTACCTCATCATGTTGGTATGAGAATGAAAGCCGGGGGCTGAAGGAGACATCATTTATATACAGGATCATGTCCAACAATCACTTTGAAAGGTGCTCCTTCTGCAAACAAAATCATGGGCAAGAAAAATAAACACATTCATGGCCTTATTAAAGGGCAATGATGTCTCAGCTATTGAAACAGGTTGACCCAGCTTGCAGGGAGAAGGGTGTTTCCTTAAGGAAACGGCTACAACAAATCAAACGTCTCAAGCATTAGCAAAGGTTGACCACTTGTCAGGAAGAACATGAAAAAGACATGTCTCAAGATCGAAAACTGAACCCCAACAGATCACCAACGGCTGACCTAAGTTTTCAACTTCAGTGTTACCAACAAATTACTAAATGGGCCCTTCTTGGTTGGTTACAGAGATACCAAAAGCAACAAATCCAATTTGTTTTCATTTGTGGGTGTCCTCTGTACAAAAACATAGTTCTCCGTCGATGCTCTTTCAACCAACCAAAAAAAGCGCACCCCAGCCTCAACAAAAGAGACCCTCATAAGGGCCCCCCCCTCTATGGGACACCCAAAACAAGTGACGGGACCGTGGCTCAAAAAACCGGTACCAAAATGGAACCCTTGTAAGTGGAAACATGGACCAAAACCTCACCCACGGGGATACCAAATCCAAGGAACTGCAAGAACAGCTTTGTTCTTGTTGGTCCCTTTGCAGGTGGGACACCTTATGGCTTCCAAGTCCATGCAAAACAAATGCCAAACACATGTGTTTTCTCCCCGACAAAAACATGTTTGGGGACCACCCAAAGCATGGCTTCCAAGTCCTTGCACATGGCCAAAAACAACATGTGCCTTCCCCCCCTTCCCCCCAAAAAGAATAAATAAACTGTCCAGGTCAAACATTTTTACTGGCAGCGCATGGATTCTGTCCAAGTCTCTGGGTGCTGTACTTCTTGTAGCTCTGCCCCCCGTCGTTGCCGGCATCGAAGTGCGCCAGCATCGCCTCAGACAGCCGGTCCCTGGCCTCGCCCTGGATCACCGTCACCTCGACTCGGGCCCGAGGGGCGCCGGGCTGTCCGTTGGGTGAGTCCGTTTGGAGTGGGAACAACCGACCCTCCCACCCAATTAACGTCTAGGTCCTCCAGATTTGAGAGGTTAGAATAAGGGTACCAACTTTTTTTTTTCTGTAGTCTATTTAGTAGGGAAACCCTCCCCAAAAAAAGCTAGATATGGAACCTGGCGTAAAAGGGGGGGTCCTGGTTTGGAGCATTTTCCCTTTGAAGGGACACCCTGTCGGGTTCCACGTTAATTATGTGGGAAAGCTAGACGGAATTCTAAAAGGCGCAAAGGCAAGACCCTCTTTGGGTGGAATTGAATTGAATTCGATTTCCAACCAAATACCACAAACTCCAAAGGCAAAAATTCCGAAGAGGAAAAAATCGGCCAACGTCACTGCCCAGGGCTGGGAGTTGCTGTGCGAGGGCACGTGGTTGGCCGCTTGCAACACCGACTCCACCAAACACCGCGGCACAGGAGCGTCGGAGAGACTGTGGGAGCAGTGCCTCGCTCTGCGTTTCTGATTCGAGCAGATGTGAATTTCATCCTATGCTTGTCAAGGGCCCCGATCCCAATAAGGCCTATCAAGGGCCAATAGGGTTCCTTTTTGGGGGGTCCCGTCTTTGGGGGGGCCCTGACAACCACGAGATTGTGGACATCAAATTTGGAACATGCAGGTGTCCACTAACCAAGTTCCACAAGGCTCCCTATTAGAATTCGTGATCACCTCTTTACTCGTGCTTGTGCTTTTGCTTGGGGCACGTCGACCCAGCGCCAAAAGCTGCACTTTGTGTGGGGCATGGAATGAATCCAACTCTCACTCCAAACATCTAAAAGTCTACGGCTGGGAACCCATTTCTAAGGAACCTCCTCTTGGAAAATGGAGCCCCTCCCTTTTTGGGGCTTCCCATGTTCACTCGCATGAGAGTGAATATATGTTCAAGCATCTGATACTTAACCGCGGTTCCTAGAGTACTCTCAACACGACCTCTCCAAATGATTGCTCTTTCGTTTTGGTCTGGAAGAAAAATGTTTAAACACCTCGGAAGAGCCAGGTGCCTCAGGCCAAAAACCTCAGGCAACTGTAAAAAAAATAATGAAACGCGCAAAGCGAAATCGGCCTTTAAATATTCCCATGCTGTCCCTTTAAACCCGACGGCATGCTCTCAAAAATACGGGAACCGCACTCCCTCACACTTCCGGCCTTCTCCTAATCGCCCTCGTAGAAAAACAAAATACCACCAAACAGGGGCGCCACTACTTCCAAATCAGGGAACCCCACTCCCCTGAACAGCAGAAAAAGAAAAACACACCTCAACATATGCCTCTATATATATATATATATCTACATAACATGGGGCGCCCCTCCCAAAAAAAGAAGCGCCGCACGGCTCCTTTTCGGACGCGCCCGTCGTCTTTTCGGAGCCTCGAGGCCACCAGCTCCAGCAAGCCCCGCTCCTCGCCCGGAGACGCGGGCGCCGGCGCCGGCGCCGCGGCGAAGGCGCGATCGTCGCAGCACCACCTGAGCAACGCCAACGGCCGTGAGAGCGGCCGGGTGAAGAAAAAAAAAAGAAAGGCCCCCTCAGGAAACAAAAGAAGAAAGAAAACCCAAAGGGTGGCAATGATAAGACCCGAAAGGCCCTCTCAGCAGAAAAAGGTCTGATCTGATGCCAAAAAGGTGAAGGCGGCAACAACAAAGCTCCCGATTAGAACCAAAAAGGTCGAAAACAAACCAACAAACAAAACAAAACAAAAGAAGAGAACAAAAAACAACACAAACCACCGCGTACCCCTCAAAACACTTGCCCTCCGTTCAGTCCGGCGGCGTGATCTCCGCCGCGGTTGGCGCGGGAATTTCGGTGGGAGCCTCGGGCCAGCCGAGGCTCAGGCCGCAGACCACGAAGAGGTCCTCCTCCAGCGCCAGCACCTTGCGGCGCAAAACCAAAACGCGCTCGCAAAAAAGCGCCGGGGGAGAGAGAGAGATTTGGGTAGGGTCGCTATTCTTGTTTCAAGGGGACCCCCAAGAAAGAAAAAAAGGAAGGAAGGAAGAAAGAAGCAAATGACGTTAGGCTTCCGTCTTGCTGGTTGACCGGCTGCGCTGCCTAGAAAGGAATGACAGGAGGCTGGCAACCGTTTCCCAGCACAATAAAAGCAGCGCATCAGCATTATACCATAGAAGGTTTCAGCCGACAGGAAGAAAAGACCTCCCAATTGAGCCAAACATGGGCAGGAAGGCGCGGCGGACAAGCCGCTGCCGTAATGGGGAATTAACAACGCTGCCAACTGTGCAACTGCCAAAAACACAAACATGGGAAAATGGTCTGGCAAAGTGCCGGGACCCATTTCTGAGGTTGGTTAACAGGAAAACCGAAAGGACATCATCCCCCAGGGGTTGAGCGAGTGTAACGGCCATTGCTTAAGCGGATTCATCATCTAAAGCAAGTCCCAGGTCCGTTCTTATGTGGGTTGAATCCTAGGCACTTTTCAGCCCCTGGTGTAATTGACTACAAAACGTACTCACTGGATGGCCAATCCAAAGGATGTCCGGGCGCACCTTTTTTAAGGGTTCCCTTTGAACGTCTAGTCGTTCCCCCTCAACCCCCCCCCACCCAAGCGGGTTCTCAAGAAATCAGCGAACCCCGAAAATGGAGGGTCTTCCTTTTGGTTTCTGATTGAGTTCCACCAGAAGGGCGGAATTCAACACAAAAGGGCTTCCCTTTAAAGCAGCCGCCAAAAGGTTTCGGTGACACCACGCCAAACGCGGGCGCCACGCGCCGGTCACGTTGACCGGGAGCCTCGCGGTAGGTCGCGTTGAGCTTCGCCGAGAAGTGCACCCGGGCCCCGAGGCCCAGGTCTTTGGCGCCGAAGAGGAGGGCCATCAGCGCGGAGCCGAGGTCCAGGAAGACCCCATCCACCGGGGGATCCTGAGTGGTTGACTCCAAAAATGGACGCAGGAGAGGAGGGGCTGAAGAGAAGGGTTGACTATAACTCCGGAGGAAAGGGGTTGACTCCAGAGAGGGGTTCAAGGACTTTGGGGACGAAACCATCATCAGCTTCCAATATTCTGCCCCTTGAAACTGGTCTAAACTTGGGGGCAAAGGGAAGGCCTGGTTTTGAACCGACCAATTTGGGCTATTTGGGCACTGCTCACTTGGTTAAGCCAACCCGTTTTCAGACGTGCTTCAATGCATTCAGCTCAAATGACCAGTTGGTTGCATTGCAGGATCCACTCCGCCGCAAAAAAAAAAAAAAACGCATGTGACAAAGTGCTTGACGTCCACTTTGGAGGGGATGCCTTCACCTGGACCTCCGCTCAACCAAGTCGCCTCCGTGAGGCAGGGGCCCACTGGGGCACACAGCGCCAGGTGCAACGGCGCGCCCCAGAACTCGCAGCCCTTCCGCTGGCCAGTGAGAGATTCCTCATAGGCGCGAACCTGAAGTTCAGACTGAAGGTTTCGAAGACTCCAAACAAAGCCTGCGGACCTGTTCACGTTCCAAAGACTCGTGTCACCGTGAGACAATGAGCGTAGGCTGTTCCCAAGCAAACTGTTCCAACGCCGAAAGAACCCGAAGGAAACCAAACTGGAGGAGCCTCGTTGTCAGACACAACTGACATTTCCCTCGCCTGCTTCGCCATACGCTCGGGCATGTTCTTGGGGAGATCCTCAAAGAGCGCAGTGCCCTCCTTCCCCGCGTCGTGGTTCTGCAAGAATCTCTCGGCCAGGAGGTCCCTCTTTTGACCTCCGGATCTCTGGAAGCTGTCAGATGTGTTGGTTTTCTGTTTGTTTTTTTTGTTTGAAGCTGTCAGACAAACACAACTTCTTTGCATGGCAGAAATATTGAAGGCACCATGGTTTCTATGTTGTCTTGAGCCCATTGAGTATGTCTACATGTATACTATTTGTTGCCCTTCCCCTTTCAACCAACCTCAAAGGTATTGTTATACACTTTTAACCACCTAAACACCAAGCAACCGCTTCGTAGTCGGCGAGTGCCCACAAAACACACTTCAAATCCTTGCCAAACCTTCGAATTCCCTTCAACCAGCACAAAAACCGTACCCTGAAGAAAAGAGAAGGAAACAACAAGTGACCCTCCGCGCCATTCCCTTGATTGACCCATTATTTTTCCGCCACCGACAAAAGCCGATACACCGCTTCCGCCTTGCACCACCGCCACGGTCCAGGGCTGCGTGTTGGCAGAGGACGGGACGCTCGCAAGACCTTCCAAGAGGCGGCTCACCACCTGCTTCGCGGAAAAACGAGAAACTTTGTCCCCTTTTTTTCTAAGGGTTGATTCCCCATTCTTTTCGACCATCGTTCTTGTCAAAAACCGGCTGTTTCCCCTAGGTTTTTGATGGTTTCCTGCAAAGAAGGATCCCTGGAAAGAATGGAGAATGGTTTCAGCGGGAGTTTCTTACCTGTAATAGGCACCCCTGTTTTCCCTGTGGCTTGTAATTACAGGAACCCCTTGACTCCCTTTTGGTTCGGGGAAATCAAAAGAGGCAGGAGTTTTGGTTGCCAAACCAGCGGTGGGGTCAACAGAACCGCCATTTCAGGGCAGGAGTCTCAGGATCTAAAAATGCCCAATTCCCCCCCCCCCCGGTTGGCTTTACTGGGAAACCAAAAAGTAAACCTACCATTTTGGGGGGTCTCATTTTAAGATACACCCAGTGACTCATTGTTCTCTTTTTTGCGGGGTCCCTTTAAAATAATCGAACCAGCATGGACATTTGGTTCGTCCAGCAACAGTGGTCCAGGCTGGCACTTTCAGTTTGCGCACAGCGTGCCCTCACTTGGCCCTCCTATGTCAGCAACAGTCATAATCGATTGTTAGTTTGGCAGGACATGGGGACCTGATTTTGGAACACCCCCAAAACAAACACAAGAGAATCTGTCGGTATAATTCTGCAAACCCCCGTCCAAATAGAAAAAACACACACAAAACAAAACAAGAAAGACAAACCATATATTTACGGCCCGCAGCTCGTCAAAAGAGAGACACGCGTACAAATCGTCCGGTGACTCTTCCCCTGCGCTCAAGTCGAGCTCGCTCCCAGAGCCGCGCCGCGCCTTCCGCGGCACGGGGACGGACTGGAAGCCGCTGCAGGGCGCCAGCGAGCGCATCTGCTGCAGGCCCTTCGGCTCCTTCTCCAAAAGCGACATGGCCCGCCGCAACGTGGCCAGGTGGTCCTGGGGGGTGGAGTCTAGGACCCCCCCGTGTTCCGTGACTTAAAACGGGATGCCAAAAGGGAACAAAAAAAGAAACGGCTCCAGACGAAACTTCTATTTGGATGGTTTATAAAGGTCCATGTGAATCTGCAGGCAGGTAAGTTTGTTTCTGACGTGTGCAATTCAGGCAATCTTACTTGAGGGGCAATAGTTGCATCAAATAGCTTGGTTGATGGCTTGGTTCGATGTTTGATCAGCAATTTGCTCATCCGCCGGCACACTTTGTTAATTGACCCACCTTCTGCAAGGAATGGACCACCTCCCGGACTTCCTCCGGGCTCGCTTTCTCCAGCGAGGCTCCAGAACCCATGGGTTGAGCCGAAAGCCTTGCAAGTGGACATGTGGCATACTGGATGCTCGTGAACAGGGCCCCACATGTGTTCACGAAAACATGTTTGAGCCTCGCAACTCGAACAGCACCTGCTGATGTACACCTCAAGCACACCTACATGTATGTATATACGTGTATATAGATGCAACGCATACGCAGGCAAGCACGCGCACGCAACATACATATACAGTTATATATATATATATACATATATATATATATATACACACATACATGTATGTCATATGTGTGTGTACGCGCATATGCATGCATGCATGTTTAAACTTACATCATGCCTGCAATGACAAACACCCTTTGGCCGTTCATCAACAAAACCGGGCATTCTCCGCGTGCTATCACGCAGCGTGCTGCAAATGACTGTTTCAACTGTTTCTTTGGTTTCACGTGTCCAACAAAACGTCTTCGTGAGCCGAAACCTACCCATCCGTTGCACCAACGGAGCGATTGAAATCATCGCTCTCCTTTCCGCGCTAATAACAAGGGGATGCTCACAGCTTCAAGTGACACATGGTCCAAATTATTGGTGCGATTGGTTCACGGCTGGTGTCTGTTTGTTTTTGCACGAGCAAGAGGAACATGATTGGCAAGTGGAAGTTGTTTGGGAGTCATCATGTCCATTTTGTTTGCTGAAAGTATTCTCACGAAGCGACCGCGCACTTGTTCGTGAGCCAAAAAAAACACGTTAAAGGCCTGGTGCACTGTTCCTAACCTTAACTCCCTCAAACCGCAACAAAGTCGACCGACAGAGGCGCAAACCTTTTTATCGGGTTGCTTGGAAGGTCTGACCAGGGCACGCGGCGCACTGGACACAAGGAGCAAGGATATTCTTGCTTGGTAAAGTGCCAAACGCGAGGCGCGACAAGCGGGACGCGCGGGTGGGGAGGGCGGGTTTTAAAACGAAACCAGAACTGCTTGTCCAGGAGCACAAAATGGCAGCGGCACGAGATTCACACCAGGCCTAAAACACAAGTGAAAAGAAAACCCTAAGCGTTAAAGGTGCACTAACCCAACAAAGTGGAACGACAGAGGCGCACGCCCTTTTTTATCGGTTGCTTGGAAGCACTGTGACCAGGGCACGCGGTGCGCCTGGACACAAGGGCGAGGAGATTCCCCTCCTTCGGCACTTCCAAAGCAACCATGGAAAAGCCCACGCATCTGTACTCTTGGCGCATCCAGTCCACTGGGCATAGCTCAAGGCCTTTGCCGGCTTGCGCCAAGGCCTGAAAGGCTAAAGTTGCAGCCGGGTTAAAATGAACTTAAGGTCCTCAAGGCCGGCCAGAACTGCGTCCAGAGACAAAAAAAGGTTTTTGAGGTGCTTAAAGTAAGGAAGTGCAGCCTATAGTACCATGAAAAAATGCTGTTTTGGCCCCAAAAAGGAGGCATAATCGGCACTTGTTCGGCCAATGTCCCTCTTGTCCCCCTGCTTGCCCCTGCTTGTCCTCGGCTTCAGCGGGCTGGAAAAAGGGCACCAAATGCTCCGTTTCATAAAAAGTAGCGGGGGGGTTGGGATGACGATCGAAAAATGATGATTCAATTAGGGGCCAAATGTCTAAAAACTAGGGGCGCCAACCCACAAAAAAACCACAAAAGCCGAAAAGCAACCCACCCTGAAAGAAAATAATCAATCATACAAAAACAAAATTCTAAAGAAAATTGCCCTCCATTAAACCACAGGGAAGTTGAGAGGGGCGGCAGCTTCCCCCATGCTGCGCGAAGAAGCGATGATTGTAAATGATGCGCAAAAACAAACAGCGGGGGGGAGTCGGCAACCAGCGGAAGGCTGGCATGATGCGCGAAGCAGCGATAAGTTGTAAATGATGTGCGAAGACAAATAGCAGGGGGCTGCGGGGGCGGCAGCCTGTGGGAGACACCAAGGCAATCCTGTGCTGACCAGGGTTGAGTGGAGCAATTCTGCGTTTAAAGGATTGAGTGGAGCAATCCCGTGGCCACAGGATTGAGTGGAGCAATTCTGTGCCCAGCGCGGCGGTGCGTTCATCCTGCTGGAGTAGTAGTAGTAGTAAGGGAAGAAGGCTTATACGGACCAATTAATTTTCGCATTTGGGTCCCAAAACCCTGCAAAACAGCCAAATTCTTCAACCAGCTGAACGTTTTTTCAATGTCACCGGTCTTCGTCACCGCTCCGTTTTTGGTGCAAAAAGCGCTCAAAACGGCCAACTCCGAAAAGTTCGTTTTTTCGTGTCAGACGTCAAAAGTGGTGCCTGAGCCTCCAAATTCGCTCGTTTTCCGCCGAAAACCGGCTCCAGACGTTCGCCGTGCTTCGAATTCCGTTTTCTGCCCCGAAAAGCCTGCGAATTCCAGCCCGCCGAGCTCGTCACCGCTTGTCACCGCTTTGTCACCGCTCGCTTTTTGGTCGCAAAAGTGCGCAAAAGCGGCAGTTCCGGAACTTGTTCTCCGCAGGGTTTTCCGCGGCCCAACAGCCCGCCGAGGACCTGGCTCGGAGCCCGACAGCCCGCCGAGGTTTCGGCCTGCGGTCCGTCAACCCGCCAAGCTTGTCACCGCTGATGTCACAGTAGTAAGGAAAGGCTGCTTATAGGGACCAATTAATTTTCGGATTTGGGTCCCAAAACCCTGCAAAACAGCCAAATTCTCCAACCAGCTGAACGTTTTTCCGACGTCACCGGTCTTTGTCACCACTCCGTTTTTGCGCTGAAAACGGCGAACTCCGAAAAGTGCGTTTTTTCGTGTGCGGCGTCGAAAGTGGTGCCTGGGCCTCCAAATTCGCTCGTTTTCCTCCGAAAACCGGTTCCATGCGTTCGCCGTGCTCCGAAATCCGTTTTCTGGCCCGAAAAGCCTGCGAATTCCAGCCCGCTGAGCTCGTCACCGCTTGTCACCTGGCTCGGAGCCCGACAGCCAGCCGAGGTTTTCCATGTAACACGTCAGCCTGCTGAACTAGTCACCGCCGATGTCACCGGTCTCTAACACGTCAGCCCGCCGAGGTACCGGGGTGGAATCGAACCTCCGAAACGCTCCGGAGACCAACGCCTAAGCCATCTCACCATCGGCTCTTGTTACCGTCCCAAAACGGCGCTTTTTGGCAAAAACGGTCTCACCGCGATGTCACCGCTTCGTCACCACTCTCTTTGGGGCCGAAAAGTGCGCAAAAGCGCCCCAGTTCCCGAGAGGACACGGTTCTTGGCAAGTTTGAGTCAATAATGGAACCGGGTGATTCATCAATGGCTCATGAATGGGCAAGGTTGGTTCATGAATGGGCAAGGTTGGTTCATTAATGGGCAAGGTTGGCTCATGAATGCCCCGCAGGTCATAGCCGCTGAGACCGACGCCATCGGTCAATTCATCAGAGGTCTCATAAGTGAAGGACCTCGCACACTTCGTGTACAGGTAGGGGCTGTCGCGAGATGATATATAATTATACCACCCTGCGCCACGAAGGCCCCGAATGACCCATAGCGACTCAAGTGAGGGCGCGTTGCGAGCCCCATTGCTACTCCTAAGAAAACATGTTTGAAGGACCTGTCACGGGCAACATCCCGGAGGTCCTGGACAACGGAGAGGTGACTGACGGCACGCACGTCACAGCAGGACAGCTGGCCCTCGCTCTGCTCTGACTCCCTACGCTCAAGTAACTGACCTGGCGGTGAACACGGCAGCCTCCGGCAACAACGCCGCTGCCATCCAGTCCCTGGACGACCGAGTCACCGCCGAGCTGGCCTCAAAGCTGGACAGCAGCGCGCTGGCGCCGGCAATTGCGCCCCTAGCAACGGCGGCCCTGGCCACCACGGACGGCCAGGTGGCCGCGCACGGAAGCAGCATCGCCGCGCTGCACCACGGGTCTCTCCAACAAGGCAGACCAGTCAGCCTTCGACGTGCTGGAGGGCGTGGTGGCCACTAAGAGCACCCCGGACGGCGTGGACTTGAAGCTGTCCAACTACAGCACCACGGCGGCCATGAACGGCTCCATCGCCTCGGCCAACAACGCCACGCTGGCCACGGTGGCCGCCAACTACGTCTCAAGCCGAGACGCCTCCATCTCGGGGCTGCAGGCCTCCAAGGCAGACGCCAGCGCCTGACTGCTTACGCCCTGCAGTCGGCCGTGGACACTTCCTCGGTGGTGGACTCTAAGATAGCAGCCCTCTTGGACGCTGTCACCACGGCAGCCCTGGACGCCGCCCTCCTCGGCAAGGCGGACGCAAGCGCGCTGGCCTCCCTGCTCTCCACGGTGGACGGGTTGGACACGCCGCTGGAGGTAGACACCAAACAGCAAATGCCCTGCTGGGTCTTGCCACCGAGGCCTTCGTCGCAGCGCAGCTTGCTAGCCGGGACGCCAGCATCACGGCGCTCCAGGGGGCCAAGGCCGACGCGACGCTGGCCTCATACGCCACGAACGCCGCGCTCTCGGCCAGCGAGACCACGCTCCAGAGGCCCTTGACGCAATCCTCCGCCCTGCAGCTTTCCGGCAGCGGAGTTGTTAACGCGCCGGCCTGGGCGGGCTTCACGACTTGGGACCTCGTTCGCGGAAGCAACGTCGTTCGCAACCTGCATCTGGGGGCTCCTCTCTCTGCTGCAGCAGCCCTGCTGGCCTACTACACCTCGGCGCAGGTAGACGCGCTGTTGGGAGACTAAGTAGTAAGGAACATCTGCTTATAGTCCCCTATTCTTTTTCGGATTTTGGCCAAAAAACCCTGCAAAACAACCAAATTCTTCAACCCGCTGAACGTTTTTCCGATGTCACCGGTCTTTGTCACCACTCCGTTTTTGGTGCAAAAAGCGCTGAAAACGGCGAACTCCGAAAAGTGCGTTTTTCGTGTCCTGCGTCAAAAGTTCTGCCTGGGCCTCCAAATTCGCTTGTTTTCCTCCGAAAACCGGCTCCAGGTGTTCGCAGTGCTCCGAAATCCGTATTCTGCCTCGAAAAACCTGCGAATTCCAGCCCGCTGAGCTTGTCACCGCCGAAGTCACCGGTCTATAACACGTCAGCCCGCCGAGGCACAGCCCAGAGTCAGCCAGTGTCTGACGCGTCAGCCCGCCGAGGTGCTCCCGAGTAACACGTCAGCCCGCCGAGGTTTTTCCACGTAACGCGTCAGCCCGCTGAGCTTGTCACCGCCGATGTCACCGGTCTCTAACACGTCAGCCCGCCGAGGTCCCGGGAGGAATCGAGCCTCCGAAACGTCGCTACGGAGAGCAACGCCTAAACCATCTCACCATGGGCTCTCGCTACCTGTCCAAAACGGCGCTTTTTGGCCCAAAAACGGTCCGATGTCACCGCTTCGTCACCGCTCTCTTTGGGGCCGAAAAGTGCGCAAAAGGCTTGGAAAAGCGAGGCCGGCTCCGCGGCTTCGGTCTGAGCGAGGCCGGCTCCGCGGCTTCGGTCTAAGAGCCACTTTTCTCCACCGAAGTCGGAAATCCGACCTCCATACCGAAGTCGGATTGGGGCCTGGTGCGGGCCTGGTGCGGGCCTGGTGCGGGCCTGGTGCGGGCCTGGTGCGGGCCTGGTGCGGGCCTGGTGCGGGCCTGGTGCGGGCCTGGTGCGGCCCTGGCAATCCTGCGTTGGGCACAGGATTGCCCCAGTCAATCCTGCTGCGGCAACAGGATTGCTCCGGCCATTCCTGCGCTACACACAGGATTGCCCTGATGCAGCACCAGCAGCTCTGGCTTGGAGCTGTTCTTGCCCGAGCACAGCCTTGTGATGGAGCCGGCCCCGCTGTAGAGCTCCCAGGCTTCAGGCACGTCGTTTATGCTCAGGAGGAAGGGCAGGCCGCTTGCGAAGAGCGCGTCTCGGAGCTCTGAGTGGAAGGCCAGGTCATGCCCCCGCCTCCTCGTGCCATAGTAGTTCATGCTGCGGCCTGGGAAGATGTAGGGAGGGTCGGCGTAGATACAATGCCGCGGCGCTTGGCTGGGCAGAGCGCGTAGATGGGCCAGTGCGTCCTGGCATCGCACGGTCACGTTTGTGGGAGGCCGTTGCAGACGCCGCACGCTGCTCAGCGCCAGTGGCCGCTGCTGTGCGAAGGAGCCCCACTTTCCCGAGAAGCTGTTGCGCAGCAGGACGTACGAGCAGGCGGCCCGGCGCCCGGCGCGGCCTCTCTGAGTGCCCGGCAGGAGGCGACTGAAGTAGAAGCGCCTGTCTATCTTGCGCCCCGCCAGGCGCAGCAAGGAGCGCAGGAAGACCGGGTCTTGCTTTAAGTAACAGCGGTGCAGGTTTGCGACGGGCTCGAAGGCGTCGACACCACGCACCTCCAGGGCCGGACGCCGGGTTGCGAGGTAGTACTCCAGCTTTCCAGAGCCGAAGAAGGGAGAGTGAAGCACAGCGACGTCGCCCAGCAGCCGGTCCACGCGTGGGGCCAACCACGATTTGCTTCCCATGTACTTCAGCCGCATGCCAGCCTTTAGATTCATCCCGGTCTCACTGCCCGGCTTCCCCGCGTTGAATTTGGGAAGTAAGGCAAAGGAGATGGGGAAGATCAAGGTATTCCCCACACCAGAATACAGCAGCAAACAATCCTCGGACCCCGTGGTGCCCCTGGTCCCATGTACAGGTATCTTCCTCGGCCCCAGCAAGTCCGGCAAAACCGTGGCGCTGATCAGCCTGATTCTGGAGCAATACCGCGGTGTCTTCGAGAAAATCTATATCTTCAGTCCTTCGATTGGGATCGACGATGGCTGGATCCCCGTCAAGAAGTACATAGAGGAGGACCTGGGCGTGAACACGGAGAAAGAGCAGGCCTACTGGGAGGACTGGGACGAGGCGGCGCTGCGGGGCATCATCCAGAGGCAGCGCAAGATCACCGAGACATCCAAGAAGTTGGAGATGAAGAAGCTGTATCAGGTGCTGATCATCCTGGACGACCTAGCGGACATGCCACAGCTCCACAAGCCCAACGGCGCCCTGGATACACTCTTCATCAGGGGCCGCCATATGCAGATCAGCACATGGGTCAGCTCCCAGAAGCTGAGGCTCATCAGCGCAGCCGTGCGGGTCAATCAGCAATTCCTCTGCTGCTGGAGGCTGCGCAACCAGCACGAGCTGGAGGCCGTCATCGAAGAGCTCAGCGCCCTGCTGCCGAAGGACAAGCTGCACAGGATCTACGAGCAGGCGACCCGGGACCCCTACAGCTTCCTCTTCGTCTACTACCTCAAGCCAAAGAATGAGATGTTCTACTTGCGCTTCGAAGATTGGAAAGAGAAGCCGATGGGAGCGGCGCTCAGCTTCCTGGGCCAGAAGCTGTTCGCTAGCTCCACACTGATCAGCGCACGGTGCGAGAATATCTCCTGCTGCACCTCCGTCGCAGCAGTCCAGCCGCCCATCGTTCGCCGAACGGGTGGCTTCCTAAAGAAAAGAATGACGACGATCTACGTGGACAGCCGCAAGAGGGTAGCCGGCTCGGACAGCGACTTCGAGGTAGACCTGGGAGAGTCCCTGCACCTGCAGAGCGATGCCAGGCTGGCCGTCTATAAGATCAGAATCGCCGACAGCTTTTTGTCGACAGACCGGGGCCGCTACTTGTACTGGGTGGACGCCGCGCTCGGCACGCTGAACTGGGCGCTCCTTCCGGAGGGCGCCTACACGGGCTCCCGGCTGGCAGCCTGGATCAGCTCCAACTTCGCTACTGCCACTACAGCGAGACCACGAACAGCCTCAGCGTAGCCTACGACGGCAACCGCCTCATTCTGAACGATCTGGAGCTGCAGCAGCAGTTCCCTAACGTCGTGGACTACCCCACCTCGCCGGCCGCCTCTCCGAGCAAGCCCTTCAGCATCGATCACATGCTGGGCCCCAGCTTCGTCTCCGGCAGGCAGCAGGTCTTCAAGTTCGTGCGCATGAATTGCTACAACGAGGTCTACCTGCGCTGCCCCCAGCTGGCCAACGCCAGCCGCGTGCTGGGCAATCTGGGGGACGACATCCTGTCCAAGATAACGCTGAAGAGCGGCGTGGGCACCATCGTGGAGACCGGCTCCGACGACGGGCACTTCATGGCCGTTAGGGGCCCCATCACCCTGAGACACCTGCGCTTCCGGCTGACAGACCTGGAAGGCCAAGTCGTCCGACTGCGGGGCTCGTCGTTGTCCTTCGTGCTGTTTTTGGATCACGTCTAATTCCCCGAAGGTCTTTAAAAAAAATATCTTCTATTAAAAAACCGATGAAGCAAGCGCAACCGGCGCCAAGGCCTAGAGGCAGGCCCCCGGGCAGCAAAAACAAGCCGAAGCCGCCCGAGCTGCCCCTGGCGAAGAGAAAAAGAATGATCGAAGACCTGGCGAGGAGAGAAAAAATGATCGACGACCTGCCCACGGAGCCGGCGTATGACTCCCCCTTCCGTCCCAAGAGGGTGAGATTTCCCACAAAGCCCAAGACGGCGCCCAAGGCTGCACCCAAGGCAGCACCCGTGGCCAAGGCAGCGCCCGCGGCCAAGGCAGCACCCAAGGCACCGCCCAAGGCAGCACCCAAGGCAGCGCCCGTGCCCAAGGCAGCACCCAAGGCAGCGCCCGTGCCCAAGGCAGCACCCAAGGCAGCACCCAAGGCAGCGCCCAAGGCTGCGCCCAAGGCAGTTGCCGCGCCAGCTCCCAAGCCCAAGGCTGCGCCCAAGGCAGCGCCCGTGCCCGAGCCGCAGTTAGAGCCCGAGGTACAGCCCGAGCCCGAGGTACAGCCCGAGCCCGAGGTACACAGAGAGGTACGGCCCGAGCCCGTAGAAGCGCCTCGGCCGAGCGAGCGCGCCACGCGCATGCTGGAGAGGCAGTCGGCCTACGACCGGCTGACGGCGGGAGCTAGCGTACTGGTGTAAAGAGCAAGATGATGTCCCTAGAACCTCGCAACGAGCCGCAGATGCTCCGGTGGTTTCGAAAGACGTATCCGAGCTACGACCTGCAGCCGCTGCTGCTGAAGCGCCAGCGAGAGCTGGAGGAGGCGCGGGCCTTCAACAACTGGCTGGGGAGCGCCGGCTGGCCCAGGAGGGGCAGCGGCACCTGGACGACGTGAGCCGGCTGACGGAGGCCGTGCACCGCCAGGTCCCCAGCTGCGCTACGCGCGCGCCGAGCGCAGGGGCGTGGAACGCGCAGCGGGCGAAGTTGCGCAACAGTAAAATGAAGACGCTTCGGTCCCACGGCTTCAATCAGCGCCCGCGCTTCGAGCAGGTTGTGGGCTACCTGGAGCGGAACGAGCCGCTGCCCCTGGACCAGCCGGACCGCAAGGCCACCACGTTCGTCACGAGCCACTTCTACTTGGACGATTTCGTACAGTCCAGCGAGGACCCCAACCCGCAGCCTCTGCAGCACACGCCGCTGAGGGCGATTCCAGAGGAAGGCTTCCGCACTCCCGCCGAGGCCACGGACGAGGATGTGCGACTTGCTCGGATGTACCAGGGCTACGGAGGAACCCGCTTTGTCGAGGACGACCTGGCTGGAGACCCCGAGGCCGACGCGCTGACGAACAACGGACAGGGCCCGCCCTCCATCACGGGCCGTCTACGCAGCGCGGCCGACGGAGCGCAGGCAGCAGCGGACCTTGTGGGCGCAGGAGCGGCAGGGCTCGCGGCGGTGCAGGCCTTCCGCTCCCAGCTCCCCCAGGACGCAGCCGAGTACGTGCGCCTAAATGTGATGCCCCGCCCAGGGCCGCAGCCGCAGCCGCCGCCGCAGATCATAGGCCGACCCGACGACGTAGAGCGCCTCCTGGACAAGGCGGGGCAGCGCGCGCAGGAGGTGGAGCGCGGCGCAGCGCAGGCTATAGAGGAGACGGCAGCGGTGGCTGCGGAGGAGGGTGAGGTAGCCGTTGCCGCCAAGGGCGTGGGCGGAGCCTTTGGGTACTTGGGGGGCCTGGCAGAAGGGGCCGCTGCTTTGGCGCCCACGGCGGGAGAGGTTGCTGGAGCGATGGCTGCCACGGCGGGAGTTGGCGCAGCGGCCACAGCAGGGTTGGCTGTGGGACTCGCAGGCGGCGCAGCCTACGGCCTGGCCCGCGGCACGGGCTGGGTGCTGGAGAACACGCTCTTCCGGCCTCAGCAGGGCAGCGAGGACGCGGCCGTGCAGGACGTCCGGTCCGCCAACAACATGAACGACGCCACGCAGCCCCAGCACTTCACGCTGCGCACCGGCAGCAGCACTTCGGGCAGCCCCGCAAGCAGCCGCGCCTCCTCGCAGTCTGGCTTCCGAGTCCAGGCGCAGACCAATCACACGCCCCGCCCCTTCTCCTGGGGCCTGAACCCCGTGACTCTGCCTCAGTCCCAGCCGAACTCCCGGGCAAGCTCCCGCAGCTCGGGGCAGTCGCGCCAGAGCCGCCTGCCTCCGCCGAGCTACGACCAGCTGGCCCGAGACATCGAGGCGGCCTAGACTCTCCTTCGCCGTACGAACAAAAATGAGTGTTGCGCTACATGTAAAGAAGCATGGAGGTAGTCAGTGCGATTTCCGGACGACGGAGGGGCCGACGAGGTGGTGGCCGCCATAGGAGAGCAGATCCTGGCCCCCACGGACGTCTCGCTGTCAAACTGGACGGTTCGCCCCAGCAGCGGCTGCAGCGTGGTCTTGGCCACGCACACCGCGGGCGCAGTGAGTGTGGACGGCTACACCCTGACCCTGGCGGTGAACCCGTGGAACATCGTGCGCACCTACAACTTGACCCCGGGCCGAGAGCTCCTCTTCGCCTGCCGCTACCGGCTCGGCACGGCCTCCAACTTCGTGGTGTACATGTCCGAGGCAGACAACGTCTACGACCCTTGTACGGCAGCTTCGTGGGCGACCAGGGTGCCTGGAGCACTGCCAAGATGTACTTCACAGTGCCTCCGAACGGGGTGGCGAAGCTGCACTTCGGGGCGCACTTCCAGGCGCCGGGCCTGCCCAACCAGACGGCTGGAACGGTGGACGTCTACGGCCTCCAGATCCTGGACGCAACCCTGGAGACCGGCAACACGGCGGAGGAGGACACGGCGGCCTTCGGCGCTGCTGCTGAAGCACGAGTTCCTCGACGGAGGGGCCGACGACGTCACGCTGGCCACCCTGGGCGAGGTGCTGCTGGAGCCCACGCTCACCACGCTAGGCAATTTCCTGGTGCGCTCCAACAGCCAGAGCTCCGTGGCCTCGGCCAGCTTCACGGTGGGAGGCTTCCAGCTGGAGGGCTACGCCATGACCCTGAGCGCCTTCGCCTGGAACATCGTGCGCACCTACACGCTGACGCCGGGGAGACGCTACTCCTTCGGCTGCCGGTACAGGCTGGGCACGGCCTCCAACTTGGTGATGTACGTCAGCGCGGCCGACAACGACTACGTGGGCGTCACCGGCACCTTCCTCGGCACGCCCTCGCAGGGCGTCTGGAGCACGGCGCGCCTGGACTTCTCGGTGCCGCCGGGCGGAATCGCGAAGCTGCACTTCGGAGCCTTCGGCGGCTCTATCCCCGGGCTGGTGCAGCAGTCGGCGGGCACGCTGGACCTGTACAGCATGCAGATCAGGGCCAGCGCCTTCGAGGGAGAGTCTGTCTCAGTAACGGACCTGCTGGCGGACTCGCTGGCCCTCACGGGCTCGGCCACGCTGGACGGGCTCACCGCGCAGGGCAACGTGGGCTGCGACCAGCTGCTGTGCAACGACGTGAACTGCACCGACGTGTTCACCACGGGCGTGGACGCCTCGGGCACAGTCTCCTGCGCGCGCTCACAGCCACAGGCACCGTCGCCGGGGCCGCGCTGTCGTCCACAGGGGCCGTGTCAGGCAGCTCGCTGAGCATCAGCGGCGCGGCCAGCGTGGGCCTGCTGAGCTCCGCCACGGGAATCACGGGCAGCACGTTGACCATCAACAACACGGCCAACGCCGGGAACTTCACCACGGTGGGCGACGTGTCCACGGGCACGCTGACGGCCTCGGGCGCAGCAACCGCGGCGAGCTTCGCAGCCACCGGGGCGCTCACGGGCGCCACGCTGACGATCACCGGTGCGGCCTCCACGGGCCCGCTGGACTGCGAGAGCCTGGACTGCACCTTCACGGCCACGAGCGGCGGAGTGTCGACGGGCAGCGTGGTCTGCGGCGACGTGACGAGCTCGGGCACGGTCTCCGCGCCGCAGCTCTTCGCCTCCAACACGCTCATCGTGACCAACACCTCCGACTTCTCGGACGATCTCTTCCTGACGAAGAACTGGGCGGGCTGGAGCAAGCTGCAGATCTCCAACAACAGCGCGGCCTCCGACAGCGGCCCGGAGCTGCGGCTCCTGGGCAACCAGAGCGCCAGGGTCTTCCTGGAGCGGGACGGCGGGACGCACCAGTGCGAGCTCATCATGATCAACGATGAGGCGCTGGTGCAGACGAAGAGCCTCTCGACGCAGCTGTCCTTGACCACGAACCAGAGGAACCCAGGCTGCCTCGTGATCGCGGGCAACACGGGCAACGTGGTCTGCAACACAAGCTTCACGGACTTGTCGGACAGCAGGGTGAAGACGGAGATCGCTGCAGCTCTTCGACTCCGTGGAGGCCAAGCAGTACAAGCGCCCGGACATGAACGGGAACCTGAGGCTGGGCTTCGCCTAGGACGACTTCGCAGGAACAAAGTGGAAGAATTTGACGGGGACCACACAGTGGAGCGACGGCACGGAGATGGTCACCCTCGACTACTCTCACCTCACCAGCGTGCTCTGGGGGGTGTGCAAGGGCTTCCAGGCCCGACTGGACAAGGTGGAAGCCTGGCAGGCCCAGCGGGAAGAATCCATAAGAAACATGCCGAGCCCGCAGGCAAACGCCGTCTACGAGGATCCCCGCACCGGTTTCGGCATAGCGCAGACGCTGCAGCAGGTGCGCGACCCCAGCATCTCCAGAGGGGAGATGACAGCTTCGTGCCTCTGGAGCCCATGAACCAGCTGCAGGTGGCCTGGCCAACATGAAGGCCTTCGGGGGCAAGCCCTACCCCTTCATGCTGGTGGCCATCGACGCGCTCACCAAGAAAGTGGCCGCGGAGCCGCTGAAGGACTGTGGCATGAAGAAGGTCTTCCAAGCCCTGGGGGTGCCGGCCAACGTGTACTCCGACGTCGACGATGGCTCCAAGTTCAAGAGCGAGTCCAAGCTTGTCAGTGCGTCCGCCTACGAAATTTCTGTTCTCTTTCTCGAGGACCTCGACGCGGCGCTCCAGCGCCTTATGGCGCCAAGTCTCACACAGGCCAGCGATGCGGAGCCGGTGGTGCAGGCGCTCGGCCTGGAGCATCGCGTTGCAGCGCATCCTCGCAAGCCCGCGCGGAGGTCGCTGGACCATCAGAGCGGCCGCAAGGCTGGCAGCGTCCGCCTCCGCCCACACGGCGGGCTTCTCCAGGAGCCATGCCTGCACGCACCGGAAGGCCGCAGAGGAAGTCATCTCTTTGAGCAGCTGCGGCGGTTCAAAATCATTAAAGCGAAAGACGAGAGCTCGCGATTTTTTTTGCTTGCGCGTTCTCGAGCTCATCTGTGCGCTCGCCCGAGGATCTCGCCGAGGTGCGCTGGTGGAGAATTCGGTTGCTGCGCTCCAGCTCTTCAATGCGCACCCTGGCTTGCTCGCGATCTCTGTCGATGATATTGTTGAGGCCGCCCACCCGCCTGCACAGATTTCTGTTCTCGCGCTTCAGCTCAATGCCGCGCAGCGTTTCATCGAGGAGCTCCTTATCGAGGCCCGCGATGCGAGCGCGCTGGTGCGAGCGCGCCTCGAGCAGCGCGTCCTCGCGGGGCCGCTTGCGCAGCATGTCGCAGGGAGGCCGCTGGGCCATCAGAGCAGCCGCAATGCAGGGAGCGTCCTCGTCCGCCCGCGCAGCGGGCTTCTCCAGAAGCCATGCCTGCACGCACCGGAAGGCCGCTGAGGAAGTCATCTCTTGAGCAGCTGCGGCGGTTCGACATCAGAAAAGCGAGAAGGCGAGAAAACGAGAGCTCGGGATCTTTCCTTTTTTTCAGGTTCCGACAGTCTACGCCCAGCAGCGGCTCAGCCGCAGCGGCAGTGTCGGAGCGGGCCCCAGAGGGGGGCCCCACGAGGAACTCCATCACGAGTCGAAGGGCGCGGAGCCTGGCGGAGCGTAAGCGCCCAGCATCCGCAGCTGCTCCAGGTTGCGCCAGTGCCCCAGCGGCCGCGAGTTGTGAGCGTCGAGGCCGTAGACCTTGTCGTTGAAGGGCGAGAGCGACTTCTTCTCTACGGTCTCCACGGCTATCTCGTGCGCGCGGCTGCGCAGCTGCGCGAAGGCCGCCCTGCGCTCGCTGCCTTCCTCCAGCACCTCCCGGTACTCGAGATGCCGGACGTTGGTCACCGCCTTCTTCGGCACGCCCTTGATCTTGCGCTTCTCCTTGCGCGCGCCGTCGGGCTGGACCGTGAGGATGCTGTACATCTTGGAGCGCAGGCCCACGTACTCCAGGATCCTGGCGGGGAAGGTCTCGTCGCCGAGCTTGCCCAGCTGGCCCATCACCTCGATGGCCTTGGCGCGCGCCGCTGCAGAGAGCGCGCTCAGGTCCCTCTCGGGGTCCTTGGACTTGCCGGCCACGTCGAAGAGGGCGGCGCCGTTCAGGTTCGCCTCGGCCATGGCGTGGAGCGGGTCCTGCAGCTCGAAGATCTGCACCATCACGGAGTCGGTGTCCGTGAAGAGCAGCCTCATCTTCGGGAAGAGCCTCCTCATGTGGAGGTAGTAGGCCTTCTCCATCATGAGCTTGGAGAGCTGCAGCGTGCGGGCGCCGACTTGGGTGGGCACGCTCATGCAGGCCTTGCTGCGGTCCGTCTTGAGCGTCTCCACGAAGGCCAGGAACCCCTCCGAGTCGTTGATCTGGAGCTCGAAGTTCGTCACGGAGCTCTTGCCCACGGCCCGCTCGAACTTGGCCGGGTCCACGTAGGCGTTCGTGTTCCTGAACTTGTCGGGGTTCATGCAGCAGCGGCCGAAGATGGCGTTCTGGGTGAGCTTCACCACCTTCTCGGCGACCACGCTCCCCGCCGTCTTGAGCTGCCTCCGCTCGCTGTGCTTGAGCTCCATGAAGCCCGCCATGAAGGGGCTGCAGGCGAAGCGGTAGGCCCTGTGCAGCCTCCAGACCCTGGCGCCCAGCACGTCCCGCAGGAACTTGAGCCGCTTGCCGTCCACGCCCTCCTCCACGTGCATGCCGAGGAAGGGCACGAGCTTCTCGCAGGGTGTGCGGCCCGTACAGGCCCTTCCCGACCTTCATGCGCGCGGGGGGAGCCCAGTCCAAGTGGTCGTGCAGCTCCGGGGGAAGTCGTAGTCCACGAGGAGCAGGTAGCTCACCTCCTCGGCGTCGGACTCCCAGTTCAGGCTCGAGAGGCACGTCTCGTGCAGCCAGCTCAGCCTCGCCGCGTTGTCTTCCGGCAGGGCGACCGCCACGCAGGGGCCGTTGGGCATGGGCAGCGTCATTGCGGCCGGGTACATGGCGTTGAAGTCCAAGTACGAGATCCAGCTGACGGGCTCCTCGGGGTTGTAGTCCTCCTCGCCCAGCTCGGGGTTGTTGGCTTGAGCGAAGGGCTGGAAGATGCAGCTCAGCCCGCCCATGACGGAGGCCCGCACGTCCCTGTAGGCCTGCTCGTCGGTGATGAGGTGAATGGGCGTCTCGCGGGCCGAGTGCCGCAGCATGGCGTCCCAGGCGGCCCCGGGCAGCGTGACGTAGTGGATGGGGTCGAGCCCCGACTGCGCCCGGAAGGAGTCCCGGTAGCTCTCCATCACGTCCGCCAGGGCCAGGACGTCGGTGTGGAGGTAGCAGTCGTGGAACTCGCGGAAGGTCTCCCACCCCATGACGTTGGCGGTGTTCACGGCCAGCCGGTGGTCCTCTGCGCTCACCGCCTTCCCCGCCAGCACGCTGTCGTAGCAGTGCTGCTCCCACACCGCGGGCATCTCCCACGCCTCGGCGCCGCAGAAGTGCTCGAAGGGCATGGGCAGCTTGCGCAGGATGCAGTCCCACGCCTGCTCCAGCTCGCAGTGCGTCCGCCGCTGTTTGAGAGGCCGTCTTTGAGGCGGAGAGCCCGTCGGAGTGCGCAGCTGCAGCTCGGGGTGAAGCGAGGCCATCAGCGGGAAGAGCTCCGGCAGCTGCTTGTGGGTGCAGGCCCTGAGGTCGTCGATCATGCTGGCCAGGCTCGTGGGGAAGACGTTCATGCTGTCCACGAACCTCAGCGGGCCCCAGCTCATCTGCAGGCACTTCTCGCCCGACTTGCAGAGGACTCGGAGGCAGAGGTGGCTGTAGTCGCCCTGCTTGATCGCGGCCTGCAGGGCGCACCAGCCGCTGAGGGGCTTTGGCGCGGCCTTGGCCTTGGCCTTTGGCGCGGCCTTGGCCATGGGCCTCTCGGGCTCGCTGCCTTCTGCCTCGCTCTCGCTGCCCTCGTTGTCGCTGTCCTCGCCGAGCTCTTCGCGCGGCGCCCTGCTGACAGGAGAGCCCATCGTGGCGATGTAGCGCAGCAGGAAGTGGAAGTCGTAGCCGCCCCCGTTGTGAAAGACCACTGGGATGGTCTTGGGCGTCTGGGCCGCGATGTTGCAGGAGTGGCACAGCGCCCCGAGATACTGCCCGGTGCCGTGGCAGTGGTGGAGCTTCTTCTCGGCGGTCTCGAAGGACGCGAGGCACTCCCTGCAGTGAGTGGCGGCCCTGTGCTCCAGCTCCTCCCGCCGGGTCATGCTGACGGGCCGAGTTCGGCGTCTCCAGGTGAGGTAGTGGTCGGCCAGCTTGAGAAGGTCGTCCAGCATGGCGCGGACGGCGTGGTACTTGTCGCTGTCCCGCTCGTGGTGCGTGAGCCTCAGCCTCAGCTCCTCGGGTGGCACGTAGCCGCAGCGCCCGACGGCGACGTAGCAGGAAGAAGCCGCGACGGTCTGGCGCGCCGGCTGCTGCTGCGCTATGTGGACCGTCGGGGCGGGCGTGCTGTAGACCTCGAGGTCCGCGTAGCACGTCAGGGGCGCGAGCTCTGCGGAGGCCTTGCCCCTGTAGCGCAGCAGGCTCTTCTCGGGCCCGGGCAGCGGCACTTTCCGAGTGCGCTCGGCTATCTCTCGATAGCACTGGGTGGCGCGGTGCCGCTGCCACGAGGCCTTCGCGGTGAAGCGGGCCATGCACCTCGGGCACTTGTACTCCGCGCAGCCGCCGGTGTTGGTGGGCGTGGCTCCCAGGGTCAGCCCCTGCCTGCCGGCCAGCGCCTGGAAGTTGTGGATCAGGCTGTAGTGGCCGCTGTGCAGGAGAAGCAGCACGGTGTGCCGGACGACGCCCGTGCCGCTCGGGGCGCGCTGCTGGAGGACGTGGTAGTACTCCAGCCCGTCCGTCCACAGGGTCTGCTGCCACACGAAGACGAAGACCTCCACCCGCCCGGCGTTGCGGAGCTCGAAGGCCTCGATGTCGTCGAAGTTCACGGGGCGGTCCGTCGGCAGGCCAGAGAAGTCCACCCCCGCGTCGGCCAGAGCGGGCTGCCAGCCCGCGGGGCGGCGTCCGAGGCGGGTCATCTCGGGGTAGAAGAAGGAGCCCGAGCAGCTTGTGGTCCTTGACCGCTGGCGCTTGTCGAGCCCTTCGACTCCGAGGCAGTGGGCGAGGACGCACCACATGAAGCAGCGGTGGTCCTCGTTCCGAGGGTTCCAGATGGCCTTCTTCTTGGCCAGGGTCTCGGGCAGCTGGGCGGCGGGGGCGCGGGCATGTCGGCCAGCTGCTGCGAGGGCGCGGTCAGCAGATACGCCGCCGTGATGCCCACGACGGTCCAGTCGGACTCGGGGAAGCGGGAGCGCTCGACCGCCACCTCGAACTTCGTCCTGATGGCCGCCATCATGGTTCCGGCGCGGGCCGACGGAGACGCGGGCCTCACGATCCACGGCGCCAGCCTGAGGAAGTAGTGCGTGAGCTCCACCCGGTCCTCGTCCTCATCGTTTACGGCCGGGCGCGTCAGCAGGATCTGGAAGCTGACCTTCGCGAGGAAGGGCAGCCGAATCGCCAGCAGGTCTTGGAGCCGGTCCACCAGCAGCCGCATGGCGTCGATGGTGAAGACCTGCTGCCCAGGAAGAGGGCGCAGCCGCAGCTCGCGGGTCCAAGCGGCCCCGCGCGGGCGCAGCTCTGTCACAGCGGCCTCGGCGCTGGGAGCGCGCGGCTCCTCCAGAGGCACCGCCCGGACGGCGGCGAGGCCCAGGCGGCCCCAGATGAGATCAGACAGCTCGGAGGTCATGGCGCGAATTGGTTTGAGCTGAATAAATTGCTTTCTATAGAAAAATAATAAAATATTCAGTCGGTCGGACGGGCGCTTCTTTTTTCTGTCACGTTCTGTCCTGGCTTCTGTTCTGTCCCGGATTCTATTCACAGCGAGTCGGTGCTGCTGCCCTGCAGGTTCAGCGCAGTGAGGAGCTCTCTGGAGGCCTCGTCCAGCTCCTTGCGCGCCTTCTCAACCCGCTCCAAGGCTGCGAGGGTTGCGCTCTTGGCCGCCAGCGAGACCGGCAGCCGCTCAGCGATCTTCTTGCTGACGAGCTGCTCCTCCACCTCGAAGAGCTCCCTCTCGATCTGGGCCAGTGTCGCGACATCGCGCGTGCGGATCCGGCGCTGCCTCAGGGCCTCGCGCTTCTCGCGGAGCGCTTCCATCGAGCTCTCCTCCTGGCGCTCCTCGGCCATGGCGGGGTGCTGCGGGCCGCGCGCTGGTTCAAGCGCTTGCGAAGCTTAAGCTGCAGGTCTTGCGCCCGCTTCAGCATCTCCTTCCAGTTCTGGATGTCGACCTCCTCCGCCGGGAACCTGCCAGCGAGCCCATCTGCAATCAGCCGCTCCAGCACGGGCGCTCCCCGAGCGAGCTCATTCGTGCAGGCGGCTCACCTCCTCCCGAGAGGCTCCCCGCTTCAGCGCCTCGGCATCAACGGCGGCCTTCAGCACAGGCCTCAGCTGCTCGCGGCGCTCCAGGACGTAGGTGGCCATTCTGAATTTTTCTACTGAGCGAAAAAAGGCTGCGGCATCGGAAGAAATCACAGCGGGCACTCTCGAGAAGGTGGCTCCACACGCAGATCTGTGACCTCAAGGCTCAACCCGCACATGCCGCTCATCAACCACAAGCTGCGAGCTCTCAGCCTAACGCGCGCGGCGCAGTGAGCCAGCTCGGCGGGGCGGTCCGCAAACGTGCCGCCGGCGTTCCAGAAGCGCGCGTGGGCCGGCAGCTTGGCTTTCAGCATCCAATCGCCGCCGCGCGATTGCCTCACAGAGGGCAGCAGCCGCTGGCGCACAGCCTCGGGCGTGAGCTTTGCGTCGAAGACGCGCTCGGATGCGGCCGCCAGCCGCTCGACCAGATCGGTCTCGGCCCGCTCCCAGAAGAGCCTCGCGCGCTCATCGGTTGCAAAGCTCACGCTGGGCCGCTGCCCCTCGGAGAAGGCCCTGGGCTCCCATGGGATTTCCAGCGAAGCTTCGCTCTGCCAAAACAGCGGCTCCAAGCACAAGAATTTGCCACCCTTAGCATTGGAGCGCACCTCGCCCAACTTCCACATGCTAGCCTGGCTCGTCATCCTTTTCTGTCCTCCGATTAAAAAAAGATTGGTCCGAGCATGCGAAACTGCTTGACCCGCGCCCTTGCCTGTGCGTGCTTTGTTGTGCTGGTGGTAATTGTTAAACATGCCGAGACTGCTGGAGCTGTTTTGCGGCACAAAGTCGATTGGCAGAGCCTTCGAGGCGGCAGGGTGGGAGGTCGTCTCCCTGGACATCGTATCGAAATTTGAGCCCACGATCCTGTGCGACATCCGGAGCTGGGACTACGCGCTGTTTCCGCCGGGGCACTTTGACATGGTCTGGGCCAGCCCGGTCTGCACGGAGTACAGCCGAGCTCTGACGATGCGCCCTCGACGACTCGAGGAGGGCGACGCGCTGGTGCTCAGAGCCCTCGAGATCATGGAGCATTTCGACCCGCTCATGTGGGTCATAGAGAATCCGGCCACCGGGCTGCTGAAGACCCGCCCGTTCATGGAGCGCCTACCCTGGGTGGACGTCACCTACTGCATGTACGGGACTCCGTACAGGAAGCAGACCCGACTGTGGACCAACATGCGCTGGAGACCGAGCCGAGGGCTGTGCAGGAGCGGCAGTCGGTGCGACGCGTGGGAGGACGGGAGGCATCTGAGGGGCGCTCAAGGGGGGCCTCGACTCATGGGGGGTCAGCGTGAGAGGGTCAGGGGGCAGTCGCGCGAGCTGCTTTATAGCATTCCTACGGCGCTGTGCGAGGAGATTGCGCGCGCGGCCACGGCAGAGCTTGCGGATCGGCAGAGCATCCCGGACTGAAGCGAGGGGCATTTCTTATATCATTTTTTTCCCTAGCAGGCATGCGCTCCGACGGCGGCCAATAAGCCGCCCCACGTGGCATACCGCCACTGCCCGAAGACTGCGCCTCCGCACTTTGGGCAGGACTTGCAGCTGACGCTGCACCCATCTACCTCCCGCGTCACTCTCAGCAGGAGCGGGTTGCCCCACAGCTGCAGCTCCTCCAGAGTGCGCGCGGCATCTTCGATCAGCAGCCGCGCGGCGTGCAGGCAGCGCATCAGCGGCTCGCTGCAGGGCTTCTCAGCGCAATCCAGCACCTGCGCAGCCGCGGCCAGGGTCAGCTCCAGGAAATCGCCCTTGGTGTCGGCGTTGAGGTGCCCAAGCGAGGGCTCGGGAGCCAGCCAGTCGAACGTCTGCGCCCAAAGATCGTCTCCGGGATCTCTGGTCATCACGCGGCAGCCGTCCTTCGTGAGGTAGGACTCCAAAGCGCCGTAGGGGCAAGGGTATCCGAAGTCAAGTCCGCTGACTCGGATGCCGCCCGTGTAGGACAGGCTCTTCCTGTCTCTGCGAGGATGCAGCAGCAGCGCCGAGAACAAGCCGCTCAGATCCAGCAGCTCGGAGATGCGCTCCACCGCTTCCAGAGCATCCGGAAGGGCGGCAGGCTGCTTGGCCGCCCACTCCTCCATGGCGACCAGCAGGCCCTCGGTCAATGCGTGCTGCTGCATGGCGACAGGCTATCGGATCGATCCGCTCAAACTGCTGGTCCATGCACGATCCGCTCAAACGCTGAACTCTATGCGGGCATCAGCCAAAAATTGGTTGGTGCCTGTCTCCAGTTCCAAGGCCAAAAAAACCCGAAAGATCCGTCTCTCAACAATGATCCGTCTCTCAACAATGATCCGTCTCTCAACAATGATCCGTCTCGGGCCAGGATATTTTTTTTTGATCCGTCTCTCCACAATGATCCGTCTCTCAACAATGAACCGTCTCTCAACAATGATCCGTCTCGGGCCAGGATATTTTTTTTTTTTGATCCGTCTCTCCACAATGATCCGTCTCTCCACAATGATCCGTCTCGGACCTGGGAATAAAGGCCCTCTAGGTAGTGGCGCTCACCGGGCTGGAGGCGGAAAGATCCGTCTCCGCAATGATCCGTCTCGGACCAGGGCATGTTTTTTTGGATCCGTCTCTCCACTATGATCCGTCTCGGACCTTGGATCTAAAGTCTCCTAGGTAGTGGCGCTCACCGGGCTGGAGGCGGGAAGATCCGTCTCGGCAATTTCTTGCCTGGAAGATCCGTCTCGGACCTTGGATTTAAAGTCTCCTAGGTGGTGGCGCTCACCGGGCTGGAGGCAGGAAGATCCGTCTCGGGGATTTCCTGCTCCCAGCAAATGGGAAGATCCGTCTCGGACCTTGGATTTAAAGTCTCCGAGGTAGTGGCGCTCACCGAGATCCGTCTCGGACCTTGGGATTTAAAGTCTCCTAGGTAGTGGCGCTCACCGGGCTGGAGGCTGGAAGATCCGTCTCGGACCTTGGGATAAAAGCCCCCTAGGTAGTGGCGCTCACCGGGCTGGAGGCGGGAAGATCCGTCTCGGCAATTTCTTGCCCCCAGGAGAGGCGCTCACCGGGCTGGAGGCTGGAAGATCCGTCTCGGACCTTGGATTTAAAGTCTCCTAGGTAGTGGCGCTCACCGGGCTGGAGGCAGGAAGATCCGTCTCGGGGATTTCCTGCTCCCAGCATATGGGAAGATCCGTCTCGGACCTTGGATTTAAAGTCTCCTAGGTAGTGGCGCTCACCGGGCTGGAGGCTGGAAGATCCGTCTCGGACCTTGGATTTAAAGTCTCCTAGGTAGTGGCGCTCACCGGGCTGGAGGCTGGAAGATCCGTCTCGGACCTTGGGATAAAAGCCCCCTAGGTAGTGGTGCTCACGGGGCTGGAGGCTGGAAGATCCGTCTCGGACAATTTTCTTGCACCCGGAGGAGGCGTTCACCGGGGTGGAGGCAGGAAGATCCGTCCTCGGCAATTTTTCTTGCCACAGGAGAGGCGCTCACGGGCTGGAGGCGGGAAGATCCCGTCTCTAGGGCAAATTTCTGCATCCCAGCAAATGGGAAGATCCGTCTCGGACCTTGGATTTAAGTCGCCTAGGTAGTGGCGCTCACCGGGCTGGAGGCGGGAAGATTCCGTCTCGGCCAATTTCCTGCTCCAGCAAATGTTTATATATAGGAAGATCGTCTCGGACTTGGATTTTAAAAGTCTCCTAGGTGTGGCGCTCCCCGGGCTGGAGGGGGAAAATTTCCGTCTTCGGCAATTTATTGCTCACGGAGAGGGGCTGGAGGCGGAAGATTCCGTCTCGGCAATTTTCCTTTCCCCACTTGGATTTAAAGTCTCCTAGGTAGTGGCGCTCCCCGGGCTGGAGGCGGGAAGATCCGTCTCGGCAATTTCTCGCCCCCAGCAAATTGGAAGATCCGTCTCGGACCTTGGATTTAAAGTCTCCTAGGTAGTGGCGCTCACCGGGCTGGAGGCTGGAAGATCCGTCTCGGCAATTTCTTGCTCCCAGCAAATTGGAAGATCAGTCTCGGACCTTGGATTTAAAGTCTCCTAGGTAGTGGCGCTCACCCAGGCTGGAGGGCTGGAAGATCCGTTCTCGGCAATTTCTGCATCCCCGCAATGGAAGATCCGTCTAGGACCTTGGATTTTTAAAGTCTCTAGGTAGTGGCGCTCACCGGGCTGGAGGCGGGAAGATCCGTCTCGGCAATTTCTCGCCCCCAGCAAATTGGAAGATCCGTCTCGGACCTTGGATTTAAAGTCTCCTAGGTAGTGGCGCTCACCGGGCTGGAGGCTGGAAGATCCGTCTCGGCAATTTCTTGCCCCCCGCTCAATGGGAAGATCCGTCTCGGGTAGAGGGAGGAAAATGAATACCCAAAAGGCACTCGCCTGCGAAAAATGATCCGCGCCCGGGAGGAATCGAGCCTGCGGCCTCCAGGCTTCGGAGCTGTAGAGCCTCTACCAATTGAGCTATGGACCCTTACTAGTCAAGCACGGAGACTCCCGTGCCAGAGAGCGTCACCAGCTGATAGGCTATCAGGTGGATGAACACGTCCGTCATCGTGCCGTCGAGCGCCTTGAAGGTGAACCGAGCCAGGTCGCCCGAGCGGGTGCTGACGCCACTGAGGGGCATCTTGGGCACTCGCTCCGTCGGGAAGCCCGCGATGAAGCTGTGGCGCAGGTAGCCAGCGCGGTCGATGTCGATGTTGCGCACCGTGTCATCGTAGGTCCCCGCAAGGACCGAGAGGAAGTGGAAGTGCTCCGAGGCTCCCTTCATGGGGTTGTGCGGGTACTGCAGGCTGCCCAGCTGCATCTGCGACTCCAGGAGACTGTCTTCCTGCCTGGCCGCACCGATGGGGGCCACGTCCTGCCCCGGGTTGGCCAGCAGGTGGATCTTAGAGCCCGCGTCGTTGTCCCAAAAAGTCACGAACGCTCCCATGAGTTTCGTGAAGGCGCGCGCCACGGTGACGTTGTGCTCCGCCACGCCCGGAGGCACCGTGGACTGCTGCGTGTGCACCGTGGGGTAGCTGAACACGAGCGACCTTCCTGAGAGGAGCACGCGGTTGAAGGACTCTACCAGCGCAGAGTCCAGGACGACCTGGGAGGCCAGAACTCGGACGTTCTGGATCTCGAAGTCGGTGCTCAGCGTGGCTCCCGCCGGGTGCGCCCCGGCGTTCTCGGACCACAGCGCTGTCGTCGCGTCCGCGAACTCGATCTCTATCACCAGGTTCAGCTGCGGCGGCAGCATCTTCCCGCAGCGCAGGATGCCCACCATGGTGGGGCGCAGCAGCACGTCCGCGTAGCCGCTCTGGTGCACCGCGCGGGGCGTCCGGGGGTGTTCACCTCGTCGAAGCCCTCCACGGCCTTGTTCTGGTTGTACTCGCGGCCCTTCAGCAGGTCATGCACGGCTACGGTGCGGCCGTAGTAGTTTATGTCGTCGCAGCGCTGGCCGTTGGCGAAGACCTGGATCCTCTGGATGAAACAGGCGGGGTTCGGAGTGGCAGGCGCCAGCGGGTTGGTGGCGTCCGTGTTTCTGACTCTGAAGGCGATCTTGATAGACTCGGGGTCGATGAACGAGGTGCCGCTTGTCAGCGGAATGCGGCAGACCCTCGAGGTGGCGGGGGAGAAGGAGCTCAGCGAGCTGGGGAAATACTGCACGTCGTGGCGTGCGGTCACGTAGTTGGTGTTGCTGGTTTTCAGCTTGTAGTCCGCCGAGGCTGCCTCCGCGACTAGCTTGCCGGCGAGGAGGCCGTCTACTTGCGCGATGGTGTAGTAGCTGAGCAGCGCGGCGGCGATGCTCGAGGCCGTCGCCGTGTCCTGGTCTGCGGCTGAGCGGTACGCCACCAGCGCCGAGGTGATTTGGTTGGTTGTGAAGACGTCCTGGTCCGGGCCCGTCCGGTAGGCCAGCAGCGCGCCCGCGATGGCGGCCTGCGTCTGCGTGTCCTGCGCGCTTGCCGTGCGGTAGTCTCCCAACAGCGCGTCTACCTGCGCCGAGGTGTAGTAGGCCAGCAGCGCTGCTGTGATGGCGCTGGTCGTCTCAGCGTCCTGCGCTGCCCCTGTGCGGTAGTCTCCCAACAGCGCGTCTACCTGAGCCGAGGTGTAGTAGGCCAGCAGGGCTGCTGTTATGGCGGCGTCAGTGCCCGCCGTGGAGTAGCAGTCTGCCGTGATGCTCAGCGTGTCGTCGCCGTTGGCAAGCGCAGCAGAGAGAGGAGCCACGAAATGCAGGTTGCGAACGACGTTACTTCCGCGAACGAGCTCCCAAGTCGTGAAGCCCGCCCAGGCCGGCGCGTTAACAACTCCGCCGCTGCCGGAAAGCTGCAGGGCTGCGAGCTCCGCGAGGATTGCGTCGAGGGCGCTCTGGAGCGTGGTCTCGCTGGCCGAGAGCGCGGCGTTCGTGGCGTATGAGGCCAGCAGCGTCGCGTCGGCCTTGGCCCCCTGGAGCGCCGTGATGCTGGCGTCCCGGCTAGCAAGCTGCGCTGCGACGAAGGCCTCGGTGGCGAGACCCAGCAGGGCATTTGCTATCTTGGTGTCTACCTCCAGCGGCGTGTCCAAGCCGTCCACCGTGGAGAGCAGGGAGGCCAGCGCGCTTGCGTCCGCCTTGCCGAGGAGGGCGGCGTCCAGGGCTGCCGTGGTGACGGCGTCCAAGAGGGCCGTCGCTATCTTAGAGTCCACCTCCGAGGAAGTGTCCACGGCCGACTGCAGGGCGTAAGCAGTCAGGGCGCTGGCGTCTGCCTTGGAGGCCTGCAGCCCCGAGATGGAGGCGTCTTGGCTTGCGAGCTCGGAGGCCAGCGCCGCGGCGGTGACGGCCCCCAGGAGAGCGTTGGCCACCTTGGTGTCCACCTCCAGCGGCGTGATCCTCGCCGCTATGTCCAGGGAGTGCTGGTCCACCACCGTCTTGAGACCGTAGTTGGCGGCCACCGTGGCCAGCGTGGCGTTGTTGGCCGAGGCGATGGAGCCGTTCATGGCCGCCGTGGTGCTGTAGTTGGACAGCTTCAGGTCCACGCTGTCCGGGGTGCTCTTGGTGGCAACCACGCCCTCCAGCACGTCGAAGGCCGACTGGTCTGCCTTGTTGGAGAGACCCGTGGTCAGCGAGCTCTGCAGCGCTGCGATGCTGCTTCCGTGCGCGGCCACCTGACCGTCCGTGGTGGCCAGGGCCGCAGCCGTTGCTAGGGGCGCAATCGCCGGCGCCAGCGCGCTGCTGTCCAGCTTTGAGGCCAGCTCGGCGGTGACTCGGTCGTCCAGGGACTGGATGGCAGCGGCGTTGTTGCCTGAGGCTGCCGTGTTCACCGCCAGGTCAGTCACTTGAGCGTAGGGAGTCAGAGCGAGGGCCAGCTGTCCTGCTGTGACGTGCGTGCCGTCAGTCACCTCTCCGTTGTCCAGGACCTCAGGGATGTTGCCCGTGACAGGTCCTTCAAACATGTTTTCTTAGGAGTAGTCGTTACGATATGGTATCGCTGGAGCATCGCACTTTCGCAACAACTTGAGTCGCTATTCGCCGGGTGTTCTGATTGTATATCGACTCGCACGCGAAGTGGCGCAGTGTCCTATAAAATCGGCCACTGGGCATGAGGCGATGAATTGGCCGAAAATGTCGGTCAAAAAACGCTTGGGACACCTCGGCCACATGACGAGACCTGAGCCAACCTTGCCCAGTCAAGCATGCTGGCAGGAATGCGATTGAGGGTAAACATCCTTCAATTAAAATTCCCGTGCTACCACACGAACTCGCTTTTCCATTGCGCACTTTTCGGCCCCAAAGAGAGCGGTGACGAAGCGGTGACACGGACCGTTTTTGGGCCAAAGAGCGCCGTTTTGGACAGGTAGCGAGAGCCCATGGTGAGATGGTTTAGGCGTTGCTCTCCGTAGCGACGTTTCGGAGGCTCGATTCCTCCCGGGACCTCGGCGGGCTGACGTGTTAGAGACCGGTGACATCGGCGGTGACAAGCTCAGCGGGCTGACGCGTTACGTGGAAAAACCTCGGCGGGCTGACGTGTTACTCGGGAGCACCTCGGCGGGCTGACGCGTCAGACACTGGCTGACTCTGGGCTGTGCCTCGGCGGGCTGACGTGTTATAGACCGGTGACTTCGGCGGTGACAAGCTCAGCGGGCTGGAATTCGCAGGTTTTTCGAGGCAGAATACGGATTTCGGAGCACTGCGAACACCTGGAGCCGGTTTTCGGAGGAAAACAAGCGAATTTGGAGGCCCAGGCAGGAACTTTTGACGCAGGACACGAAAAACGCACTTTTCGGAGTTCGCCGTTTTCAGCGCTTTTTGCACCAAAAACGGAGTGGTGACAAAGACCGGTGACATCGGAAAAACGTTCAGCGGGTTGAAGAATTTGGCTGTTTTGCAGGGTTTTTTGGCCAAAATCCGAAAAAGAATAGGGGACTATAAGCAGATGTTCCTTACTACTGACTACCGCACAGGGGCGGCGCAGGACGCAGCGACCAGCGCCATCACAGGCGCACTGCTGGCCTACTACACCTCGGCGCAGGTAGACGCGCTGTTGGGAGACTACCGCACAGGGGCAGCGCAGGACACGCAGACGCAGGCCGCCATTGCGGGCGCGCTGCTGGCCTACCGGACGGGCCCGGACCAGGCGTGTTCACAACCACAAATCGCCTCGGCGCTGGTGGCGTACCGTTCAGCCGCGACCAGGACGGGCAACGCAGCCGCGCTGCTCAGCTACTACACCATCGCACAAGTAGACGGCCTCCTTGCCGGCAAGCTCGGAGTCACGGCACGCCCTCGCAGGGTGTCTGGAGCACGGCGCGCCCTGTAGATCAGGCTCAGCCTCGAGGAGAGTCGTCTCCGTGACGGATCGCTGGCCCTCACGGGCTCGGCCACGCTGGACGGGCTCAGGGCAACGTGGGCTGCGACCAGCTGCTGTGCACGACATGAACTGCACGGACGTGTTCACGACCGCCTGGGCGCAGTCTCCTGCGCACGCTCACGGCCACAGGTGTCGTCCACAGGGGCCGTGTCAGGCAGCTCGCTGAGCATCACCGGCGCGGCCAGCGTGGGCCTGCTGAGCTCAGCCACCGGAATCACGGGGTCCGCTTCGCCACCTCCGACTTTCGGACGATCTCTTCCTGACGAAGAACTGATTTCCAACAACAGCGCGGCCTCCGAGCCCAGGCGCTGGTGCAGACGAAGAGCCTCTCGACGCAGCTGTCCTTGAGGCTGGGCTTCGCGTCAAACGACTTTGCAGGAACGAACCTGACGGGACCGCGAGTGGAGCGACCCTGTAGGAGCCCCTGCTTTCGATCGGCTAACCCTGATCCGAACCATCCCCGACCGATTTCCGGGGGTGTCAGCCAGCACAAAGGTGCCACTACCCCCGCCGGCCCGCTCCTGTGGACCCGCCACGGTGGTACTCGCAAGACGGTCCTTCAGCGGTTCCGCGGCCACTTTTTTGGTCAGCGCACGATGGCCACCAGCATGAAGGGTAGCTTGCCCGAAGCCCTCATGTTGGCCAGGTACCTGCGGCTGGTTTGGGCTCAGAGGCACGAAGCTGTTGTTCTCTGCGGCCGGTCCTGTGGAGATGCTGGGGTCGCGCATCTGAGCCTACTGCAGCGCAATGCTCTTGAAACCGGTGCGGAGCTTGTAGACGGCCTTGGTTCAGCCCTTGCACACCAGCACGGTGACGTGAGAGTCGTGACCATCTTCGTGCCGTCACCAAGACTGAAGCGAAAAGGCATCAGGAGTAGTCTTCGCCGAGAGCGGGGATGGGGGCAAGGTTCGGCTTTGAGGGGTGGCCGGAAAAGGTGGTGCTCAGGGATCTCCGAAAAGTTCCCGAAAACTCTGCACTGGTTTGAGAGAACAGGGCGGGGAAAAATTGGAAAGTCAGAGATGACGCCGCTGAGCAGTCCGAAGTGGTGTGATGGAGCTTATCAGTGAGTGGCATGCATGGAGCTGTCGGACAAGAGAAGAATCAAAAAGGAGGTGGGAGCCTGGGGCCTCTCCCCGCGGGTCGGAAACACTGCCCGCTGTGTGCGCGGAGTGTGAAGAGCCGTACAGATCTTGCACACCTCTCCCAACTTCCTGCGAGTGCCCGGCTCGATTTTTCGAGCTCGCGCGCAAGGCGTCGGACTTCCACAAGCGTGCCGCTCATCGAGGAGCTCAAGGCGCTGGTGCGAGCGCTCGGCCTCAAGCAGCACGTCTTCGCAAGGCCGCTTGGGAACGCCGCTGGGCCATCTGAGCAGCCGCAAGGCAGGGATCGTCCGCCCATGCGGCGGGCTTTTCGCCATGCCTGCGTATCGGAAGGCCTTGGAGAAATCATCTCGCAGCTGCGGTGGTTTTTTTTTCAGATCGAGCATTTCAAACCATTCGAGCATTTGGCGGACTTTTTTTCTTTGCGCGAGTCCAAGCTCATCAGTGCGTCCGCCTGCAAAGATCTCCCTAAGGATCTTGACACGGTGCTCCAGCTCCTTACGGTGCCAAGTCTCGGTTGGCCTCCCCCTCAAAAGAGTAGCATGCTCCCGCACCATCTGCAGTTCCGCTAGATCTCGCTCACCGAGATCGTAGCAGCTGCCAGCTGCCTACGGAGAATTGTCTTCTCGTGCTCCCGCGCTGTTTCAGCGCGGAGCTCGATGAGACGCTGGTAGTACAGATGCTAGAGCAGTGCCTGCAAGGCCGCATGTAGGGATCAGAGGGCCACAAGGCTGGGAGTGTCATTGCCCACGCGGCGGGCTTCTCCAGAAGCCACGCACGTATCGGAAGGTCGCCGAGGAAGTCGCTGCGGCGATCGAATCATCGAGAAAGCAAGAAAACGAGAGCTCGGGATCTTTTTTTTGCTCGCGCGTCCTCGAGCTCATCTGTGCGCTCGCACGAGGGTCTTGCCGAGGTGCGCCACTGGCGGAGAATTTTGTTGCTGCGCTCCAGCTTTCAATGCGCTCCCTAGCGCTCGCGCTCTCTGTCGATGATGTTAAGGCCGTCCACCCGCCGGAGATTTCTGTTCTCGTGCTCCCGCCCCACACGGCACAGAGTTTCGCCGAGGAGCTCCCAATCGAGCTGCGCGATGAGATGCCGCTGGTGCGAGTGCTCGGCCTCGAGCAGCGCGTCTTCGCGAGGCTTGCGTTGCATGTCGCAGGGAGGCCGCTGGGCCATCAGAGCAGCCGCAATTCCTAAGGCAGGGAGCGTCCGTCCGCCCACGGATCTCATTATCGAGAAAGCGAGGGCTCGGGATCTTTTTTTTTGCGCGTCCTCAAGCTCACTCGAGGATCTCGCCGAGGCACTCCACCCGCTGGCGGATGTTGTTGCGCTCCAGCTCCGCAACGCGCCGCTCCGCCTGCACCGCTCGCTTGCGGGTTTGCCTGAGGTACTCGTTCTTGCGCTCCAGCATCCAGCGGAGATTTTTGTTGTCGCGCTCCCGCTCCTCGCAGCGCGGGGTTTCATCGAGGAGCTCCTCGTCGAGCTGCGCGATGATATGCCGCTGGTGCGAGCGCTCGGCCTCGAGCAGCGCGTCCTCGCGAGGCCGCTTGCGTAGCGTGTCGCAGGGAGGCCGCTGGGCCATCAGAGCAGCCGCAAGGCAGGGAGCGTCCTCGTCCACCCACGCGGCGGGCTTCTCCAGAAGCCATGCCTGCACGCATCGGAAGGCCGCTGAGGAAGTCATCTTGAGCAGCTGCGGCGGATCGAATAAGCATTATCGAGAAAGCGAGAAAACGAGAGCTCGGGATCTTTTTTTCCGGTTCCGACAGTCTACGCCCAGCAGCGGCTCAGCCGCAGCGGCAGTGTCGGAGCGGGCCCCAGAGGCGGGGGCCCCACGAGGAACTCCATCACGAGGTCGAAGGGCGCAGAGCCTGGCGGAGCGTAAGCGCCCAGCATCCGCAGCTGCTCCAGGTTGCGCCAGTGCCCCAGCGGCCGCGAGTTGTGAGCGTCGAGGCCGTAGACCTTGTCGTTGAAGGGCGAGAGCGACTTCTTCTCGACGGTCTCCACGGCGATCTCGTGCGCGCGGCTGCGCAGCTGCGCGAAGGCCGCCCTGCGCTCGCTGCCTTCCTCCAGCACCTCCCGGTACTCGAGATGCCGGACGTTGGTCACCGCCTTCTTCGGCACGCCCTTGATTTTGCGCTTCTCCTTGCGCGCGCCGTCGGGCTGGACCGTGAGGATGCTGTACATCTTGGAGCGCAGGCCCACGTACTCCAGGATCCTGGCGGGGAAGGTCTCGTCGCCGAGCTTGCCCAGCTGGCCCATCACCTCGATGGCCTTGGCGCGCGCCGCTGCAGAGAGCGCGCTCAGGTCCCTCTCGGGGTCCTTGGACTTGCCGGCCACGTCGAAGAGGGTGGCGCCGTTCAGGTTCGCCTCGGCCATGGCGTGGAGCGGGTCCTGCAGCTCGAAGATCTGCACCATCACGGAGTCGGTGTCCGTGAAGAGCAGCCTCATCTTCGGGAAGAGCCTCCTCATGTGGAGGTAGTAGGCCTTCTCCATCATGAGCTTGGAGAGCTGCAGCGTGCGGGCGCCGACTTGGGTGGGCACGCTCATGCAGGCCTTGCTGCGGTCCGTCTTGAGCGTCTCCACGAAGGCCAGGAACCCGGGCGCTGGCTGAAGCCGCGGGCCCGAAGCGTCGTCATCTCTTTAAGGGTTACTGCGCGGCAACTTCGCCCGCTGCGCGTTCGACGCCCCTGCGCTCGGCGCGCGCGTAGCGCAGCTGAGGGACCTGGCGGTGCACGGCCTCCGTCAGCCGGCTCACATCGTCCAGGTGCCGCTGCCCCTCTTGGGCCAGCCTGCGCTCCCCTAGCCAGCTATTGAAGGTCCGCGCCTCCTCCAGCTCTCGCTGGCGCTTCAGCAGCAACGGCTGCAGGTCGTAGCTCGGATACGTCTTTCGGAACCACCGGAGCATCTGAGGCTCGTTGCGAGTTTTCATACCAGCACGCTAGCGCCCGCCGTCAGCCGGTCGTACGCCGACTCCAGCATGCGCATGGCGCGCTCGCTCGGACGAGGCGCTTCTACAGGCTCGGGCCGCCTCGCTGTGTACCTCGGGCCGTACCTCTCTGTGTACCTCGGGCTCGGGCTGTACCTCGGGCTGTACCTCGGGCTCTAGCTGTGGCTCAGCCTTGGCCGCTGCCTTGGGCTTGGGTGCTGCCTTGGGCTTGGGAGCTGGCGCGGCAACTGCCTTGGCGCAGCCTTGGGCGCAGCGTGCTGCCTTGGGTGCTGCCTTGGGCGGTGCCTTGGGTGCTGCCTTGGGTGGTGCCTTGGGTGCTGCCTTGGGTGCTGCCTTGGCCACGGGTGCTGCCTTGGGTGCTGCCTTGGGCGCCGTCTTGGGCTTCGTGGGAAATCTCACCCTCTTGGGCCGGAAGGGGGAGTCGATTTCGTACGCAGGCTCCGTGGGCAGGTCAGGGATCATCTTTTTGCTCTTCGGCAGGGGCAGCACGGGCGGCTTGGGCTTGTTCTTGCTGCCCGGGGCTGCCTCTGGGCCTTGGCGCCGGTTGCGCTCGCTTCATCGGTTTTTTTTCATATTTTTTTAAAAGACCTTCGGGGAATTAGACGTGATCCAAAAACAGCACGAAGGACAAGGACGAGCCCCGCAGTCTGACGACTTGGCCTTCCAGGTCTGTCAGCCGGAAGCGCAGGTGTCTCAGGGTGATGGGGCCCCTAACGGCCATGAAGTGCCCGTCATCGATGGTGCCCACGCCGCGTTATCTTGGACAGGATGTCGTCCCCCAGATTGCCCAGCACGCGGCTGGCGTTGGCCAGCTGGGGGCAGCGGAGGTAGACCTCGCTGTATGCCATCATGCGGACGAACTCAAAGACCTGCTGCCCGCCAGAGACGAAGCTGGGGCCAAGCATGTGGTCGACGCTGAAGGGCTTGGTCGGCGATGCGGCGGGGTCGTCCACAGCGTCTGGGAACTGCTGCTGCAGCTCCAGGTCGTTCAGAATGAGGCGGTTGCCGTCGTAGGCTACGCTGAGGCTGTTCGTGGTCTCGCTATAGGTGGCAGTAGCGAAGTTGGAGCTGATCCAGGCTGCCAGCCGGGAGCCCGTGTCGCCTTCCGGAAGGAGCGCCCAATTCAGCGTGCCGAGCGCGGCGTCCACCCAGTACAAGTAGCGGCCCCGGTCTGGAAGCTGTCGGCGATTCTAATCTTGTAGACGGCCAGCCTGGCGTCGCTCTGCAAGTGCAGGGACTCTCCCAGGTCTACCTCGAAGTCGCTGTCCGAGCCGGCTACCCTCTTGCGGCTGTCCACGTAGATAGTCGTCATCCTTTTTCTAAGGAGGCCGCCCGTTCTGCGGACGACAGGCGGGTGGACGGCTGCGACGGAAGTGCAGCACTGAGCGCCTGAGGCGCAGGAGATGTTTTCACACCTCGCGTTTATCAGCGTGGAGCTGGCGAACAGCTTCTGGCCCAGGAAGCTGAGCGCCGCTCCCATCGGCTTCTTTTTCCAGTGCGAAACGCTCTTCGAAGCGCATGTGGAACATTTGATTCTTTGGCTTGAGGTAGTAGACGAAGAGGAAGCTGTAGGGCTCCCGAGTCGCCTGCTCGTAGATCCTGCGCAGCTTGTCCTTCGGCAACAGGGCGCTCAGCTCTTCGATGACGGCGTCCAGCTCGTGCTGGTTGCGCAGCCTCCAGCAGCAGAGAAATTGCATGTTCACCCGCACGGCTGCGCTGATGAGCCTCAGCTTCTGGGAGCTCACCCAGGTGCTGATTTGCAGGTGCCGACCCCTGATGAAGAGCGTATCCAGGGCGCCGTGAGGTTTGTGGAGCTGTGGGCTATCTGCAAAGTCGTCGCAGATTATCAGCACCTGATACAGCTTCTTCATCTCCAACTTCTTGGATGTCTCGGTGATCTTGCGCTGCCTCTGGATGATGTCCCGCAGCGCTGCCTCGTCCCACTCGTCGTAGTAGGCCCTCTCCCGTTCGGTATTAACCCCCAGGTCCTCCTCTATGTACTTCTTGACGGGGATCCAGCCGTCGTCGATATTGATGGACGGACTGAAGATATAGATTTTCTCGAAGACTCCGCGGTATTGCTCCAGAATCATGCTGATCAGCGCCACGGTTTTGCCGGACTTGCTGGGGCCGAGGAAGATACCTGTGCGGGGTCCGAGGGCTGTTTGCTGCTATACTCAGCCGTAGGAAACAGCTTGATCTTCCCCATCTCCTTTGCCTTACTTCCCAAATTCGACGCAGGGAAGCCGGGCAGTGAGACCGGGATAAATCTAAAGGCTGGCATGCAGCTGAAGTACATGGGAAGCAAATCGTGGTTGGCTCCACACGTGGACCGGCTGCTGGGGGACGTCGCTGCGCTTCACTCTCCCTTCTTCGGCTCTGGAAAGCTGGAGTAACCCGGCGTCCGGCCCTGAAGGTGCGCGGCGTCGACGCCTTCGAGCCCGTCGCAAACCTGCACCGCCACTATAGCTTTTTTTCGTCTCCGGCTCTCCGGCTCCGGCCCGGCTCCGGCCCGGCTCCGGCCCATCTCCGGCTCCGGCCCGGCTCCGGCCCGGCTCCGGCCCGGCTCCGGCCCATCTCCGGCTCCGGCCCGGCTCCGGCCCGGCTCCGGCCCGTCTCCGGCTCCTTCTCCGGCTCCGGCTCCGGCTCCGGCTCCGGCACGGCTCCGGCTCGGCTCCGGCCCGGCTCTGGCCCGGAGGGCTTGTGTAACCAAGATTGATACTGTTGCAAGCGAGACACTCCAGTCGCAAGCGCGAAAAATAGAATGTCACCAGCAGGCATAGATCTCCCGAGAAAAAGGCTGTGCATAGGCCTGTTGTAGGGTCCAGGCAAGGGGGTTGGTAGGCCTATGAGAGGGCGTAAGCAGAGAGGTGTGTAGGCTGTGTAGGCCTTGGGTAGGCCCTAGGCCAGGGCGTTGGCCTTTGCCAAGGCTGAAGGGATGGGGTTTTGTAGGCCTTCGGTAGACAGACAAAATTCTACGTTGGTCCTACAGCAGGCCAAGAGCAGGCCCACAGACAGGGCTCCAGCCCAGAAGAGGGCTACGTGATAGGGGTTCGACAGGCCTTGAAGAGAGCCCCTTGGGTAGGCCTAGGACAGGCCAACGCAAGCGGAGGCAGGTCTACAAGAAAATCGCAAAAAGCGATCCAGAATGCGCGAAATGAATGAGCCGGCGGGGACGAGCGTGCAGGTAACACGCCGCTAGCAAACGGAACGCTCAAAGGAACCAGAGAAAACTATATCCGGGGGCAAGAGAGAGTCGCGCGCGGCAACGGCGCGCATCTTGAGATGCAACGGCTGCGTCGCAGTATTTGTTGCGCTGATGTGAGGCCTCGTTTGGAGAGGCAATTCAAAGCTTAGCGCAATCTGTCTTGGCGGCTTGCATACGTGCGTGCGTACGTACATACGTACATACAAACATACACACATACATGCAAACACACATACACACACACATACATGCATACATGCATACATGCATGTATGCATACATACATAATTGCATGCATGCATGCATGCACACCCACATGCATACATTACATTCCATTCCGTTCCATTCCACTCCATTCCATTACACTGCATTACATTCCAGACATACTTTACATTACAGCGCAGCACATTACATTACATTGCATCACATTACATTGCATTACGTTTTCTTGCAACACATTACATCACACAAACAATTCATGGACACATACATACCCACATATACACATACATATTACATGACATGACAGGACATTACATTACATTACATTACATTACATTATGTTACATTACATACATACATACACACATGACATACATGCATTACATACATACATACATACATACATTACACTACACTATATTAGGTTACATTACATTACTTTACACAATACGCACATACATATGTACATATGTACGTACATCTATACATTGCATAAGTACATACATACATGCATTGCACCAGTACATAAAAACATACATTTCAGAATTAGATACACACATACATTACATTACAATACAATGCAGTACATTAAATTTCATTACATTCAGTTATGTTACATTACACACATACAGACATACATTGCATAACTACATACATACATACATACACACATTACATAATTACATGCATACATCACATACAGACATTACATACATACATACATACATACATACATACATACATACATACATACATACATACATACATACATACATACATACATACATACATACATACATACATACATACATACATACATACATACATACATACATACATACATACATACATACATACATGAGAGTCGTCCGTCCTTGTATTGAGCTATGAAGGGGAAGACCTTTTGGTCTTGGCGTTGACCTCCGCGAAAGTTCCGCGAAGGGGGTCGCGAAAGTTAATTTTTTATTCGCGAAAGTTTTTTGTGAGGGTGGCTTGCTAACAGGAAGCTGGAGTGATGAACCATGTGTATTTACCGGCAGTGCGGGCAGAATGCCCGCAGACCAAAATTGGCCGGGGAATGCGCAGCCTGAGGGTCGCCGCAAGAATACGCCGCTGCAAAAGCAACCCCCAGCCAGCAGAAACCGGCTGGTGGGAGTTTTGAAGCTTTGGAGCCAAGTTGAGCGCAACTTCCAGCCGGATTTTCGCGAATGTTTGGCGTAAGATCCGCGAAAGTTTCGCGAAAGTCGACGGACCTCCCGCCAGTTTTCCGGGACATGAGGCCAACGGGTCCTCTCGTGCGCAGGTAACGGTTGTGAGCTGGAGCTGCGGAAACGCGCTTCGCGTGCTACTTTGGAACTAAAAGATTTCGACTTTCGAGCTGGGGCTGCGGAAGCTTACTTTGTGTATTACTTTTGTGTTAGAAAGCTTTGACTTTCGAGGCTGCGGAAGTTTAGTTTATGTATTACTTTCGTATTGAAAAGTTGCGACATTCAAGCCGGGCTGCGGAAGTTTTCTTTGCTACTTTCGTATTGAAAAGCTGCGACTTTGAAGCTGGGGCTGCGAAAGTGTACTTTGTGCATTACTTTTGTGATGAATGTTCTGAAAATAGCCCCGCGAAAGTTCCGCGATGGGGTCCGCGAAAGTTAATTTCTTGCTCGCGAAGATGGCGGTTTCCGGAACAAGGAATTTCAGACAACTGTCACATACATACATACATACATATACACATGCACAGGAAGAACAACACATACAGACATATACTACACTACACGACACTACATTACATTACATTGCATTACACTACGCTACATTACATATATACAGTACATACATACATTACATACATACACACATACATACATACAAATACAATACAAGACAATACAAAACAATGCAATACAATACAATACAGTACATACATACATACCTGAATACTTTGCATACATACGAACACACACATACAAACATGCATACATAACAGACATACATACATACATGCATGCCGGCAGTACATTACATTACATTACATGACTTACATTGCATACATACATACATACATACAAACGTACATAGAAACACACATGCATACATACATGCATACATACATTACAGTACGCCAAATTGCAATACAATGCAATACAATGCAACACTTTACATCGCATTGCATTGCACTGCATCACATTTCAGAACATTTCATCACATTACATTACATCACATCACATTACATTACATACATTTATACATACATACCTTGCATCGCATTACAATACACTACACCGCATTACATTACATTACATTACATTACATTACACACCTTACACACATACATACATACGTACATACATACTTTCACGCTACACACATACATACATACATTACGTTACGTTACGTTACGTTACGTTTCACTTACATACATACATACATACATACATACATACATACATTACATACATGCGTACATACATACATACAAACACACATTACATACATACATACATGCATGCTTACATACATACATTACATACATACATAGAGACATTCATTAGATTACATAACATTGCATTACGTTACATTACACACATTACATTACATTGCATTACATGCATACATTACATACATACATACATGCATTCATACCATTCATACATACATACATACATTACATACATACATACATGCACTACATTACATACATACATACATACATACGTACACACATACATACATTACATACATGCATACATACATACCATTCATACATACATGCATACATTACATACATACATACACTACATTACATTACGTTACATTACATTACATTACATTTCGTTACATTACATTACATTACATTACTTTGCATACACACATACGTACATACATACATACATACATACGCACATACATACATTACATTGCATACATACATACCTACATACATTACATACTATACATACATACATGCATGCATGCATGCATGCATACATGACATACATTACATACATGCATTACATTACATGACATGACACTACGTTACGTTACGTTACATTACATGCTTACATACTTACATCCATGACTTACATACATACATGCATACATCCATACATACATACATCCATGCATACATACATACAGTACATACATGCATTACATACATGCGTTACATACATACATACATGCATAGGAAGAATAACACATACATACATATATTACACTACACGACACTACATTACATTACATAGCATTACGCTACGTTACATTACATATCTACATTACACACACACATACATACATACAAATACATTACAAGACAATACAAAATAATGCAATACAATACAATACAGTACATACATACATACATGAATACGCTGCATACATACGAACACACACATACAAACATGCATACATAACAAACATACATACATACATGCATGCCGACAGTACATTACATTACATTACATTACATGACTTACATGGCATACATGCATACATACAAACGTACATAGAAACACACATGCGTACATACATGCATACATACATTGCATTACGTCAAATTGCAATACATTACTTTACATCGCAGTGCATTGCACTGCACCACATTTCAGTACATTTCATCACATTACATTACATCACATCACATTACATTACATACATTCATACATACATACATTGCATCGCATTACAATACACTACACTACATTACGTTACATTACATTACATGACGTTACATTCCTTACATACATACATACTTACATACGCACATACATACTTTCATTTCCGTAATTCATCCATACATACATTACATTACGTTACGTGACGTTACATTACGTTACATTACACACTTACATACTTACATACATACATACAGTACATACATGCGTACATACATACATACATACACACATTACATACTTACATACATACATTACATACATACATAGATACATACATTACATGACATTGCATTACATTACATTACATACATTACATCACATTACATTACATTACATTACATTACATTACACACATTACATACATGCGCACATACACACATACATACATACATACATACATACATACATACATACATACACACACATACATACATACATACATACATACATACACTACATGCATGCATACATACCATTCATACATACATACATACACTACATACATACATTACATACATACATACATACATACATACGTACATACATACATTACATACATGCATACATACATACCATTCATACATGCATTACATACATGCGTTACATACATACATACATACATACATACATACATACATACATACATACATACATACACACATACATACACACATACACACATACACACATACATTACAGACAAATATACATACATACATACATACATACATACATACATACATGCATACATACATACACACATACACACATACACACATACACACATACATTACAGACAAACATACATACATACATACATACATACATACATACATACATACATACATACATACAGACACACAGACATACAGACATACAGACATACAGACATACAGACATACAGACATACACATACATACATACATACATACGAAAATACATACATACATACATACATACATACATACATACATACATAAAAACAACATTATGTGTTCGTGTGTGTGTGTGCTTCTTAAAGCTTAGGGCTTGGAATATGGACAACAATTGAAGTTTCGCCAGCTCCGGGGCTCTGGCTGGCTGGCTCCACGTCTCCGGCTCTCGCTCCGCACAGTCCAGGCTGCAGCTCCAACCGGCTCCGACCCGTCCCACTCTGAACCACTCTGGCCAGGCTGCCCGGCTCCGGCTCCAACTCCCGCTCCGGCCGGCTCTGAACTTTGGAGCGTAGGTGGCCACGCAGCGGAGCAGGTTGCGCCGGCCGTCCGCCATCTCACACTGGCCCGGCTCCGGCCCGGCTGGCGCTCGCTCCGCTCCGCTCTGGCCCGGCTCCGGCCCGGCCTCGCTTCCGCCCCGCTCTGACTCTGGCCCGGCTCCGGCCCGGCTCCGGCCCGGCTCCGGCCCAACTCTGACACTCCGGCTCCCGCTTCCGCCCCGTTCTGACTCTGGCCGGCTCCGGCCCGGCTCCGGCCCGGCTCCGGCCCGGCTCCGCTCTGGCCCGGCTCCGGCCCGGCCCCGGCTCCCGCTTCCGCCCCGCTCTGACTCTAGCCCGGCTCCGGCCCGGCTCCGGCCTCGCTCCGTTTTGCTCGCCCGGCTCCGGCCCGGCCCCGGCTCCGGCCCGGCCTCAGCTCCCGCTTCCGGCCGGCTGTGACTCCGGCCCTCCGGCCCTCCGGCTCCGGCTCCGGCTCCGGCCCGGCTCCGGCCCGGCTCCGGCCCGGCTCCGGCCCGGCTCCGGCCCGGCTCCCGGCTCCGGCCCGGCTCCGGCCCGGCTCCGGCCCAGGACAAAAAGAAGCATTCCCCTGCACCGCTGCTACTTGAGGCAAGACCCGGTCTTCCTGCGCTCCTTGCTGCGCCTTGCGGGGCGCAAGATAGACAGGCGCTTCTACTTCAGTCACCTCCTGCTGGGCACTCAGAGAGGCCGCGCCGGGCGCCGGGCCGCCTGCTCGTACGTTCTGCTGCGTAACAGCTTCTCAGGAAAGTGGGGCTCCTTCACACAGCAGCGGCCACTGGCGCTGAGCAGCGTGCGGCGTCTGCAACGGCCGCCCGCAAACGTGACCGGCCGCACCAGGACGCACTGGCCTATCTACGCGCTCTGCCCCGCCAGGCGCCCCGACAGGCCATATATGCCGATCCGCCCTACATCTTCCCAGGCCGCAGCGTGAACTACTATGGCACGAGGAGGCGGGGGCATGACCTGGCCTTCCACTCGGAGCTCCGAGACGCGCTCTTCGCAAGCCCTTCGTCCTGAGCATAAACGACGTGCCTGAAGCCTGGGAGCTCTACAGCAGGGCCGGCTCCATCACAAGGCTGTGCTCGGGCAAGAACAGCTCCAAGCCAGAGCTGGTAGTGCGCCGGGGCAATCCTGCTGTGAGCGCAGGAATGGCTGGAGCAATCCTGTTGTCAGCGCAGGCAGTCCCTGAGGCTGAAGGCCGGCCAACAAGCGTTGGCGGGACTAACCTTGGGCTCACGTCCGGTCTCGGCCTCAGACAATCCTGAGGTCCGGACACCAACACAGCCGGCGGGCAGGGAGGGTGAAACTCTTCCCCTTCAGCCATGGGCACGCCATTGCATGGAGATCTCGGATCGGCCCACCACCCTGCCGATCACGCACGACCCAAATCTCTCCGACAAGGTTATGTACCTCCAGATGGCCTTCAAACAGCGCCCTTCTCAGGGACGGGGGTGGGAAGCCCTCACTTGGACGGCTGGCCCCGTGAACTCGGCCATTGTCCAAAGCAGCAGCGCTGGGGGCCAAGATCTGTGTCCTCACGTCGCCATGGAGAAGGAAGATATCAGGGAGATCCTGGCGCCAGGGGCAGGCCGACCAGCGGAAGGCCAACCCTTCTTCCTGGACATCTTGCGCAGCCTGGCGATGAACATTCAGGACCGACCGGGATCTGGAACAAGGGGTCCCACTGGGGGTCACGGACCCACCCCTAGTCTCGCCGGGCATCTGGCCACTCAAGAAGGAGCTAAACGGCTCCTCATCCCACGGGCCGGGGTAACTACCCCTCAGCGGATCACTTCAGTGAGCTCATCCGTAGCACATTGCTGGAGGGGCATGGTAGATGGCCCTCAGCGCGCTGTGGCTGCAATATGGAGGATCTTTGCCCAGGCCCCCTAGCGGGCATCGACGAAGGGGACAAGATCCGCACCATCTACGATGGCTCGGTGGGCGGGGCCAATGACACCATCAGGAACCAGACGTGTGGCTGGCCCCGCGGAAAAAAAAAAACCAGACGGTGGAAAGGACGACGGCTCCGACGGTGCTGGATGGGGGTGCCCAACGCAGGATTGCCAGGCCCGCACCAGGCCCGCGCCAGGCCCGCACCAGGCCCGCGCCAGGCCCGCACCAGGCCCCAATCCGACTTCGGTATGGAGAGAGCGGTGACGAAGCGGTGACATCGCGGTGAGACCGTTTTTGGGCCAAAAAGCGCCGTTTTGGGACGGTAACAAGAGCCGATGGTGAGATGGCTTAGGCGTTGGTCTCCGGAGCGACGTTTCGGAGGTTCGATTCCACCCCGGTACCTCGGCGGGCTGACGTGTTAGAGACCGGTGACATCGGCGGTGACTAGTTCAGCAGGCTGACGTGTTACATGGAAAACCTCGACTGGCTGTCGGGCTCCGAGCCAGGTCCTCGGCGGGCTGCCGGGCCGCGAAAAACCCTGCGGAGAACTGGGCCCGGTTTTGCGCACTTTTGCGCCCAAAAAGCGAGCGGTGACAAAGCGGTGACAAGCGGTGACGAGCTCAGCGGGCTGGAATTCGCAGGCTTTTCGGGCCAGAAAACGGATTTCGGAGCACGGCGAACGCATGGAACCGGTTTTCGGAGGAAAACGAGCGAATTTGGAGGCCCAGGCACCACTTTCGACGCCGCACACGAAAAAACGCACTTTTCGGGAGTTCGCCGTTTTCAGCGCTTTTTGCACCAAAAACGGAGTGGTGACAAAGAGTGACATCGGAAAAACGTTCAGCTGGTTGGAGAATTTGGCTGTTTTGCAGGGTTTTGGGACCCAAATCCGAAAATTAATTGGTCCCTACAAGCAGCCTTTCCTTACTACTGTCACCGCTCCGTCCGGCTCCGTTTTTGGTGCAAAAAGCGCTTCGAGAGGCTCTTCGTTCGCACCAGAGCCTTGTCGTTGATCATGATCAGCTCGCCTGGTGCGTTCCACCGTCCCGCTCCAGGAAGACCCGCGCTGTTTGTTGAGCAGCCGCATCCGGCCCGCTGTCGGAGGCCGCGCTGTTGTTGGAAATCTGCAGCTTGCTCCAGCCCACCCAGTTCGTCAAGAAGAGATCGTCCGAGAAGTCGGAGGTGTTGGTCACGGTGAGCGTGTGGGAGGCGAAGAGCTGCGGCGCGGAGACCACGCGTCGACACTCCGCCGCTCGTGGCCGTGAAGGCAGTCCAGGCTCTCGCAGTCCAACGGGCCGCGGAGCCGCCCCAGTGATCGTCAGCGTGGGCCCGTGACCGCCCGGCTGCGAAGCTCGCCCGTCGCTGCGCCGGAGGCCGTCAGCGTGCCCGTGGACACGTCGCCCACCGTGGTGAAGTTCCCGGCGTTGGCCGTTTTGTTGATGGTGAGTGTGCTGCCGGTGATTCCGGTGGCCGAGCTCAGCAGGCCCACGCTGGCCGCCTGCTAGCGAGCTGCCTGACACGGCGCCCGTGGACGACAGCGTAGCTCCGGCGACGGTGCCTGTGGCTGTGAGTGCTGCGCAGGAAATGGCGCCCGAGGCGTCCACACCGTGAACACGTCAGTGCAGTTCACGTCGTTGCACAGCCCACGTTGCCCTGCACGGTGAGCCCGTCCAGCGTCTCTCCCTCGAAGGCTGAGGCCCTGATCTGCATGCTGTACAGGTCCAGCGTGCCCGCCGACTGCTGCACCAGCCCGGGGATCGAGCCTCCGAAGGCTCCGAAGTGCAACTTTGCAACTCCGCCCGGCGGCACCGAGAAGTCCAGGCGCGCCGTGCTCCAGACACCCTGGAGGCCGTGCCGAGGAAGGTGCCGGTGACGCCCACGTAGTGTTGTCGGCCGCGCTGACGTACATCACCAAGTTGGAGGCCGTGCCCAGCCTGTACCGGCAGCCGAAGGTAGCGTCTCCCCGGCGTCAGCGTGCACGATGTTCAGGCGAAGGCGCTCAGGGTCATGGCGTAGCCCTCCAGCTGGAAGCCTCCCACCGTGAAGCTGGCCGAGGCCACAGAGCTCGGCTGTTGGAGCGCACGAGAAAATTGCCTAGCGTGGTGAGCGTGGGCTCCAGCCGCACCTCGCCCAGGGTGGCCAGCGTGACGTTGTCGGCCCCTCCGTCAAGGAATCGTGCTTCAGCAGCAGTGCCGAGGCCGCCGTGTCCTCCTCCACCTCCGCCGTGTTGCCAGGTTGCGTCCAGGATCTGGAGGCCGTAGACGTCCACCGTTCCTGCCGTCTGGTTGGGCAGGCCCGGCGCCTGGCAGCTTTGCCACCCCGTTCGGAGGCACTGTGAAGTACATCTTGGCCGTGCTCCAGGCACCCTGGTCGCCCACGAAGCTGCCGTACAGGGGGTCGTAGACGTTGTCTGCCTCGGACATGTGCACCACGAAGTTGGGCCTTCGACAAGAAGATAGCCGACTTGTGTCTCACACAGCCAGATCCGAACCTGAACCTTCGCACGGTAAATACCCAAGAGCTTCTGTCGGCCGATCGCAAGCTCTGGGCAGCCATATCCGACCTTCTGGGGCAGCAATGGCCTGGATGATGCCTTGTACGAACTGACGCACATGAGAAACGATGTGCACAGCCTTCTACAATTGCGCCCCAAAATGTCCAAGCCATCCGTGCCAGCACCTCCACGCCCGGCAACGCCAAGACAAAGGGCACCCAAGCGCGACCTTAAGCCGACCCGCATGCCCTCACGGCCCGCCAAGAAAGGCAAGGGCAAATCCAAAGGAGCTGCTCCTTCGCCAAAGCCCAAGGCAGATTGGTGCACCACATATAAAGGTAGAGAGGTTTGCCGGCGTTACCAGACAGGCAGCTGCACTAATGACCACTGCCCTTTCGCCCACGTGTGTGCCATAGCCGGTTGCCAGCAAAAGCACCCCGCAATGGACCACAATAAACACACGTGAAACAGCCCGGATCTTGGACCGGCACAGGATCGGGCAGCCATGCCTCCGCCGGCCTTGCCCCACGACGGGACTCATGAACCGTGTTCACCCTCACAGGGGCCAGGGCGAACGGCCCTGACACCAGCCTTGCCTGCCACACACCATAGCAAACCCAGCCCTGAGCCTCTGCCACATGCGCCCGCACAGGCAAGCTCATCAGACTCGCCCTTGCACCCAGCCTCCAAGCGACTCTTTTTGGACGTGTTTGCAGGCAGATTGCACCCAGTCAGTGACGTCAGCCGCAATTAGCCTCGGCCTTGACTGCTTTGAGCCTTTTGACCTCGATGGTGATGCAGCGCACAATATCCTGGATGACAGCGTCTTCGAGGCACTCCTCAGACTCTGCTGGTCCGGAATCGTCGCCCTGATCATGCTTGCCCCGCCTTGCAAAGAGTATTCCAGACTCAAACTTCGCCCGGGCGGGCCCAAAGCCTTGAGAACGCCGCAGCACATGGACGGAGTCCCCGGCCTTTCGCCCACACAGCGTACCAAATTGCTGGATAGCAAAACCATCCACCACCGGGGCAGAGCCCTGTTCAGAGCAGTGGTTTCCAAAGGGGGCATCGGCATTTGGGAGCAACCACCATCAGCCATGTCCTGGTTGGAAGAGGCCAACTTCCAAATGCTGCGCGATCACCAGTGTGCCCTGGTGTGGGTAGACGCCTGCATGCACGACAAAGCATTCGCTAAGTCATGGGCATTCGGCAGCAACAGTTCGAAGGTACAGGCCCTGCAGGCCCGCTGCAATCACCCCCACAAGCATCAGAGTATTGCAGGAGTGAAGGAACAAGGGGTATACCTCAGCACACTGACTGCAGAATACCCCCCTTCCCTGGCCCTGCAATTGGCCCAAGTAGGCATAGGAAGGGTAAGTAAAACAGGCTCCTTCCGGCTAGCGCTGCCGCTGCACTCTCACTGCCCTAGCACCGTCACCTTGGCGCCTTGCAGGCTCCCCACCTGTGATGGCGCGGGAATGCACTCCTCAGCGGATTGGTGTCTCCCCAAGCCCGAGCACCCTTTGCAGACAGTCGCCAAGCCCTGGCTGCACTGGATGCATGAGCGCAAACTCGTGCCACGTATCCTGGCACACGTCAACAGCGGGTCCTCAGACTGCCCGCTCTCGCCCTCCGAAAGCCTGGAAGCGGCAACTCTAGCGTATACCGCTTTAAAACTGCCCTGCCCTTCAGATATGAGCCCCGAAGCAGGACAACCATACCGGCTCCACCTGTTGCATGCCCTGGCCAAATCTTGGGGTGACCCCGACATGGCCCTCCTTCCATTTTTGCAGCTTGGAGTGCCAACAGGAGCCGTATCAGCCTTGCCTCCAAGCCTTCAGTGGCCAGCAAAGAAGCCAGACTCCATGCCGCAGCCGGATCTGGAAATTTGTGAAGGCAACTGGAAGATGGCCGAAGACGAGCCAGAAACCGTGCAAGGTTTGCTGCGCAAGGAAATTGCTAACAACTGGATTGTTGAAACCAGCCTTAGCATAGCCGACGCTCGGGAAAAGTGGCCCTAGGTATTGCCGTGGGCAAGCTTAATGTCGTGTTCGCCGAAGGCAAAGAACCTCGCCTTGTCTTGGATAGCACCGTGTGCCAGGTCAATACCAGATGCCATTTGCCAGAGCGCCTTAGCTTGCCCATGGCCTCTGACTTGGCGCTGTCCACGCAGCCAGAGGATACTCCAGGTGCCTTCATCGGCGCCAGCATTGACTTCAAAGCCGCACACAAACAAGTGCAGGTCCGCCCAGAGGAACATGGCCTTCTTCTCTTCGCCTTTCAAGGGAAGCTATACCATTACAGGGTATGCCATTTTGGGGGCCGTTTCTCGGCCTTCTGGTGGCAGCGCACCGGCGCTTTCTTGCTTCGTCAAGTACATGGGTTGCTAGCCTGGAAGCCGCACAAAGCCTTTCTCTTCGTGGACGACCTGCTCTGTGCACTCGTCCGGGATAGCGCACCAGACATGTTTGCCTTGGTGGTGCTCTTCTTTTGTGCCATTGCAGCACCCATTTCGTGGAAAAAGGTGCAATTCCAGGATAGCCTGGTTTGGTGCGGATGGGAGATCCACTTCTCTCACGACACCATCCAGCTCATGTCCTCAAAACTGGCCAAGCTGGACGCCTTAATCAAATCCCTGCTGGCAAGCCGACGTGTGCCTCGCAAGACACTCGAGCAGTGCATAGGCCTGCTGATTTGGGCCACCAGCATTGCCCTGCACCTTGATCCTGGCTGGCTCCGCTTTACGCGGACCTCAACAGCCCACCAGGCTCCATGCACTCAATACCACCGCAAATGTGGTCGGCCTTTCGAGCATCCTTGTCAAAAGATCTCAAAACTGGTCACAGCCTGCCGGGATTGTGGATCACAGCGGGCTCCAAAATCTTGGAAATTTCAGGCCGCACCTTGCGTTGCATTGAGGACATTCCGCGAGTGCCTGGCACTAGCAAGCCCACATGGGTGCGCATCGCGGACCCCAATAACCCATACACTAGCCTTTCCAAGTCAAGTCAACAGTGCCTTACTTGGTTGGCGTCGTGCTTTCGACACTCACCCATTCAGCCGTTGGCACGGCCACGCCAGCTGCAATCTCTGGCTGCCGCCGACGCGTGTGCGGAAGGTGAAATGGTGGGAATTGGGGGCTGGGCAATCACATCCTCCCAAGTGGTGTGGTTCGCCGAGACCTGGAACACGCAAGACATAAGAGCCGTGTGGCCTTGCCTTGTCAAGCCAGCACAGCGGTATATCGCATGCTTTGAAACACTTGCGCAGTTAGCACTGCTGCAAGCAACCCACAGCCACATTGGTGGTGGGCACTACTCGTTTAGCATGCCGTCCGGCACGGACAATTCCGCCACAGAAGCAAGCCTTAACAAATTGTTCACGACCTCATGGCCGTTGCAACTTTTTGTGCAATTAACAGCCTTCTGGGCGCACGCTCACAACGTGCTGTTGCAGCCCACGCACGTTCCAGGAAGGTGCAATGATTGGGCAGACGATCTCAGCAGAGGTCGGTTGGCCCGATTCAGCCATCGCCCTGAAAGTCGCATGCGCTTCAGCCCTGCGAGCCTGGCGATGTCGGGCCGAGGCATTCAACTGTATCCGATGCATGCGCCCTGGCGTCCAGAACATTTGGCAGCAGCGTCCATTGTCGCGGAGCCAGCCTAGCCTGCATTCGACTTGGCCTTCCGAACCCTTTTCTGCCGTTGCCTTGTCAGCCAGAACAACTGGCAATGTCAGCCAGCCGCTTGCGCAAGCCGCTCTGACCAGAAAAAAGTGCAGTCACCGCATGCCAAGCTGTTCACAACACAGCGTGCATGGTGACCCTAGCATCTGCCCTGCCAGGTACAACCCCACTCTGAAGGGCGGGTGATGAGGCCTTCGGCCCAGCTGGTTCGCTTTTACCGGGGTTGACTGAAACACTGAAGGGGGGGTCAATGTGCCTCCTGCTCCAGGCGCACTAGTGCCCTGGAAGCAGTGCAACTTTCAGCAATCCCGGTGAAAAGAACTGCGGCCGCTTCGGACGAGCTTTGTTCTTTCGAGGTTTCATGTTTGGGTTCAAGCTAGGAGCAGTGCGACATGCCTTAACGCTTAGGGTTTCTTTTCCCTTGTGTTTAGGGCATGTGGTGAATCGAACTATGCGTTGGCCGTTTTGCTCCTAGCCTTGACCCAAACCTGCGGTTTCATTTCGAAACCCACCCACCCACCCTGCATTGCCCTATGCCAGGCTTTGCCAGGATTAACGGCAGTTTCTCTGCACTGTCGTGGGTCGCCTCCGGGCACTGTGGTCTCCGGACTAGGTCTCCGGACCAAAGTGGTCTCCGGACCTCAAGTCTCCGGACTGTCGGTCTCCGGACCTTGGGGCGTGGGCACGCGTGCCGCGCCCCCCCAAGCACTGCATTAACCCGCAAGGACACGCATTGTCTTGCCTTTTCACATTTCGGGGGGTCAATGTGCCTCCTGTTCCAGGCGCACTAGTGCCCTGGAAGCAGTGCAACTTTCAGCAATCCCGGTGAAAAGAACTGCGGCCGCTTCGGACGAGATTTGTTCTTTCGAGGTTTCATGTTTGGGTTCAAGCTAGGAGCAGTGCAACATGCCTTAACAGTAGTAGTAGTAGTAGTAGTAGTAGTAGTAGTAGTAGTAGTAGTAGTAGTAGTAGTAGTAGTAGTAGGAGCAGCAGCAGCAGCAGCAGCAGCAGTAGTAGTAGTAGTAGTAGTAGGAGTAGCAGTAGTAGCAGTGCGTTGTTGCTCGTGTTGTGTTTGTGTTGTTTCTTGTTAGTTTGTTCCTTGCCACTGACTTTTGGCTGTTAATCTTTAATATTCAAAGGTATTACTGGTAGTACATAATTGTGCGCCGTCTCTGGTTGAAATTGATTTGTTGTTGTATTTTCAAATTTTGTCAGTTTTTGTCAGTTTCTGTCGGTTTCTGTCGGTTTCTGTCGGTTTCTGTCGGTTTCCGTCGGTTTCTGTCGGTTTGTGTCGTTTTTTTTTTTTCTCCGGGGGGGCCTTACGATCTGTTCACCTACGGTCTGTTCCCCGAAATTGTTTTAATGAGTCTGGCTCACTGGCAACGAGCAGCTCCGTGAGAGTTTCATCGCCCAGATTCCACCCGCCGTCTACGACATGTGGTATCCAGGAGACAAAGTGATTGCGCAGCTAGAGCTTTTGATGGTGCTTCTAGCCCTGATTGCCTGGCCCAGCATGTTCCGAGCAAAGAGAGGTGTTTGGTATATCAATAACACTGCTGCGCTTATGTGTTTGATCAGAGGCAGATCTGACTCGCCAGATTTAGAGCGCGTGGGAGGCATGATCCATGCAGCAAATTTCGCCCTACGCTTTGCGAGCCTTATAAGAAGTCTGAGCCAGCTGTTGAATTCTGCTTTGGAAACCGTTCAGCCAAATGAGGAAATCTTAACACCGAGAGGTACATGTCAGTAACACTGTGTATGGTTTCAAAACGTGATTGAATGTGCAGCATTGTCAAGTTTGGACAATGCTGCCTGTTTTTGAATCTCCAAAAGTGTCCTAAGCTTCACTTGTGAGGATGATTGGCAACTTGTTGTTCAGTGTGTGCTGAAACTATGTCTTGCGCACACACACGTTCATGTTGTGCGTTGACATAAGGCGGTTTGCAGTGCAACTTGATATTCAAAGAGTGTTCCAGTCAAACGCTATTCGATTGACAAGCTGGAAACAGAAAAGGCACTTATGTGGCACGCTGTGTCGGATGTTTGGCTCGCTTTCAGCATGGCATTTGCTCATGCGGTGATTTTCATTGCATATAAGCTGTCATTGGACGACCGGAAGGAGAAGGGTCGATGTACTGCGCGGGAAGTTCTTGCTTGCCATCGCCATGAATTTCGGCGCCGATCTCCCGGATGATATTGCCACGGTCTTGGGATACTGACACTTTCTTCAATCAGGAAATGAAACGCTACCCCCCCCCAAGGCTCCCCCCGCCAAAAAGTTAAGGGAACTTGAGCTTTTTCATGGATATTTGGAGATGACGATGTTTCGCCTCGACAGGATCTATTTGTGACTGACTTGGCCCACAGATTTGCCAGAATGCTGTTTGGCGGGAGTAATGCATTGTGAAACCCGGTGAGTTTGGCGGGCGGGGGGGGGGAGGGGGGCGGGAAGTGAAGGGGAGGGCAGGGGAAGGGCAGCAGGGGGAAGGGCAGGGGGGGAGGGAAATTATATTTTTTTGGGGGGTACCACAAAATGACGCTATTTACACATTTCGTGGTACCCCCCCAAAATGTTAAGGGCGTTTTAAGCCAAACACGACTTAAACCGTCCGAAAGTTGCTGGGAGGGGGGGGGGTTTCCATTCTGACACACTTACGCTGACCATCCCCAGTATGTCACAGAATCACATTTCAGCGTCTGGACTGATTTCACAAACGTGAGCTGGGAGAAACGCAGACACCGATCAACTAACAGGGCTGGTGTTGGGCGGGTTTGGCAAGCTCAGTTGAGCTTAAACTAGGCTTAACTAGGCTTAATTAATCTTAGTTAGCAGAATGTGGTTTTAGCCAACTAAGCCTAATTAAGCCTAATTAGGCCTAATTAAGCCTAATTAAGCCAAATTAAACTCAATTGTCCTTGCCACAAGGGCTATCCTTAAACCACGCTTAACTTTTTTTGGGGGGGGAGCCTTGGGGGGGGGGGAGCCTTGGGGGGGGGAGCGTTTCATTTCATGAGTCAAGTTGTAGCGGAAAAGTTGAGATAACCTTTTGTTTTCCGAAGACTATTTATATGTATATCCTCGGGGAACAAACCAAAATGTAACATGGAAGGCAGCTTTCCGTTTTTGTGTAGTCTTTGCATTCCCGAAACATGTCTGCAAACCATGCGAAGCTTGGCACCATGTTTCAGTTTTCGTTTTCACATGGGTTGAATGAACTCCTTTTGACACATGGTAGCGTCCATGGTTGGTCATGCCGTGCTTCAGTGAAGATGCTGAACTTTACAAGTAGGTTTGCGCCACTTCCGTCTGCGCGCGTGTTGATTTCAAGGAAGTTCTGTTCTTGCGGCTTTGGACGGTGCAATGCGGAATTCAAAATGGCAATGACCCCAGATTAATTGACCCCAGCTCAAAGAGAGGGTGTTCGCCACGAAACTCAGGGACACCATGTTAACGAACTGATGAACCTGGGGTCAACATTAGTGGCCGTGCCCCAAAGGAGACCAGGGCGGCGTGTCCTTGTGTGGAGGTCGCGTTTTTTTTTGGGGGGGTGGTTTTGCTTTCAAAGCCAAGTGAATGCAGTGGTAAGCCCGAATGAAGTTCAAAGCCCGAAGGAAGTCCAATGGCTGAATCCTGGCTCCCAGCCATCCGGTTCCTGATTTTTTGTTTTGTTTTAGCTTTTTGGGGTTTAGTGCTTGGATTTCCGAATTGAACTGCAAGTTCGTCCCCTTTTGGTCGGATTTCTGAATTTCGCCCACGAAAGGATCGTCGCTTCTGGCGGATCAGAAAACCGCTCAGGCGCCCAGCGAGGATCTCCTGCGGTTGCGGCCGTGAGCCTCCGCTTCGTTCGTTCGTTGGATCGCTCGAGCGATGCGAAGGGAGCGGAAGGACTTGGGGGCGCTTTTTTTTTCTGTCGCATGGGGGTTGGGGGGGGAGGGAGGGGAGGGAGGAGCACCCTTCCCCTCCCTCCCCTCCCTCCCGCCCAGCCCCCATGACTTTCTGTGCCATGGAACACCCCTTCCAAGAAGATGGGCTTGCTTTGGAGAATGGTGAGTTGGAAGTTGAACTCGTATGTTTGGCATCAGCTACGCAGGTTGGAGTCCAATCTCTACCTAAATAAATGCAACAAGGCTCGAAATTTTGTGGGAGGTCTTTTCATTCCCATGGAAAGGACACTGCTCCTTGCATTGCCTTGTGGTTTGTTTTTGGAACCTCATCGTTTTCAAGCACTGGTCTTTGCATCGGCGTGGACATCCGGCATCGGTGTTTGATTGGGAACCAAGTTCAGAATGGTCGACCTTGGCTTCACCAGTAAGTGAAGGTTCAGGGAGCGTGACAAGCAGAATGTCGGGTGTGGCCAGAAGCCTTTGTAGTTCTTTACATTGGTCTGGTAGACCATGACAAACACCGATCAGTTTTGAGTGTGACTCAGGTCCTATGTTGCTCTAGGGGAGAATCGGAAAAGTAACCATCCTTGCATCTAAATTTCGAAGCGATTCCACAAGAACAAGAACTAGCAATTGGATCAAGAGTACCATGATACCGACCTTGCAGGTAGACACGCTGAAGCAGGAAACCTGGAAGAATCGGCATGTTCTTGGGCATCAATGGCCCTGCCGATCATGAGCATGGCCTTATGAGAGTCAACATGACAGATAGCCGTGAGGTCAAGGAGAGTCACTGTCCGTGGCTTGGGTAGGATGCGTCCGAGGCACTCGATGAAGGACTTGCATTAATTGGAAACCGGATCTTTTGGATCCGAACATCATGACCGGGATCCTGATTCATGTCGCAATGTGGGTCGCAGGTACTTTAAGCTCAGCGTCTATGGTTTGGCTTTGGTGGCCATGTGCGAGCTGGCTTGCGGCATGTACAGCGCGGCGCTGATCGACATTGCGTGGGGCCACGGCAATCGAAGGGGGGACGCAGGGTTGTGGAATGACCTCCCAACAGGCCATTGAGCGCTATCCGAAATCCACTCCGAGTCGCATTGGGGAAACCTTTCAGATGTAAGATCAATTTGGATGAGGGTCTGGTCATTATTGCTGATGCAAATGCGATCCAGAAAGAGTCTTCTTCGTGACCGCCAGAGTGCCATCATCAAAAACTACGCCAGCAGCGCCAAAAGGTACGCCCCACACAGAGAATTTTTAAAATTCTTGGGAAACTTCTGTGGCAGTTCTTAGGGCGGCCCGTCTTTTTTTTTGTTTTTGTTCTCCATTATTTTCTTTCTTTCTTTCCTTCCTTCCTTCCTTCCTTCCTTCCTTCCTTCCTTCCTTCCTTCCTTCCTTCCTTCCTTCCTTCCTTCCTTCTTGCTTTCCTGTTGCGTTCTTTCCTTCCTTCGTTTGCTCTTAAATCCTTGTGGAGGTCTTTCACGTTTTGTGATCCTGCTGACTGTCGATTATATAAGCCCTTGGATACAGGCGGCAACAAGCACTTTTGAATATGAAAACGGGCCCTTTTTGAATTAAGAACTCAACACCATGCACAATTGGGGTAAGCCGAGTTTGGCCCAGGGTGGTTACTTTTGGACTGCCTTGGCCGAAATTTTCGGCCTGCGGGATTCTGCTGAAGGTCTGGCAAAGTTGCTGTTTTGGGGTGTCCAAGCTTGTTGACACTGGCTCTTTAAGAGGGCTGCAGGTCAGCAAAACATGAGCAGAGAAAAACGATGCGCCAGTTCCCGAAAACCTGGGAGAGCGTTTGCAGCGGGCTTCGTATTGCTGTCCACAAAAGTGACAATGACCATGGCCCAAGCTGAACGGTTCAGAGTCGACACCCAAGTGAATCTGGAGAGCACCCGTGAACCAGACTTCGTCGCCTCACTTGCAAAAGAGGTGAAGCCAAAGGCCCTCAAGAGGCAACGTGCTCGAGAGATGGGTGAATTATACTAGTTCACCAACCTGAAATAAGGTAGTTGGGGAGCTATTCCCCACATAAACGACCATTTGGGGTGAGGTCGTGTGAGGTCGTTACCCAGAGAAATGCAAACAAAAACAAAAGGGGATGGTGCTCGGAACATACCCAAACCCACGGATAGAACAGACAAACCTGACAAACCTCACCTCCCGCAGCCGCAAGTGGAAGGCCAGAACAGGCGTCGTTCCGCTCACCGGATGTTGCCTCCCACCAAAGCCCCCAAGTTTCAAGCCACAATGAAGCAACCTCCCTCAAGGTGAGAAAATCGTGCCTACCCCAAAGGAAGATGACGCCGGGGTTCCCTTGCCAGGTGTCCCCCCTCGGCATGCCGGTCCCCGAGCGAGCCGAGGCCACTCTGGTGCCGGGGTTCTTGGTGCTGTCCCAGGACGTGGGGCAGCTGGTGTCCGGAGCCCCAGATGGGGGTGGGGGTGGGGTGGTGGTGGTGGTGGCGGTGAGTGTCGGGACTTGTCCAGTTTCAGGTCTGGGAGAGCGGAGTGCCCTGTTTCCTTTGTAAGGGTCTTCTTTTAGAGACCAAGTGGCGTTTGCAACAGACCCGCCCTTTTCACAAACCCTTTTCAGAGAGCCTCTGATTTTTGACAGATTCATAGATCACTTCTTTACTTGCGGAGCTGTTGCTTTCTGAATGAGACCTACCTTCCTTAGCCATTTTTGGTATGTTTTTTTCCCCCTTTCTATTCACGTTTGAGCTCGTGTTTCCGCCCATCCCGGCCATCTTCACTTCTCATTCCTCCTCCTCCCGTTGCCAGAACCTGAAGTGGCAGTTTTTCCCGTCTCAACTGCGCCGCGCCTCTCGCGCCAAGGCGGAACCTGGTGCCTGTGTCCCTGCTGGCCTCTTTGAATCTCCTCTGGCAGGTGGGCGCTGGAATCTCTCCGTGGCAGTGGGCAACCGAACTCGAACGTTGAACTGGGGTCATTTTTGGTTGACTGCTTCTAGTCTAGGGGTAAGTCAGAAATTGGGTTGTTTCCCTTGAACCCATCACTTAGGGGCGTGACTTTGATAGTACAATAGTGGGCCAGGTCAACGCGGAAAGGCAGCGAATTCGTGCAGCGAATTCGTTGG
>CAUJNA010000677.1:0-82500 GCA_963377175.1 Effrenium voratum | reverse complement strand
GCCTCGATACCTTTCACTGGACGTGGCCCGTTTGGGGAATGAAACATGTTGAGATCTTGCGGTAGGTTGGCAGGTTTCGAATGAGGTCCGTTTTTCTCTTCGCCCGCCATTCTTCTAGAAACACAAACTTGCTCAGCCGTTCCTTCCCAGAAAGAAGACACTTTACTTCTGTGGAAGACAGAAGCTGTGCATATAAAGAGTCGCAGGAACGTGACAAACGCCCGTCAGCTTCCAAGCTGCGGTTGGGATCGGGATGTGAGGCTAAAACAGAGAGTTTGGTACTCAGCACTGTTCTAAGAACCCCGGCTCAATTGGGAGGGGGTCAGGTTTGTTTTCTGAGGGAAAAACTCGAACAGAGTGGTTTTAGTGCTTCGGATTGTCTGGAGCCAAGGAGCCAAAGACTCAGATTCGAAATCACCGAAGGATTTGAGATGGAACCAGGCCTCCACTTTCATAACCCCCAGACACAGGTAGGCTTAAAGACAGGGTTTCCCAGTACCTTAAGCTCAACCCGGGGGTGCAAAACTTGCTGCAGTTGACTTGCTCGAAGCCCGAAAGATTGCCTTTGGCAGGAGACAGCAAGAGGTCAACTTGATTGATCAAAGGCTTCAGACCACTTTTCACGACTTCGCACTCGAGACAACTTCCTGGGCTTTCCCGGCGGGGTCTTCTCTTGTCCCTTTTCTTCCGAGGGGACCGGAACCCAAAATTCATCCCGATTCGACCCGAATCACCCTTAGTCGCCATTGGCATTGCCCCCTAGGCAAAAGCTATAGCAATGTTAGGCCTTGTACTTTCACCCAACCGCAGACGACATTTCTTTTCTTCCTCCACTTCGACTCAACGGAAACTATCAGTGTGGACTTGGATTGAATTGGACAGACTCCCGAAAAAGCTGGTGACTCGAGGTGCTGCAGATGCTCTGCGCGCGGTACACCTGGCGCATGGCCAAGTCAATGCGTCAGGCAAAGGGGTGGGATTCTGACTCCTAGGGGGTCAGTGCAAGATACCGCACCAAAAGGTATGCGGACTGGTGAGGTTCATTGTGCACACCGCCCGGGGTCCTCTCGGAAAAGCCGGACAGATTCTAAGCATTGTCACCATGTTCATGCGGTTTGGCACTTTTTCACCCAAGAATTGGACATCCTGTTCGAGATCCCCAGGTCTGACCATATGTTTCTAGGGTATGGCTTTTGTTGTCTTTGGAAGAGAAGATTCGGTTCCCACCTTGTACATGCTTTTTTTCCTCATCACCTTCTTGAACGGTCAACTTCTTCTTCCACACGGCTGCATGCTGTTCGAAAACGAATTCCTCTGGGCTGCTTAAGTACCAGCCTCGAAATCACTGCCTTCGCTCTCCCCCAGACAACTCAGTGCAATACTGAATCTGGGCGATCTGATGAAGAACATCTTCATCAACAGCGCAATCTTCCCTCAATTTGTCAACCTTTCCCTGCGCAGTATCAACAAGAGTCAACGCAAAAACACGGCACAAAGAAGAGAAAGAAACACACACAATCTGCGCAGGTTGTGAACTGTTGTTGGGAATCCTCACCTTTCAACGTTTGCGTTTGCAAACGGGCACCGGTTGGCAACTGTCCTTCGGCGAGCCTTGAAGCCAATGTCGGATAACGGTGCGAAAGGATGCGTATTGGCGTGGCAGAGGCGGCACAAAAAGGCCGCGTAATGAAACAAAGTCAACATTTCATAAAACAATTTCCCGCCTTGGTCGCTTTCTTATTTTCTGAGGGGGCTTTCGGGGCGGGATGTTCGGGGCCCCGGGGGGGCCGAAGTGGGGGGGCCGAGGTTTCGTAGGATTTCACCCCGGCGGCGCCTCGTTTTGGGTCGACGGCGCCAGAGCATGGACTTCGAGTCCGGGCTGCTGGAAGTCGAAGCGCCCGGACTTGGACGGGCGCGGCCGCCCGGAAGGTTTTCACCGGACTTGAACCCCTGGAAGGGTAGATGGACACCCCCTCCAAAACCGCCAAACCACCGATTTGGCTCCAAACCACCAATGACAGGGAAGCGGATTTGAAGCCGAGCTGCCGAGATCCATTCCATAGGGCCCCACCCCAACAGTTTCACATGCGTCTGCATGTTTCTTTTGTTGGTGAAACGAGCGGGTGCCAGATTGAAGTGTGTTTCTCGGAGGGCTTGGCGCCTGTGTAATTCAAAGGGAGTGCGGAGGGGGGCAACCTCGGGGTTCGCTTTGAGGGGATGCAAGGCAGCGGTCCTTCGCATATTCCTATCACTGGGTTTTTGTTTTTGGTGGCGGCGCCCACAAGCCGCCGGGACTGTTGTCACTTTATAGACTTGTGATGTTTCTGGCAGGTGCAGTCATAGGTGTCGCTCTTGCCCACATGTTGAAGCAGCTTTGAGCCTGCTGAGCACTCCACACTTCGGCAGCTCGGCCCGCCCCACGAGCCGCTTTCTGAACATGATTCGCCCGACAGCAAGGCGCACGGGCGCGACAAGCGCAGCGGCTAGACTGGGTTCAGGTTTTCTTGCTGTTGGCCCGTACAACCTGTAAGCGCGCACAAGCAGGAAAGCAGATGGTAAAAACCCGCGCTCAAGTGCACCCGTTCATCAAAGCATCCATGCGTGCAGATGGTAAAAACCCACGCTCAAGTGCACCCGCTCATCAATGCATCCACGGATGCATTGATGAGCGGGTGCACTTGAGCGTGGGTTCTTACCATGTGCAGACACGGATGGAGCGGGTGCACTTGAGCGTGGGTTCTTACCATGCGCAGACATGGATTCAATGATGAGCGGATGCACTTGAGCGTGGGTTCTTGCCATGTGCAGGCATGTCTGCACATGGTAAGAACTTACGCTCAAGTGCACCCGCTCATTAATGCATCCATGTCTGCGCGCGGTAAGAACCCACGCTCAAGTGCACCCGCTCATCAATGCATCCGTGTCTGCACATGGTAAGAACTTACGCTCCTGTGCACCCGCTCATCATCCATGCCTGCACATGGTAGGAACCCACGTTCAAGTGCACCCGCACATCAATGCATCCATGTCTGCACATGGTAAGAACTTACGCTCAAGTGCACCCCCTCATCAATGCATCCGTGTCTGCACATGGTAAGAACCCACGCTCGAGTGCACCCGCTCATCAATGCATCCATGTCTGCACATGGTAAGAACTTACGCTCAAGTTCACCCGCTTATTAATGCATCCGTGTCTGCACATGGTAAGAACCCACGCTCAAGTGCACCCGCTCATCAATGCATCCGTGTCTGCACATGGTAAGAACTTACGCTCAAGTGCACCCCCTCATCAATGCATCCGTGTGTGCACATGGTAAGAACCCACGCTCCTGTGCACTCGCTCATCATCCATGCCTGCACATGGTAGGAACCCACGCTGAAGTGCACCCGCTCATCAATGTATCCGCGTCTGCACATGGTAAGAACCCACGCTCAAGCGCACCACGCTCACCAACGCATCCATGCTCACAGATGGTAAGAACCCATGCTGACAAAACACTGACAAGAAGTGGTTTTGTGGAAGTAGAACGAAAGTTTGGATCAGCCTTCTTGGTGAAAAAGGGCGTTTCGACTAGACGAAACGCAAGCCGATGCCATTTTGGGGCGCGCTTGCGCGGGTTTTGAGGACATGGCAAAGGCAGCAATTCTCATTCAGGTTGCCAAACCCTGCGTTTTTCGGGTTTCACCGGACGTTCAGAAGCCCCTGAAAAACCTGTCAACAGCGTTGGCGGCCTACAGGCGCCGTTACCTTGTGTTTTGGACTCTGTAGATGGAATAAGAAAGTCTTTCTTATCCAGAAAACCCGCCCATTTTGCGCAATCCGTTTTAAAGACGACGGCTGACGCAGCTTCTCAATGAACCGCGAAACGCGGCTCTGGATGCGGGCCTCCCCGGCCAAATCATCGCGGCCTGGAGCCGAAGGGAATCCTAGCATTGGGGCAAACAAAGCAACGTCATTTGGTTCCGCGTCCGAATTGCTGGCCTCGACTGTTATGGCAATATAGGGGGGGGGAGGGGTTCTGTGGCGCCTTTGGAGCAAAGGTTTTGAGGCCCCAATCCACTGGTCTACATGATGGCTTTTCAGCAAGCTTGTGGTCCTCGCCCCCGGAATGGGATTTTCACCCTTTGGGTATGTGTCAAAGAGTTGTAGACGCCGAAACATGGTACCCTCCTACCAAGCAACAGTGGACCTTTTTCAATAGCAACAGGTCCAATTCAGGAGCCCGAAACGTCAGGTTCCATGTTAATTGGTGGGAGGGTAGAATATTTTGCTGAAATTCAACAAGTTGTTTCCATTTTGGCTCTTCAACCAGGACTTTTCCAGAACCCCACGTAGATTTCTGGAGAAGAAAAAAACAAACAGCACGGCGGTTTGCCTCGCCGAGGTCATGGAGTCTCAACCACCAGGCTGGGAAGAAAGGAGTGCCGCAGCCGGCAAGTGGATGCAGGGAAGAGGGAGCATGTGTATCACATGTTGAACAATCACAAAATGGTGGTCAGACTTGAATCCGAACGGCATGTGTGTGCATGTGTGCATGTGTGTGTGTGTGTCTGGTTTTTGGAGAGTAGCCTTTCACTAGCTGGAAAGCCGAAAGCCTGTTTTTGGGTGCCACTTGGATACATACCCGTATGTGTAAGTGTGTCACCACCCTCTTAGTTTGATGACACACAACGAACAGCCTATTGTATTTGATGCCGAAGTTGTACTAGACGTGCAACGTGCGGCCACCGCATTTTCAGTCACAGAACCTACGCAAAAACTTGGCTTGCAATTGAATGCACAGGCTTGCACGTCCTGCGGCCTCATTCCTATACACCATCTTACTCTTACAAGGCTTCTTACGACACCTTTTTGGTCCATGGAAGGTGAGTATCCCTTGATGGGGGTGATGTTTTAAGGGGAAATATAGGGAGCCCTGTACGAGGCTTCTTAGGCTCCTTGGTTCCCCTGCCCTTTTCCTAAAGCTTTTTGGAACTGATCTGAGGCATCCCAGGAATAAACACCCATCATGGCTTTCCACGTGGGATGCTTACCAGGTCCATGGCAATTTCACATTCGTCACCTGTTAGTGGCCAGTTTTTGAGGTGCGCATGTTTTTTCTTGTGCTATGTCTAGAAAAGTTATGAGAAGCCCATCCATGCGCAGTTGGCTCAAGCCGATCCGGGTTCGCGGCTTGGAAGGAAACGGCCATGACCAAAGGTGTCTACGGCCTATTGGGCGACAGCTCGCTCTTTTGCAAGAAGAGCAATGGCAGCCTGGCACAGACATGGCTGTGGGTCAAAACCAATGGTACCGTTCTGGGGTAGGTGCACCATTTTAGAACCTATTTTGGTGGGGATTGGGATGTTCACTGGGGGTACGATTTGGATTTTGACCCATGGCCACATAGATTTCTGGGGTTTAGGTTGGAGTTCGGAGGCACGGATGCTTTACCTCGATGCTCCACGCAAACCCATCGAACAGCCCTGAATCTTAAGGCCAAGTCGGGTTCTGTAGCCTGTATGGACAAACCCCTACTCCGAACTCCCGATTATTATACATTTTGTGTCCCTTTTTGCGAAACAATTACATCATATTCTCTTTCATGACTTCATGACTTCACTTGGTTTTAAGGTACCCCCAAACCCCATTCGAATTTTTCAGCCCCTGAAAACACATTCGAAATCAACCGGATTAGCATCCTGGGTTCCGATTGTTGTCAGAAGCTTTGAACGGTGGCACCTGTTTGGCATTTCGTCGCACAGGGCAGTGATGGACTCCATGTTTTTTGCAATCGGGCTTGGGGTCAAAAACCTTAAATACCACTCAGCAAGGGGTCAAGAACCTTTGCCATGTCCCTGTTTGGAGAGGTGTCCCTTTCATTAGGCAAACGTTAATTGGTGGTTTGGATTGGAGGGGATTCGACCCCCTGGTTCTTGTAGAGGGTAAATGGGAAGCCAGCCCGTATCCTCCAAGCCACGGAAGGGAAGCGGATTGAAATTCACGGACAAACGGCGCCCGCATGTTCCCATGTGACATTTTCTTCGCTTTGGCTTGCTTTAGTCATACGCTTCTCGATTTTTTTTTGGGTGTCCTGCTTAGCGCTCTATCTTGCAAGACTTTTTCTGTGGTGCTTGATTGCTTGATCTAACTTGCGATCATCTGCTATTGGGCAGTGGTGTAGTGGAGGGATGTGTTTGCCAATTAGAAACCACCCCCAAGACTCCAGCGTATGTTTGACGGCCATCACACCATCCCTCAGCGTGGTGTTGGCCGGCATGCTCCACGCCAGTTGGCATCTAGTTGTACAACTCACTGCCTGGTTGGCTGAAGATTCAAGTGGTTGCTTGGTATCTTCCAATGTCATGAATTTGGTCCCAGAGGAACATTGCCTACAGGAAAGAAGGCGGAGCTCAGGGCGGATTTGAGCTGGGCGCTTTTTCCCAGCAGCCTGCACTTGCAGTACAAAGGACTGGACCCAGCTGGTTTGGATTTGAGGGGGGGGTTTTGGGGGGTATTTTTGGGTCCTATGGGGCGCGGGGGTGGGGCTCCCTTTAAGGGATGGGATTTTGGGGCTTCCTTGAATGTTTGAGATGGTTTGTTGGGGCAAACCATGGTGATTTCTTTGGGTTCCATGGTTGGGAGCTCGTCTTCGGATTGGTTTAGACACAGATGACACAGTTCGACGGACGTGGTATTTGGGGTTGAGCTACCATAGGAGTTCCCGGAAGGGGAGCCTTCCCGTTGCCAATGCAAAGTGACCTGTTGTCAATGCAATCGCCTCATGGGTTTTTCATCCCGCGGAGCAAGATAAAACACGATCGTGTTTGAGTAAGGCGGAGGGGCTTTGTGAAAATTCGCCGCGGTATGTGCAGAAAACAACGTGCCGATTTCTCCCTGCATCAACTTCCGCTGAGGGATGTGGGGAGCCCTGAGCAGGTTGAAGGTAGCCGAACCTGTCGCTCCCGGCCTGAAGTAAGAATGCTTTTGCGAATGTCGCAGGTCTCGAAAGCTGTTTCGAGTGTGGACGGGGAAGTCCCAACCCCAGTCACTGGCATGTTTTGGGCGGGTCAACGGTTTCAATCCAAGCTCAAAATCCGAGATGGGGGTTCGCAAGTGGCGCATGGGCTTAAACGGAAGCCGTGTTCATGTTTTTCAGCTGAAGCCTGCGGGGTCCTTGCCCAGGCTGGGCGGGACCCGCAGCTTGGGAGATTCGGTTAAGGAGATTCGGTTCCGTGTCCTGATACGGGTCCCTCAGCTGATTTCTCTGGGAACAGCCAGTCTATTTGCTACACTCGAAGGTTGTACTTCTAGACGGATTCCTGGAACATACCCGATACCACGGCTTGTTGTTCCGAATCGTTGCCGTCGCGAAAGCGAGTGATTGACATGTTGCAGGAGGCGGAGGGGTGCGAGAGATTTTGCAGATGCTGAAGCGCAGTGAGGGCTTCCAAGTACTTGGCGTCAGTTACTTTGGGAACGCGCCTCGGACCCCGCAAATCAAATGCCAAAGAGGGATGCCCGCTCTTTTTCCCCACGGTTTGCTGGATCCGTTCTTTGAACAACAGAGTACCAACTCAATAAAGACGCGTCCATATTCAATGGTTTTTAACCAACCCAACATATGCAGGCGTCGCGCCTTTGTAGGGTGTCCTCCATGGGCCGACCTCACATGAGCCGTGTCATGGATTCGCGACTGCGAAAAACACAAGCGACCTTGCCTGCGGGGGACCTGATTTTGGACAGATCCCCGCTTCAGATATCCCTCTCTGTTTTCTCTGGGGGGTGGCGGGGGTTTTGATGGCCGCCCCTCCCTGACCAAAAAGGATGCATTTACCATGGAAAACCTTAACAAGATGCAAGCGCTTGCCCTTATTTAAAGTTGTCATGCTATTCAGGATTGATCGGGGTGCAAGCAGAATTTCCCTGATGGGGATGGTTTTGAATGTTAAGCACCACTTCTTCAGATGGCCCATGTTTTGACTTGCCAAAGGGCACTTTGCAGTGGACCTCCGCTGGACGTTTTTTTGGGTCGTCAGGGTGCCCCATTGGTACTTTCCACCATCGTTTAAAACAATGACCGAAGCCTTACCCAAGTTAGGAGCACGTTACAAGTCCAATGGACTGCAATGTCTACAAGCCGCTCTGGGAGGAGCTCTTTCAGGAGATCCGCCGGAAATGCGACCGCGCCGTGTTCTTCATGGGCGGCTACTCGCTAAGGCGAAGTTTTTTTGGTTTTGTTTTGTTTTAACTTTTTCGCAGATCACGTTCCCTACCAGGCTTCCCCATATTTCCCTTTTTGGTGGATTTGAACATCCCTCCCAGTTAAATTGAGTTGTCTCTTGGGAATGTGCTTGGTTCTTACAAAGCAGGTACATCCAAGCTCAAGTGCCAAGCACGTAAAGAGGCTGTCTGTTGGCTGTGTCCTAAGGTGCAACTGAAAGGGCACTTCCGGAGCTATAGAAAATCATGCTTTGCAGAAACTAGGGGGGAGACCACCCAAAAGTGTTCTAGTAAAAGTTAATATTGGTTTCCCTGTATACACGAGAGTTCACCAAGTTGTTCACCTTGCGATATTCGGCCGCAATACAGTAGTGCAGAATAGAAGTCAACCAGTCTATCGCAGAATTCCCATTCGAGATTGCCAGCACGGGGTTGCAAATTCAGTGTCCAATCATGGTCCTTGACGAGATACCTAAATGGCTTGATGCAACAGGCGAAATCAGCAACTCCACCATTCATTGATGGCCACCTTGGAAGACAATAGCTGAAGCACAGCAGTTTGAACATTTTGGAGCATGTGGTTAGACAACAGTTTCGACCACTTGCAACATTTGGCTGTGAGTCAAAACCAAATGGGATCCCATTTTGGGCTAGGTGAATTCACCACCCATTTTAGTCTTTTTTAGTGGTTGGATTGCATCGGATGTTCGCTGGGGGGTAACCGGGCTTTTTGACGCATGGCCATTCGGCCCTTGCCAGGTACGGCTATGGACGCGTCTACGACGACAATTTGGGCACCATCCGCGCGTGGATCGCTGCTGCGGGCCTCGCGGTGCGCACCGACTTCGAGAAGGTGCGCGACTGGCCCCTGGGCGACGCGCTGCATTTCGCCGCGTCGGTCAAGGACTCTTTGTTGCATTTTGCTTGGATGTTAGGACTTTAACTTTTTTGCTAACGAATGTTTTCTTTTTTTCAAAATTAAACCACTAAAAGTTAAACTTTAGAGCCTCCGGCTCAGTCCGCCGACATTGTCCTCTCCCTTTTCTCCTTCTTCCTCTCTTCCTTGTCTCCCTTGTGTGTTCTGTCGTCCTCTCTCCCTCCCTCTGCTCCCATCCTCCCCATCCCCCCAAGCCTCTCTCTCCCCACTCTCCCTCTCTCGTATGTATGCATGCATGTACATATGTATGTATGTATGTATGTATGTATGTATGTATGTATGTATGTATGTATGTATGTATGTATGTATGTATGTATGTATGTATGTATGTATGTATGTATGTATGTATGTATGTATGTATGTATGTATGTATGTATGTATGTATGTATGTATGTATGTATGTATGTATGTATGTATGTATGTATGTATGTATGTATGTATGTATGTATGTATGTATGTATGTATGTATGTATGTATGTATGTATGTATGTATGTATGTATGTATGTATGTATGTATGTATGTATGTATGTATGTATGTAATGTATGTATGTATGTATGTATGTATGTATGTATGTATGTATGTATGTATGTATGTATGTATGTATGTATGTATGTATGTATGTATGTATGTATGTATGTATGTATGTATGTATGTATGTATGTATGTATGTATGTATGTATGTATGTATGTATGTATGTATGTATGTATGTATGTATGTATGTATGTATGTATGTATGTATGTATGTATGTATGTATGTATGTATGTATGTATGTATGTATGTATGTATGTATGTATGTATGTATGTATGTATGTATGTATGTATGTATGTAGTATGTATGTATGTATGTATGTATGTATGTATGTATGTATGTATGTATGTATGTATGTATGTATGTATGTATGTATGTATGTATGTATGTATGTATGTATGTATGTATGTATGTATGTATGTATGTATGTATGTATGTATGTATGTATGTATGTATGTATGTATGTATGTATGTATGTATGTATGTATGTATGTATGTATGTATGTATGTATGTATGTATGTATGTATGTATGTATGTATGTATGTATGTATGTATGTATGTATGTATGTATGTATGTATGTATGTATGTATGTATGTATGTATGTATGTATGTATGTATGTATGTATGTATGTATGTATGTATGTATGTATGTATGTATGTATGTATGTATGTATGTATGTATGTATGTATGTATGTATGTATGTATGTATGTATGTATGTATGTATGTATGTATGTATGTATGTATGTATGTATGTATGTATGTATGTATGTATGTATGTATGTATGTATGTATGTATGTATGTATGTATGTATGTATGTATGTATGTATGTATGTATGTATGTATGTATGTATGTATGTATGTATGTATGTATGTATGTATGTATGTATGTATGTATGTATGTATGTATGTATGTATGTATGTATGTATGTATGTATGTATGTATGTATGTATGTATGTATGTATGTATGTATGTATGTATGTATGTATGTAATGTATGTATGTATGTATGTATGTATGTATGTATGTGATGTAATGTAATGTAATGTAATGTAATTTAATTTAATTTAATGTAATGTATGTATGTATGTATGTATGTAATGTATGTAATGTAATGTGTATGTATGTATGTATGTAATGTATGTATGTATGTATGTATGTATGTATGTATGTATGTATGTATGTATGTATGTATGTATGTATGTATATGTATGTATGTATGTATGTATGTATGTATGTATGTATGTATGTATGTAATGTATGTATGTATGTATGTATGTATGTATGTATGTATGTATGTATGTATGTATGTATGTATGTATGTATGTATGTAATGTATGTATATGTATGTATGTATGTATGTATGTATGTATGTATGTATGTATGTATGTATGTATGTATGTATGTATGTATGTAATGTATGTAAGTATGTATGTATGTATGTATGTATGTATGTATGTATGTATGTATGTATGTATGTATGTATGTATGTATGTATGTATGTATGTATGTATGTATGTATGTATGTATGTATGTATGTATGTATGTATGTATATGTATGTATGTATGTATGTATGTATGTATGTATGTATGTATGTATGTATGTATGTATGTATGTATGTATGTATGTATGTATGTATGTATGTATGTATGTATGTATGTATGTATGTATGTATGTATGTATGTAAGTAAGGTAAGTAAGTAAGTAAGTAAGTAAGTAAGTAAGTAATGTAATGCATGTAATGTATGTACGTATGTATGTATGTGTGCATGCATGCATGCATGCATGCATGCTTACATACATGTATGCATGTATGTATGTATGTAATGTATGTATGTATGTAATGTCATGTAATGTCATGTAATGTAATGTAATGTAATGTACTGTAATGTATGTATGTATGTATGTATCCTTGCACTTCCCCTTTGCTCCCCAGTATTTCCCGCAAAAAAACACGGTTTTTCCAGCGTTTTCGCAAAGAGGACGTCCAAAAACATTGAGTTTTTCCAGATTTTCGGCAAAAGGATGCAGGAAGCCCAAGCCAGCAAAAAAGCCGGCAGGGGGAATCGAGCCTGGGACCCCTGTTTTGCGACACCGGCTCCCCGAAGACTACGTTTAGTGGAACGTCATCAAATTGCCGCGCGGTACGTGGGGGACCCCCCCCCCCCCCCCCCCCAAAAACCTACGTAATAGACGTCGGGCGGGGGGGGGTTAGGGGGGGGGTTATCCTTTATCCTCTCTTAGGTATCCAATAGTCCTCTCTTATGTATCCGACACGCCGAGCAATGTCGGCGGACTTTTAGCAAGAAAGCAACCGAGGACTCTCGGCCAGGGGCTGAAGTTCCGTAAGAACACGGAAGAACACGTAAGAACACGCACATTGTTTCTGGGGTCTCCTCCAAACCTATATGGCCGTGGGTCAACACCAATGGTGTCCCATTTTGGAGCAGGTGAATTCTCCACCCATTTCAGGACCTATTTTAGTGGGGATTGGGATGTTCACCGGGGGGTACAGGGTTTTGACCCATAGCCACATTGTTTCTGGGGTCTCCTCCAAACCCATTTTCTTTGAGGGTCCACTGCAAATGAACCAGACTCAGCTAGTTTTTCTTCTTTTTAAACCATGTTTGGGGTCATCCGGGGGCCAAGGCGTTCTTTTTGCCGAAGGAGCAAAGAGCCTTTCATGTGCCTGGCATGCCCACCTTCGAAAGTTCAAAATGGAGCCGCCCTGTGGATGGCGACGCGACATCCGCTGAAATCCATCCGCTCGCACCGATCAGAAACCCCTGGGTTTTGGATTTTCGATTCCCCAAGTATCAAACAATGGATTCGTTCAACCATGGCTTCCAAGTGGTGCGAAATGGATTTTGCCCACAGTGTGGCAGGGTCCTGAAGGCAATTCCCATCTTTCCCTTGGCCAAGTGTTGAAGCCGAGCAGTTGATGGTTGATCCAGAAAGACGCCCGGGCCCCCCGGAAAGCAGCAATCGCATGGAGGTACGCCAAAGTTCGGAACGAAGCAAAGGAGGGCGTTCCAAAACCCCAGCCTTTTTTTTGTAGCCATGGCGTGGGTCGCTGTGGCCAAAAGCAGTTAAACCGTGCTTGCTTTCATGAACACCCACCCCATGTCTGGCTGGTTTGAACTAAAACCTTGATGTGGGTGTGGCTCACTGTGGATACGCAGCGTATTAGTCTTTGTTTCCATTTACCCAGGTGCCATTTTGGTACCAGTTTTTTGCCCCACCGCCATGTCTCGATGCTTCGGTTCCGTATTTTTTTGAGGAGGAGGTGGTGAGGTACTGGCGCGACCTGCTGCTGACTGCTCCTCCCATCCAGGGAGCCACGCCCAGCGTCCAGAAGCCGCCGCCGCCGCCATCGGCGACGACAAGTTTAGTGCCGGCGGCGACAAGTCGGCGGTGGGGCCGAAGGGCGCCGGCGAAGCCGGAAACGCGCGTGGCAGCACGGTGCGTAGTTTGGTATGCTATGGTCGTTCTGCGCGTGGGTGTGTTTTGTTTGAGCTACTCCTTTTGGGTTGTCTTGGAAGGGATCTCCCAATTGGAACACACAGCAAGCATGAAAGACTGGAGGCCTCCTTTGAAACTGTCTTTTTCTTCTCAAGGCAGTCTACGGTTGGCTCGGCCAGGCTTGGGGTAACATGAACGCCCCCATCTAGCGGCGAACGACCAAGGTATACCAGGAGGAGCAGGTCTGGGATCCGATCATGAACGAATACTTTACGGTCCTCTTGGAGGTTCCAGAGATCGCGCCGCAGCTGCCAACTTTTGTCTGGACGCGCTTTTCTGGCTTTCGTTTTTGTTGTCTTTTTTTTGCTTTTGGGTTTGAAGGGAACCGACGGAACACCAACCATTCCTTTGTTGGGTCCCTTATTTTGATACAACCCCAATGTTTTCGGTGTCTCCGAGGTTTTTGCTGTATATTTTGATTTCAAACAAGAATATATGAACCAGAATGTAAAGATTTTGTGGTATACCCAAGGTTTCACTTTTGGATTGCCTTTCATTTGGGATACCAATGTGGTCTCAGAGTGAGGGTGTCTTACTTGGGGTTCTTCAACAATGCAGGGTCCAAAAGCAAAGTGAGCCACAATCAAAACCTGGGTAGATGAAGGTTAGTAAGGGACGATCCCAGCCATAAATAGCTGCGGCCGCCTTCTTAGTTCTTTACATGGTTCTGGGTTCATCATTTTTGTACCAGGTTTGATTATGACTCAAGTGGTCCTGCTCAATCGATTGCATTGCTCCCGGCCTTTCGGAAGTCCCATGGAGTATCCGCCCGAGAATCCGAGGTGCCTCCACACCCTGAGGACATTGTAGAGGAAGTGGCGGAGGGATTTGCAGAGGGCAAATTCGGTGACCCGGCCCAGTTGCGCGTCATGCACCCCTAGGTTTCTTTTTTCTTTTTTTTCTTCTCTTCGAATCAGCCTTGTCTTTGGATGGGTGTTGAGTTTATCACGTGTAATTGTTAGATCAGCTACTGTAAGGGTACATTTCCTGACTTTGGGGTGGAATCAACCCTGCTGTGTTTCCCTCCCTCCAATCATCAAGCAAACATTTTCGTTGGTTTCCGACTCGTTCAAAACCAAGCTTTCCAACACCTTCTTGCTGTTGTATCCATTGGTGGTGAGAACCTAAAGCATGGAACTTGTGAGCCAGAGCCGAGCCACTTTGATGGTAACATGTTGGGGCCTGCCGGTGTTCCCTCTATCAACTCACTAAAAAAGCAACCAAGAAAGGCGGCCGTTCCCCCATGGTCTCGGAGCTTTCCAGGCGACATTTTGTTGAAGCTGGAAGCCGTGAAGCACAGCATCGGCTCGGAGGGGCTGACCCCGATGGGGCAGTTCATCTTGCACAGAGAGCTGTGCCTGACGCGTCCCGGCGGCCCAAAGGCTTTTCCTTGCCGGGTTTCGTTTTCGAAACCTACAACAAAAAAGGCCTCAATCATGCGGATGGGGTTGCGCTGTTGAATCAAGTTACCCCTTGATCCTGTATAAATTATCAGGTTCTATGGCATTTATCCTTTTATACTGCACATGATGGTTGTTGTTTCTGTTGTTTCATGGTCTTTGTTTTTTTTTGGGGGTCCCCCCAAAAATGATAAAGGTTCGTTGGTCTCGACGGCCTTGCAGGTGCGTGGCCAAAGAGAGCCCTGCGCCCAACGCAGCCGAGGAGGCTTTTGCGAGGTGTCTTGGCCGCGCTTCGTTTTTTTCGCGCACGACTCGACTTAACAGGCAACATATGCAGGGGAACCCCAGATGGGTTGGGTTAAAAGGGAAACTAGAGGAGAATCGGCCATTTTTTGGGGGTCACCATTTTGTCTCTTTGTGCCAACTTTCGGTTTGTCCAATTTAGGTATCTTCCACTCAACTGGCCGCAGGCAACGATGTCACGCTATGCTATCTTGACAGGTACATGCAGCTCGTGACACAGCGTATGCCGTGTCTCATTCAGCAGGCGCGACATCTTTTGAAGCAGCGACTTGGCTACTCGTTGGCACGACTTTCAACCTTTTCGCCGGTTTGACATTGTAGGAAGCATTACGATTTCCCCCCTGACCAGTCCAACGTTTGTTACATTTTTTGGTGGTTGCCGAAGACCAGCAAGGCGACAAGTGCTGGTAGACCAGCCCTGCTCGCGGCCACGGCCCGCGGCATCCGGCGAGGATCAAAACGGTCCTGCGGAGTTCCAGCCAAGCCGGCGCTGGGCACGGTGAATGGCGCTGGTTTGAAACCCAAGCGCTCAAGTTGCGAAGCAACAGGAGCCAGCCAAAGAACTTGAGCCAGCCCTGGTCAAGATATCTTGCATACATCTGTTTCAACAGTGATGCAAGACTTCTTCCATCCACCATATCTGTGACTTCCAGTTCGAAACTGCATGGTCACACCTTAGAGGTTGCGTTGCAGCTCTGGTGCGACCTAGCCTCCATTGCTGTTGACCTCGGATTTGAGTAGAACCGGTCGGATTCATGAAGTGTTTTTGACAACACGGGAAGGGCAACACGTATTGATGTTAGGGATGGTCCGGGATGGTAGCTACTGATTACCCATCAAAATATTCAGTGATGCCATTTGCCAGTATAGAATCAGAGGTTGATAGATCCGGGGTCGACATGATGGCCCCACATGGGTGTCAAAGCGACAGCCAGATGCCAGCATGGAACGTGCACGCAGGACCCGTCTCAAGTTGCGACTGAGAGAAAGCAGCCTGATTTCGAGATTCGAGGGAGTGAGGGGGATTCGCAACAGGCTCCTTTCCTTCAGAGCCCGAAATACAGGTTTCTCCGAAGTTTCTCCCCGACTTGGAATCCAAGGGGCGACCTCGCTGGGGCTTCCCGGCTTGATCCGTGTAGGTGATTTGGCGATATACAACCACCCTCCAGAACGGGATGGCCGGCTTTCTCAAAATCCGCCAAAACTCAGGTAACCCCGAATTAGTGGTTTGTAGTGGTTTGGGGATTTGACCGCCTTGGTTCTCGTACACGGTAATTGGGACCCCATCCCCGTTCCCCCCAGCTTTGGACAACCATGGGTGTCAACCAAGACGCAGGTTGTTGTTAGGTACCAAGCCAAACTCCCTAGGTACAACCCCAACTCCTTAAATACAACCCAAAAGCTAAAATACACGGGGGGAGGGTTGTAGGTAAGGATTTTCAAGGACATCCCTGTTCCAATTCCACCCCAAATCCTGCCTGTTTTTGGGCTGTTTCAACCTCGATTTGTTGACATGAACTTTCAAAACACGACAAAACATCGAGTTTGAAACGGCCACAAAACAAGATTTTGGGTGGAACTGGTATTATGTTTATATATGCGCATGTCATTTTGACTCAAACTCGCTCCTGCCCACTTTGTTAGCATTGCGCAGCATTTCTATATGTTTTCAGAGTTGTTCAGGAGATTACAAGCACTGCGTATCGTTTGGTTTTATGTTTACAAAGGAACCCGTTTGCAATTCCGCATCGTTTTGCCCTGATTTCGTTCGGTGTGAGCTGGCCGTGCATGCTGCGTGTTGCGCTTTGTTCAACACCATTTTGCAATTTAATTTTGAAGTCGCTGCGTACTTTGACGTTCAGCCCGAACCCCCCTCGGCGGTCGCCGGTCGCATCGCTCATTTTTTGGCGAAGGGAGCATTGTCTTCCTCTTAGCAGAGTGGAGGTAATCACTTTCTCTTGGGCCTTTTGTCAGGCGCCTTGTCCGTGGGTTGGAGTCTACGTCCTTCGATCCTTTCTGCTCGAATGACTTTCCGTCGACTCGACGTGTATTGCAGGCTACACTCCTTACGGTGGCCGTGCTTATCGCCTTGGAGATTAGAGGCCCGGGACCAAGTTGCGGAGGGAAGTGGGGTGCTCTGAGTATTTGCAGCCCCATGTGTGCGGAGTCTCTTTCACGGTTGCTGGGTGGAAAAAGGAAAGTAGCCATATCAGGCCATATGCGTAGGCATATGACTGCACGTACCACTTTTTTGACAGTCGGCTCGGGAGCTTCTCGCGTCGGAACCGCGTAGGCTCGACTTGACTGTTCGCAAGTAGTGGTGGGTGGGGGGCGGGGGGCAAGTATTGTCCCGTGCTTTTTCGGTTTTCGGTTTCTTGGTCAGTTGCGGAACCTTTTCGTTCGTGCGAGTAGTTCAATTGGGAGTTGTGAGGAAATGACACCAAAGTAGCCTAACATGCACGTCTTTGATTGGAGATGACCAGGTTTTGACAATATGTGTTTGCTTTCGAGCATTGACGAAGCACTTGGGTCCATCGCGGTGGTGTTGCTTGCAATGCCAACTTGGACAGACATTGCAAGCAAATCAAGCACGGAGTATGTGAACCAAAGTGAGATTCTGCCCCCATTTGCAGCACTTGTGCATAGGTATGTATATATATATATATATATATATTGTGGGCACATATATATATATATATGTACATATATATATATATACAGGTACATATGTCATGGGCGGCAAGGGACGTGTGGAGATCTGAATATCTCTTGGCTTTACGGAGGCTTGCCATTGGCGAGAAGTCGCCGTGAGCAGGCGGGGAGAACCGCTAGGCTTTCTCCGATTTAGAAGGGTCCTGATACTTTCCTCACCTCTTGTGCGCTTGATCGAGTTTCGCTTTTTTGTATTTTGGTTGAGAGATGTTTCAAGGGGGGGGGGGGGACCTGCAAGGGACAGTTTTTGGGGTGAGGGGTGTTTCGGGGCTCCAAAACGTGCCGGCCCCGGGGCGGTAGCCATCCACAAACGTGGTGGCAGTGGGGGGTGGGGGGAACTTCCTAGCGGATGGGTTTTTCGGCTGGGGAACCGAGTTTCAAGAGGCCCTTTTAGACCTGTCGTCAGATGCGAAGCATGCGGGCCCCTTTTTGCTCACATCCACATGTTTGCGTATACGATGTATATATATATATATATATATACATAAATCCCATATTTGTTGTATGGGCTGAGTTTGCCAATACGGAGTTTCACTCGTCGACACGTCCTTCTTTTGCCCTCGGCGTTCCCAGCGATCCAGCGATCCAAGCGGCTGCCTCCGAAAGCAACTCGTCCAGGCCTGAAGGGCCTCAAATATCGGACCTGAGAGAGGTGGCAGGCATGAGTTGGTCAATTCCTTTAGCTGGACTTCAGGCATCTGTCTTGGCGCTTCCCGGCCTTTCTTTTTGGAGGTCGCCATTTATACCCAGTAAAAGTTGAACTTTTAGCAGGGAATCTGAGGACAACCTGGTTTTCGGACCCATGTAGAGGCAAACAAATAGGTCCTGTCAGGCAATGAGGAAATGGAGCCGTCTTGCAGAAGTGAACGCAGGGTTGGTCATGGAGATCAAAAGGCGCCCCTGCTGTGTTCCAAAGTGTGATGATTGCTTAGGTGTCTCAAAATTGGGGGATCGCTATCCCCCGCGAGGGATTCCAAGCATTCCCCAAATCATGGTTTCGATTTTTCAGAGCCTTATCCATAAACTATACACTACCACATTTCGAAGACTCATTCTTGAGAACCCGAAGACACCCTTTGAACATACCCATTTGGAGGCACCATAAGCTACCCTATGCTTGAACATAACCGTTTTTCCTATTTCCATTCCCCCCCCCTTTCCAGACCGACACTCCCTCCTGATTGTATCCTATCCCCCACCCCTATGCCATTCCCTATCCTATCCCCCTTATCCCCTATGCCCGGCTCTATTTTCAGACCCATGCCGACCGCTTCTCTCAGACTTCAAAGCGCCGGAATTCTTTGGGCCGGCCGAAGCGCCTGGCACGAAGTGGTGTACAGCTCGCGGTGAGGAAAGCACCCGCTGCCTTTTGTTTTGGTTGGACTCCGCGGGTTGTTTTGGTTGGGGTGTTTGGGAAATGCCGTCTTTTTCATGGCTTGTTTGTTGCGGGGAATTCCAAACACCCGGCTTTTTTGCTGGCATGGTTGTCAAGCAGCCTTTTTCTCCCATGGCAGTTCTGGTGTTGAATTCACGGGAATCGTCCATTTGGGGGTACATCCAGGTGTGTCCTTCATCCACTATGAACATCGCTCAGCCAGTCACGGACAAGCATCTGTCCTCTTGACTTTGCAGTTCCTACGACTGGCACGTGGGAAAGCACGGTTGTGTTTTCCGTTCTTCTTGTTCGAGCTACGTTCTGTGATACCAAAGGCGCCCCTTCCAATCGCTGAAGTACTCATAGCGACTGCCACGACCCCACCCATATTTTTGGTGGAAGTCCCGCAGCCACCTGTTCACATACCCGGAACTCAGGTTTGCTAGGGAAACCAAAAGGAACACCGAAGCATTCTGGTGGTCCCCGATTTTGACACATATCCACATGACGAGCCCACTCCGTGGGAATGAGTGGAACAATTATAATGTTGCTTATGTGGGGATTCCCTATATCCAAGTTTGTGAATTATAGTAGTTTTTTCCGGATGGATGGTCTTCCTTTAATTGCGCACTGTTTTGAGGGGATCAGGGGGCGTCTTCTTTTTAGAGGACGCCTTTGAATGATCCCTGGGTTCCAAAAACGCATCATATGAGCAGTGGCAAGGTATGTCTGGCCAAGAAAGAAGCAACTTGGGGCGTGGCATCGTCATGTTAAGCTCCTTCTTAGTGATTGGCTTGGGGGACAGGGTTGCTATTTGGACTCTGGTTAGTCCCCCTCTTGATACTTGATGGGGTAAGATGCAAGGCAACGTCCTGTGTAATTAGGCCACACTGCGGGGTCTGAAGCGAGATCAGGCAGTGCGAGCGGCAAAGGCTCATAAGTGTTTGCTGAAACTAGGGACCTGCGTTGGCAAGTGGCCCCCTACTTTCAGACGACACATGTTTGGACACCCAAAAGTGCTTACACAACCCACTTTTGATGGTCCTACTTGCATCCCTGAAATGAAGATACTCTGCCTGCGTGTCATGGCTGAGAACGATTTGTGGTCTTGTACCCCAGATGGCCCCTGTGCATCGTTTCACCAATCTACAACCAATTCTTGGCGTTCCCAGCCATCCCCTTAGCTTTTTAGCCCTGTAAGGTTTAGTGGGGCTTCCATACTTAACCCACTCGTTAGTCACGTTCAGCAGGGGATCAGAAAACGGCCAGCCCAGACTTATGTCCGTTTGGTTGGCATGTCTCTTTACGTACGTATTACTCCCGCGAACTGATCGATCCACCGCTCCACTGCTTGTGCTTGGAGGATGTAGCCGTTTCGGCTTTCACCCCCTCCGTGCAGAACGCCCTACAGCGGGAGCGGACGGTGCAGACTCCTTATCCAGCATTTCCGTTTTACCTACAAAATGCAGACTCGCCCCTGGGCGGCGGTTGGTCGATTTTGCCGGAGAGGGGGGTGGGGGCGCTGGAAGCCGGCCGGAGCGGTCTCGGAAAAGGAGTTGGAGCCACCGAAAATGGTGGGGTGTTCCGGTTGGTCTATCTTCTTAAAGCCACCAAAAAGAGAGATGATGGTTCGAGCCCTTTCATAGGGAAAAAAAAACACGATGAGGCACGAAAAGATGGTTCTCATGGGACAATTTCTCAGACAAACGAATGACAAGAACCATTTTTTTCTCATCAGTATCCATGCAAAGAAAGAGTACGGGCTTTCCTTTGAATCCATCAAACAAGACACTATATTTCAAGGGTTCCCCTTCAGAGTTCCATGGTGAGACAGGTTAGCCAGAGAGGTTCTTTCCCTTCCCCCTCACTCTTCATGTCGGGTCGATAAACCACCTGTAAAACAAGGGGGAGACGTGGTGTTCTTTACACACGACACGAAGACAATCTAATGCGTATGGAGTAGACGTAGGTTTATTCAATACATATATATATATATACACATGCATAGATACATACATAAATACATACCCCGTGTTCTGTGCTACCCGCGATCCCCCCCCCACCCCTCCCAGAAGGTATGTGTCGCGAGTCGCTGGCAATCAGATAGCCTTTGATTTGAACCCCACCTGGTATTCTATTACATTCCATGACAATACATACCAGAACATAGCATAGCACACATTCAATTACAATACATTACATTGCCTTGCATGATTTTGTACTCTATTCCGTTCCATTACAAGACCAATTCCGTGCTGCGTAATCCTGCACCACCTACGAAACCCTGGAATGATTCGATTCCCCTGTAAATGCCAACAAACGTTATGTTTTCCCCCATGGTTTCATTTCGTGGTGCGGTCTCGGATTTCGCGTCCATCCACAGTATTTCCTTCGGCTTCTTCGGCTGACGCGTCCTTCTCGTTTCGTGGGGGGTCGCGGGACGTGAGGTTTATCCATGACTTTGGCAGCGAGGGACTGGCTTCGGTCCCATGCCACCCTGAACATGATGGCCACCCACCGAGGGGTCGGACTCCTCTTCGTGGCCGCCCGGCAGTCGGCTAAAGGGGGCGGTGGAGAGCGGGCGGACGGGTTGGATTGGATTGGGATTATACCAGGGAAACCTGGTAATGTGAACCCCGGAAGCAGAACCCCTGGTTGATTTTGAACAAGCGGGGTGCTCTCTTTTCCCCTTTCAGTGGTTGGATTCAGCCCACTTTTGGAGGGGTCCATTTAGTGGGACGGGTTTCACTTGGATCCTGGGTCCACATTGGGTTTCAAATGGGAAACCTGGGAAACGCATCGGTGGCTTGGTGAGTTGGGGATAGAAATGGAGGGGTTCCACTGGATTGGGTGGGGTTTTTGTTCAATCCATGTACCAGGGATACCCATTTGTTTGCCCAAAAGGGCACGTATGCTCGGATATTCAACCTATTCGGAAAGGGGGTTTACAATGGTTTAGGAGTTGGATGATTGACTTACCATGGTTTCAGCCCACTTGCATATGAGGGTGTTTTTCAAGATAGACCCCCAACTGGGTGGTTTCCTTTTTGGTTTCCCGTTCACCATCTTGAGACTGCCCCATGCTTAAAACCGAACAGTGGCGAAGCAAATTCACACACACAGACATTGTTCTCTTATGATCATGACTGACCTTGGATAACTTTGGTTTCAAAATACCCCGCTACCCCACTCCAATCAACAAAGCCCCAATGTTAGCCCCGTCATCATCGTCCATGTCAATAGTTGAGGAGTGCCCCTGTTTTGGTTTGTTTTAAAGAGGGTGGGGTGCTGCAAAAAGGAGAGGCACAACATCTAAACACGCATAACTTTTTTTTTGCGATATGGAGATGGGGATTCCGACTGAATACGCTTCGGTGGTTCATTTGGGAAGAACACTGCAGCCATTGGGGGACATTGGGTAGACGTACTAAGGTTCCACAAGCACCAAAGGGGGAACTTATTTTTGCGGGCTCCGTACCTGAACGACATATTTCGACTGTGGCTCAAAAGGGTTCAACGGAGGTGACCTAAAGATGGTTTGCGCAAGGCTCGGTGCGGAAACACGACTTCGAGGTTGGGTTGATTCATGCATGAAGAAAACCACATCCGACAAGACCCAAAAGCTAGATTGTGTGGATGTGCAGGGTTCCAACCTGTTCTACCTGTTCTAACCTGTTCTAAAAGCAAGACCTGAAAAGGCCCGGGGAAGCAAACAGAGGCTGTTTGTTCAAACCATATTGGTTGGCCCAACCCTCAGTATGCTGCTTGTTCTGGGGATTTCCTGGGCAAACCCAGAGCAAAGTCGGAATCCCAATGATGATCTGACCACACTTTTAGGAACTCACCTGGGGGGTAAACCGAGCCTGCCAACGATGAAGGGCTCGTTGGGGCTTCCGGTTTTCGCGAGCTGTACTTTGCGCAGATGGTGATATTGGAGGTGCAATGGTCTCGTTTTTTTTCTTTTTTTTTTTTTTCTATCTTTCTTTTCCCCTTTTTTTCTTCTCTCTCTCTCTCTCTCTTTCCTAGAAAAAGGGTTTCCCTTAAATCAACTGCCGAACAAACATGGATGCCTTGTTTGCCCACAGCTCTTTAGGTCTGGTGAAAGTTCTTTGCGCAGTCGCCCAATTTTTCGCGACTCCCAAAATTTCGCTTGATCACCCGTTGCCTCAAAGGCTTCACTGGCCTCGACTTCGGGGCCTCGACTCCCCCAGAATCGTCACCGAAGCTTTGTTCCGGGGGTTTCGAAGCAAACTTTCCGCGTTCTTTGAGCGGCCTACAAGGGTGGCGTTTTGTGAAAATAGAGGAACGGGTGTCTGAGACCCGTGGCTTTTGGTGGTTTCGCGCCCCATTTTTTTGGGGTCTCCCTGTTCTATCCGTTTTGACAGTTTTCGTCATTGCCTTGCTTCCTGCGTTCTGTTTCGGACTTTAAGAACACTCTTTGGGGTTGGACCATTCTAGTGGCACCAAAAAGCTTGGACCAAACAGTTGGACCAACAAGTTTGGTCGAACCAAAACGTTTGGTTGGACCAAAAGTTTGGTTGGACCAAAAAGTTTGGTTGGACCAACAAGTTTGGTCGGACCAACAAATTTGGTCGGACCAAACAGTTTGCCAACAAGTTTTTGGTGTCTGAGTGGCCGATCCACTCAGAGAGAAAATGAGCTGCAGGTGACGGCCCTCATGTTCCTGCCGCTGGAATTTACTCAGCTGGCATTTGCCGTCGCAGGCAATCCGGGGTCGTCCTTGCTCGGAGAAAACCATTTTTTTTTGCTCGGGGGAAGCCTACGGGGCCCCGCGGCCCTGCGGCAGCGAGTTCTCCACTTTGGGATAAGGTTCCCTTGACCAGGGTTCCTCGAAGGATACATCCCAAAACCCGATTTTCAATCGGATCCTTGAAATCAGCCGGTAAAGCGGATTTTTTGTCCCTGGCTCAAGTACCCTTGAAGGGGCCGTGTTGACCATCAATCAACTGAAAAGCGGCGCTTCTTTATTTTTGCCGACGGTCTTTCGTCACAGAATGGAAGCTTCAGCAGAGGAGACGCGGTGGTGGTTGCCCTTTTCCTTTCTCTCTTGGTCACTGTCTCCTGAATCTCGGGCCACCCGCGGGTGGCTGGCACGGAGCTTTTCACCTAAACCAAGCTGAGCCACAATCAAAACCTGGGGGTAATTGGAGGGTAGTAAGGGAGAATCCCAGCCATGAATAGCTGCGGATATCCGCCTTCTTGATTCTTGAAGCATGATTCTGGGGTTACGACCATTTTTGTACCAGGTTTTGATTATGACTCAGCTGTGGTCCCCCTACTCCAAATACCAACTTTTCTCAGGGTATTTTTCGAAAAACCTGGGCTTCCATGGTAAACACCACCTTTTTTAGCAGAGGGTCGACATCATACCCTTACAAAAAGGCCGGGTATTTGGAGTGGGGGGTAAACTAAGCTGCGGTCCCCAAAGGGGAGCCTTGGATCAGCTTGGCCAGGGGCCTGCGCCTACACCTTCCTCCAGCACGCCTCCGAGCATCCCAACTGGTGGGCGCAGGCCTTTTTTTTTTCACCCGCGCCGGCGGACGGCTTTTTTTCGTGCCGGCGGCTCGTTGGGGTTTTTGCGCCGCTTCGCGCTTTGGGTGGCGAAAGGCTTGGGAATATTTGTTTTTGATTTTGGTGCCGGCGCTTTGGGGGGCAAAAAGGCTGGGGGCGTTTCTTTTGGGGACAAATCCTGGTGTCAATGATGTCTGGAGGGTGTTTTTTTCTTTGATTGCGAGGCAGGACATCAAAAATGGGCCCATTCCATGGCCTTCAGCGAACTCAGCCGCCAAGATTCGATGGCGCTCTGAGTTTTTCCATAACTTTGAGGTGTGACGAGCGAGGATGTGCGTTTCTGTTCGCGTGTTTGTTTGTTTGTTTGTGTGTGTGTGTGTGGGTATATATATATATATATATGTTGCGGAAGCTCTGCGGAAGCTATATGGAAGAGGGCAAGTGCAAAATCCATCAAGTGCTGCTTTTGGGAACCGGGGACCGGGTTGTTTTGGGGGGTGAGGGGGGGCGGGGGTGGTTGGGGGGCGAGGGCTTCTGCATGTGACTGGGCTGTTTCAGGCCGAAGATCCGAAGAAGAAGGCGGCGCAGGTGGGCTTCCGGGGCCTTCGGTCGCTCGTTTTTTTTTTTTTTTTTTTTTTTGTTGTTGTTGTTGTTTTGGTTTGTCTCTCTCCTTTTCTTGTTTGGTTTGTTTTGGTTTGTTTTTGTTTCTCTTTTTTGTTTGGGTTCTTATTTTGTCTTTTTACTTGTTTTTTTTTAGCCCCGTTTCTTGTGCTTTTGAAGGGCAAACCACAAAGGACACATTTGCCATTTTTGTGGTCCGTGAACAATACCCAGCTCTTTCTTTTTCGGAGGTGTTTCATGTTGGATTCAAGACATCCATGTCGAACTTTGGTCCACATGGCATTGTCAAAGATGACAACTGGCAAATCCGCGTGGACGAAGGCTGGTAAGGGAGTCTCGGCCATAAACGGGGTTCGGATAGTAATTCTTTTCCATGGTATTTCGGGCAGGGTCCGGTACAAGGTTTTCATGACTCATTTTGGGTGCTTCTTATTTTTTAAAGGGGGACCCTTTTACAGGAACCCAACCATTGTGGAATCCCTAAAAGGGGAAGGCACAAGGGGGTGGGTTGTTGAGAGCTCCTCCTTAGGGTTTTGTAGATCCTTAGGGTTGCTTCGGAGAGCCTTAGTCTGTTTTGTAACTTCCTTCATTAATAGACTCTAAGTGTCCATGACACAGAACCCCCCCCCTTACAGATTCCCCAAAACCGAGGGCTGCCCCGATGAGGCAAGCGCCCAGGGGTGGGCTTTCGTCTCTTGGGCTCGCCAGGCTTGGCCGCCCGCGCTGCCTGGGAGCTGGGAGGCTGGCCTTCTTGAGCCGAAAGCTCGGGGAGGGGAGTGAGGGCAGTGAGAGACGTTGGCGCGAAATGGCGGGGGCTCCCCCAAAACCTGTGGCTTCTGGGAGGGAGAAGCTTCGCAGGCTCTGGTCTCCTCTTCTTCTTTCTTTTTTTTGGCAGGTGCCCAACTTGCCCTCGTGAATCATCCAAGAACGGGGTTTTTCTGGTAGACGCACCTGCCTGAGCACTGAAGACCAAACCTGCAAGGGCAACAGCATACAGTCTGGGCCGCAGATGGCGCCACCATTCATCCTTCTTGGCATTTTTTTTTTGTACGCCCATATTAACTTAGGAATCACCGACGTATCGAGAGCATTTCAAGACACATCCAAGCATTCTTTGAATCCAAGCATTCTTTGAGGTTTGCTTATTTCAATCACTATGCTTGCTTCATGCAATCAGATGTCATAGATGGCGGCCGACACCATCAACAAAGCAAACACACGTGCATATATATATATATATATATATATATATATATATATATATTAGTGCCTCCGGCTCAGGCCGCCGACATTACAGGCCTGCTTTCTTATTTGCGTCCCTTTGGAATTGTCCCCTTGCCCCCTTCCCCTCTGAGATTTTTGCCCCCCCTTTCTTTGTTGAGATCCATTCCCCCTTTCCGCCCTAAGGCCTTTTCTCCCTCTGATGTTTCCCTTTTCCTCCCTAAGATGTTTTCCCCCCTCTCCCTGTTGAGATCCTTTCCCCCCTTTCCCCCCTAAGGCCTTTTCCCCCCTGAGATCTTCTCCCTTTTCCTCCCTTTCCCCCACTTCCCCCCCTACGGCCTTTTCCTCCCTGGGATCTTTTTCCTTTCCTCCCTGAGATCTTTCCCCCTTTCCCTGTTGAGATCCTTTCCCCCCTTTTTTTTTTGCTACGGCCTTTCCCCCCGCTGAGATCTTCTCCCTATTCCTCCTTAAGGGAAAGGGGGGAAAAGATCTTTGGGAGGAAAATGGAAATCTTTCTCGGGGGGAACAGGCCCTAAGGGGCAATGGGGGGACAGGATCTCAAACGGGAAAGGGGGAAAAAGACTTTGGGAAGAGAAGGGTGGAGATCTTGGGGGGAAAAGGCCTTAGGGGGGAAACGGGGGAAAGGATCTTAAGCGGGAAAGGGGGGAAAAGATCTTAGGGAGGCAAAGGGAGACAAACTCAGGGAAAAGGACTTAGGGAGGAAAGGGGGGGAAAGATCTTTGGGAGGAAAAGGGAGAAGAACTGAGGGTGGGAAAAGGCCTTAGAAGGAAAAGGGGGGAAATAAATGATCTCGTTTGAGATCCTGTCCCCCCATTGCCCCTTAGGGCCTGTTCCCCCCGAGAAAGATTTCCATTTTCCTCCCAAAGATCTTTTCCCCCCTTTCCCTTAAGGAGGAATAGGGAGAAGATCTCAGCGGGGGGAAAGGCCGTAGCAAAAAAAAGGGGGGAAAGGATCTCAACAGGGAAAGGGTGGGAAAGATCTTAGGGAGGAAAGGGGGGGGGGAAGATCTTAGGGAGGAAAGGGAGAAGATCTGGGAGAAAAGGACTTAGGGGGGAAAGCCCAACAGGGAAAGGGGGGAAAAGATCTTAGGAAGGAAAAGGGAGAAGCTCTCAGGGGGGGGAAAGGCCTTAGGGGGGAAAGGGGGAAAAGGATCTCAGCAGGGAAAGGGGGGGGGGGAAAGATCTTAGGGAGGAAAGGGAGAAGATCTGGGGACAAAGGCCTTAGGGGGGAAAGGGGAGAAATGATCTCAACAGGGAAGGGGTGGAAAAGATCTTAGGGAGGAAAGGGAGAAGATCTGGGGGAAAAAAGGCCAACAGGGAAAGGGGGGAAAGATCTAAGGAAGGAAAAGGGAGAAGCTCTCAGGGGGGGGAAAGGCCTGAGGGGGGAAAGGGTGGGAAGGATCTCAACAAAAAAGGGGGGAAACAATCTTAGGAAGGAAAAGGGAGAAGATCTGGAAAGGCCTTACAGGGAAGGGGGGAAAGGATCTCAACAGGGAAAGGGGGCAAAGGATCTTAAGGAGGAATAGGAAGAAGATCTCAGCGGGGGGAAAGGCCGTAGGGGGGAAAGGGGGGAAAGGATCTCAACAGGGAAAGGGGGGGAAAGATCTCAGTGAGGAAAGGGAGAAGGTCCCAGGCAGGGAAAAGGCCTTAGGGGGGAAAGGGGGAAAGGATCTCAACAGGGAAAGGGGGCAAAGGATCTTAGGGAGGAAAAGGGAGAAGATCTGAAAAGGCCTTAGGGGGAAAAGGGGGAAAGGAGCTCAACAGGGAAAGGTGGGAGAAGATCCTAGGGAGGAAAAGGGAGAAGATCTCGGGGGGAAAGGGGGAAAGGATCTCAACCAAGGGAAAAGATCTTGGGGAGGACAAGGGAGAAGATCTCAGGGGGGGAAAGGCCTTAGGGGGGAAAGGGGGGAAAGGATCTCAACAGGGAAAGCAAGCAAAGGATCTTAGGGAGGAAAAGGGAGAAGACCTTGGGGGGGAAAACGCCTTAGGGGGGAAAGGGCGGGAAAGGATCGCAACAAGGAAAGGTGGGAAAAGATCCTAGGAAGGAAAAGGGGGAAGATCGCGGGGGGAAAAAAGGCCTTAGGGGGGAAAGGAGGGAAAGGATCTCAACAGGGAGAGGGGGGAAAACATCGTAGGGAGGAAAAGGGAAAACTCAGAGGGAGAAATAGGGTGGAAAGGAGGAATGGATCTCAACAGGGAAAAATGGCAAAAGATCTTAGGGAGGAAAAGGGAGAAGATCTCAGGGGGGGAAAGGCCTTAGGGGGGAAAGGGGGGAAATGATCTGAGCAGGGAAAGGGGGGGAAAGATCTTAGAAGGCCTTAGGGGGGAAAGGGGAGAACTGATCTCAACAGGGAAAGGGGTGGAAAAGATCTCAGGGAGGAAAGTGAGAAGATCTGGGGGAAAAAAGGCCAACAGGGACAGGGGGGAAAGACCTACGGAAGGAGAAGCTCTCAGGGGGGGAAAGGCCTCAGGGGGGAAAGGGTGGGAAGGATCTCAACAGGGAAAGGGGGGAAACAATCTTAGGAAGGAAAGGGGGGGGGGGAAGATCTTAGGGAGGAAAGGGAGAAGATCTGGGAGAAAAGGACTTAGGGGGGAAAGCCCAACAGGGAAAGGGGGGAAAAGATCTTAGGAAGGAAAAGGGAGAAGCTCTCAGGGGGGGGAAAGGCCTTGGGAGGGAAAGGGGGGAAAGGATCTCAACAGGGAAAGGGTGGGAAAGATCTTAGGGAGGAAAGGGGGGGGAAGATCTTAGGGAGGAAAGGGAGAAGATTTGGGAGAAAAGGACTTAGGGGGGAAAGCCCAACAGGGAAAGGTGGGAAAAGATCTTCGGAAGGAAAAGGGAGAAGCTCTCAGGGGGGGGAAAGGCCTTAGGGGGGAAAGGGGGAAAAGGATCTCAGCAGGGAAAGGGGGGGGGGGGAAAGATCTTAGGGAGGAAAGGGAGAAGATCTGGGGACAAAGGCCTTAGAGGGGAAGGGGGGAAATGATCTCAACAGGGAAGGGGTGGAAAAGATCTTAGGGAGGAAAGGGAGAAGATCTGGGGGAAAAAAGGCCAACAGGGAAAGGGGGGAAAGATCTAAGGAAAGAAAAGGGAGAAGCTCTCAGGGGGGAAAGGCCTTAGGCGGGAAAGGGTGGGAAGGATCTCAACAGGGAAAGGGGGGAAACAATCTTAGGAAGGAAAAGGGAAAAGATCTGGAAAGGCCTTAAAGGGAAGAAGGGAAAGGATCTCAACGGGGAAAGGAGGCAAAGGATCTTAAGGAGGAATAGGGAGAAGATCTCAGCGGGGGGAAAGGCCTTAGCAAGGAAAGGAGGGAAAGGATCTCAACAGGGAAAGGGGGGGGAAGATCTCAGTGAGGAAAGGGAGAAGATCCCAGGCAGGGAAAAGGCCTTAGGGGGGAAAGGGGGAAAGGATCTCAACAGGGAAAGGGGGCAAAGGATCTTCGGGAGGAAAAGGGAGAAGATCTGAAAAGGCCTTAGGGGGAAAAGGGGGAAAGGAGCTCAACAGGGAAAGGTGGGAGAGGATCCTAGGGAGGAAAAGGGAGAAGATCTTGGGGGGAAAGGGGGAAAGGATCTCAACCAAGGGAAAAGATCTTGGGGAGGACAAGGGGGAAGATCTCAGGGGGGGAAAGGCCTTAGGGGGGAAAGAGGGGAAAGGACCTCAACAGGGAAAGGGGGCAAAGGATCTTAGGGAGGAAAAGGGAGAAGATCTTGGGGGGGAAAACGCCTTAGGGGGGAAAGGGCGGGAAAGGATCTCAACAAGGAAAGGGGGGAAAAGATCTTAGGAAGGAAAAGGGGGAAGATCGCGGGGGGAAAAAAGGCCTTAGGGGGGAAAGGAGGGAAAGGATCTCAACAGGGAGAGGGGGGAAAACATCGTAGGGAGGAAAAGGGAAAAACTCAGAGGGAGAAAGGGCCTTAGGGGGGAAAGGGGGAATGGATCTCAACAGGGAAAGGTGGCAAAAGATCTTAGGGAGGAAAAGGGAGAAGATCTCAGGGGGGGAAAGGCCTTAGGGGGGAAAGGGGGGAAAGGATCTGAGCAGGGAAAGGGGGGGAAAGATTTTAGGGAGGAAAGGGAGAAGATCTGGGGGCAATGGCCGTAGAGGGGAAAGGGGAGAAAGGATCTCAACAGGGAAAGGGGTGGAAAAGATCTTAGGGAGGAAAGGGAGAAGATCTGAGAGAAAAAGGCCAACAGGGAAAGGGGGGAAAGATCTAAGGAAGGAAAGGAAAAGGGAGAAGCTCTCAGGGGGGGGGAAAGGCCTGAGGGGGGAAAGGGTGGGAAGGATCTCAACAAGGAAAGGCGGGAAACAATCTTAGGAAGGAAAAGGGAGAAGATCTGGAGAGGCCTTAAAGGGAAGGGGGGAAAGGATCTGAACACCCTTAAGGCATTTTTTCCCCAGATCTTCTTCCTTTCCTCCCTGAGATCTTTCCCGTTTGAGATCCTGTCCCCCCATTGCCCCTTAGGGCCTGTTCCCCCCGAGAAAGATTTCCATTTTCCTCCCAAAGATCTTTTCCCCCCTTTCCCCCTTAAGGCATTTTTTTCCCAGATCTTCTCCCTTTCCTCCCTGAGATCTTTCCCCCCCTTTCGCTGTTGAGATCCTTTCCCCTTTCCCCCCTTCATTTCCTTCACCAGCATGGGCAACATCCCCAGCATCACTTGCCTCATCCGCATCCTTGGCAGGCGCTGATGCGGATGATGCAGGTGATGCTGGCGATGTGCCACTGGAACTGCTAAGGATGCGAAAGCGCACCCGGGGGGAATCGAACACCCCAATGCTTTTGACAAACTGAGTTGCGCAAGCCCGCACAATGAACAGATTTAGTGAAGCGTCTTCGAATCACCGCGTGGTACGTGGACCCCCCCCCCCCGCAATAGTCTGAAATGCTGCCCCTGGGGAGGGGTTGAGCATATCTTATGTCCAACACGCCGTCTGTTGTCGGCGGATATATATGTATACATACATAACTATGTATATACACGTGTATATACGTATGCAAATATTTACACTATATGTGTATACGCAGGCGTATACATATATATATATATATATACACACATACAGACACATTCATAGGTGTACACTATTCTCCAGGTTTGCGCCTTTTGGTTGGAACTTCTGAAAAACGCCCACGAGGTTTTGGCACAAAAGGTCTCCGGGCAGACGCTCTCAAACTTTTCACTCCACTGCCTCGTTGCAAGTCGCTGGCCCCAGAGAAAACCCACATGGCGCCAAAATGCCAGTTCAATAGTCGAATCCTTCCAGGGGTTGATTCCTTTCCATTCTTTTCAACCATCGTTCTTTTCAAACACCAGCTGTTTTATTTGGGGTTCTGATGGTTTTCTGGAAAGAAGGATCCCTGGAAAGAATGGGGAAGTGTCCCTAGAAGCCTTCACTTTTGGGTCAACCACCCTGAAAAAAACATTCACCATGTTAATGAATCCGTGGTCGCCCATGTCTTTTGAAAGGTTTTAACAGTTCCAGCTGGGTTTTAAGAACAAAAAAGTCTCCCCGGTAGCCACAGGCAGACGTGCAGCAGCTGTTGGGGCAGATCACCCCCTCTGGCCAGAGCGAGGCAGCCTTGGCGCGGCTGGTGGAGGTTGCGCCTTGGGGAAGATTCGGCTTGGGACCGGTTCCACGTCGCTTTTTTGGGTTGGACCATTTCAGTGGTATATACATATATACTTTGTCTTGCCAATTCACTCAAAAAATAAAGTTTAGGCTAGTTTAATGTCGTAGGTGTCCTTTTGATGGGGTAGTTTGGTTGCTTGATTGCTATGGGATTGGATCTTGGGACTTTAACTTTTTGGTAAATCAAGGGCTTTCTGTATTGAACCCACAAAAACTGAAACTTTTTGCAGAGGGGTCAACGGCGACCAAGGGTTAGACATAAATGGGTTCCACCGGTTTAGACGGGTCTTATGAGCTAGGGAACGCATCTATTTATGCACAGGGTCAGCCATTTATGTCGCACGACTCCCTTCAATTGTAACATGGTTCCCCTGTACACCATCCCCTATACCCTGGGACCAGCAAGCATTGGGTGTTGGAATGGTCATCCCCTTCGTGGGAGGTTCTCAACGGAAACGATGACGCAGGTAAGAAATCTTGAACGTACCATGGTGCATATGGAGCCCCCCAATCTCTCCTTGGTAGCTCCTGCTTGGCTTGGATTGGTGGTTTGGGTTGACCTTTGGGTCGTGGTTTGCCATTTACACCGCTGTTTGGAGGGGCATGGAGAGGGTGATTTATCCCAGGGATCCGTTCTTTTTTTTTTGGATGGAGGAAACTCGATGAATGCTGGGGGTTACGGGGGTAAGGGAGTTGGTTGGATCCCGTGACATCGTTCCATCGCCCACGCCAGGCTTCAGTTGGAGAGGCGTTTGCGCTTCCAGCCCAAGCCCTGCACAAAACTGAAGCTTTGAGGTTTCCTCAACCAAGTCTCAAGAGCTTGACATGGTTTGGAAGGTGCACGAGCGGATGAGCCACGGGAAAAACAAGGACAACAAAAGAAGAATAAGCACACGGACCAAAACGACGAGACCCAATTTCCGTGTGCCTGTTCGGGCAAACAAATACTTTGACTCTAGCTGTTTCTTGACTCAGGGCTTGCAGTCTGCTTCTGTTCAGAAATGGCATTTGCACGCCGACAAGCGCACAGCCACGCACACACTGACATGCACAAACACCCACCCCTATCACCGTCAAGGCAGAAGACAGGATTTATCCATCTTGCTTTCAGTATTAGTATATTAGTGTCGTGTAATCACATAATTTGGCATCAAACCTACTTCCATGTTCCAATGCTAATTGGACAAAGCTTTTCATCGTGTTGAGCTGGCGAAATGGTTGCGGGTAATTTGGGTAAAAGAGGCAAGATTTGGTCAGCACATCCAGTTTATGGCCTATCAGATGGTGTCTTTTGGTGTCTATTTGGGAGGCACATCAAGAAATTACCCGTCCTTCGGTCGCATATTTTGACTTCGACCAAAATGGGATCCTTTGTCTGAACACCGGTATAATCCCTTTGCCCCAACCCAAAGACTTCGGGACAAAGATCTCCTAGCACTGTTCAGCTTTCTTTGATCTCATTGGCAGATGTGGCAAAATGGGGGATCCCCCCCCCTCAAATGGTGGCTTTCCTATGACCCCTAAAAGGGCCCCTAAAAGGGTATCCTTCAAGGAAACACACGCGTCACTCGTCCATACTTGGACTCCCATTTGGAGGGGGGATTTTGCGGCTCAAAGCTTGTGAGGTGCGTGCAACTGTTCAGCCGCTCTTTCCCAACGCGGACGTCTGTGGCTTCGTGCCACTCGCTCGCCAAAAGCTGCCAATCGATCATAGAGCGGGTTCTCGCTTTGGGTGTCAAAGGGAAACCAACAGGAAGCCAATTTTATAGGGTTCCCCTTTGGAGAAACACCCTGAGTCCGGGGGTGGGAAGACCCAGGTGTGTGGGGGGTCTAAAAAATCATTCCGAGGGAACCCTACCCAAAAAATGATGCTTGAAAAAGCATTCTCCAGATGTCAGGGATACCTAGATTTCGGCCTGTTGGTGTTTACCTCGGGCTCCTGTATCTCCCGCCTGCAGTCATTGCTGTGGTTTCAAGCATCACTTATTGGCCTAGAATAAACTGAGCTTCCATGAAGCATCATGGATGAATACGCCTGGTGGAAACGCAACGTGAGTGTCTTGTCACTGGTGATGTGTACGGGTTGGAGCACTCGAGTTGCCCCCTGGTCTCCAAAAAACGAGCTTGTAGGTAGGACGATCCCAGGCTCATGTATGTTTGATGTATGTTTGTCTCAAAGGATTTGAAGGCCTGACTGGTCTCCGTTCGGTTTTCCGAATTCCGACCCCAGGCAGGGAACCCTCATGTTTTTTTTGGGCCAAAGGAGCTAAGTTTTTGAGGGTGGGAATATCCCTCCCAAACAAAGCGAACGTGACACACGATATGACAATATGGGTATGGAATTTTATTGGGGACCTTTGGGTAGACATCAAATCGGTGGAGCTTTGTCTGTGTGTGTGTGTGTGAATACCAACCACGTTTCAGGGACTGGTCAGGAAACCCTTAGTTGGTGACTTGGGTTGGTGCGTGGATTTGACCTCCTGGTTCCTGTATGGGGCAAATATGGGAAGCTCAGAAACCACTCCGTCTCCGAACCACCAAACCAATTCGAGAGAAGCTGAGTATCGAACAAGGCTGATTGTACACGTCCTTTTTAGAACCCAGGGCCATTTTAGAGGCACCAAAAGGGGCTTTTCATAACTAGCGGTTAGTTCACCCACAAACGGATGGGGTTCACAACTAAGGGCGAATTAACCATACACATGACGGGGTTCATTCAGAAATTCATATATGGGTATATGGGTGCGGCTCAAACTCAATCAGCTCGGGTTCCCTAGCTTTTTCATTCTACTTCCATTTCCATTTTTGGGTGTTCTAGGGTTCCCTAGCTGTTAGTCTACTTCCATTTCCGCTTTTCTACTTCCATTTCCATTTTTGGGTGCCTTACAAACTCCGCCATTTTCCCATTTTCCAGCCTTCCAGTTCCAGCCTTCAGATGTAGCCACGCCTTTCTCACAGGAGCGGGGAGCTGGGCGCCAGCCGCGCCTTCCGCGTGGCAGTGCCGGACCGGGGGGGTCTGGAAAGGGTTTGGTTTCTGGGGCCGGGGAGGTTGGGGTTTTCCGTCCTTTTTTTCGGTCTACCCCGAAATAGACAGAGAAACCCGGGGGTTCCCCACCCAGGGTTTCTGGGGCGGGGGGTGGGGCCTTTTTTTCTTCTCTCCGTTTTTGGGTCTACCCCAACATAGACAGAGAAACCCAACGGTTCCCCCTCTTGGGGACATCAACCACCCCTAGGTTTGAGTTTCGCTTCGGGTGAAGAAGTGGAACGCTGGGTTTGAGCCCAGGGCTCGTTTCTCTTGACGCTCCGCCACGTCCAGAAGAGCCTGCGGATGCGCAGGGCTGGAAATTTCGCCGATGTCGCATCGGTCGCTGCTCCATTCCGCAGGTCCACAACCAAGAACGCTAGGATGAAATATTTTTGAACATGGCAACTCGCTCAATTTAATCGTTGGGTTCTCAAATAGGGGTCAACATGGTTCGCCCCCGCCTGCGTTTTTCTTCAAGTACCGAGTCCACCATGCTTTCCTGCGCCCCCAAGAATCCTTGTCTCGCTTTTCTTATGTTTCTTCTCACGCACTGACCAAGCTTGTTTGCGCTGTTGATCTTGTAGTCTCTAGAGGAAATACAACAAGAGCAGATCTTATAGTCTCTAGAGGAAATACAACAAGAGCAGATCTTATAGTCTCTAGAGGAAATACAACAAGAGCCGAACACACGAGACTCACCTCCAATTCGTTTCCTTGAAACGTGGCCCTCCGTTCGTTTTTCGTTTTTTGGACGCCACTCTCTTTTTTTCGGACGCCCCGGTCACAGGACATTGAGCTGGTGGTGTCGGTGAGCCCGGAGCAGTTGAGGGCGCTGCTGGGCAGACAGGACCGACGTTTGGACTGCAAGCAGCTCGAGAAGGCGCGCGTCGTTTCTGTTGGATTTGGACTCTCGAGATGGCATACGCTTCCATTTGGCCTACTTTTTTTGTTTTTTGTTTTCTCCCCTTGTTGGTTTAAAGGGACTCCAATTCACTCGTTTTTATTTTCTCCCTTGTTGTGGGTCTTGAAAGGGACTTTTTTTCTCCTTCATTTTCTTTGTTGGGTTTAAAGGGACTCGATTTCACTACTGGACATGTGAGTCAATTGAGTTGGAGTCATTTGAGCTGGACTCTCAGTGTTTCTCTTTTTGGGTTACCCCCCCAAAAGTGGAATGCGGAGCGGTTCAAGGGAAACCACCAGTTGATCAACTTGGGGGAAATCCCGTGACCCGCTGGTCTGGGGTTGTGGGATCACTCGAGGTTTATCCAATGTGGTAGAAGAGAGATTCTCGCCCTTGATGTGGCTTGGTGGCTCCCAGCCATCCGGTTCCTTAGATTTTTAGCCTTTTGGTGTTTAGTGGTAGTTTTCACTCTGGACCCTGACAGGCTAAAAACTCTCTTGGGCCCTTGTAGACACCAATTGACATCAACCCTAAGCCATTTGGACCCTTGCAGGCTATAAGTTATACGTTATCAATAGTACAAGAGAAGCCGTCTTGAGAGTCCAACTCAAACAGGGCTGTGGGAACATGGTCATTTCCGGGCAAGGAATGTCAATGGCAGACATCAAGGTGTTTTTCTTGCATTATACTGGTGGTTAATTGCTATACGCAGTGAGTTTCGTATTGGTTTTGTAAAGGGTTGATAGTGATTTAGAGGGCTGGGGTCTAGGGTAAGAAATCAGCCAGTTTAGTCTCCTGTATTATCTTTTCCCTGAAGCAAATGGAACGGGGTAATGTTGAGGAACTTTAAGAACTCTTCAGAGGAAGCTCCTTTTGAATTCGCCCTCTATGTTCCGACTTTAAGAACCTTTTCAGAGGCTCCTTTTGGATTCTCTTGCTGCTTGGCCCGGGTTTCGTGGCCGAAGAATCCCCCCCGTTTTCCGCCAGGCGGCGATCCGCGCCATCGCAGAGGCGCTGGTGGCCCACTGCGGTTTCAAGTTCCGGCGCTCCGCCTTCCGAGGCGAGCGGATGGGCGGATGGGCGATGAATGCACTCGTTGGGCTCGGGGCGGTGGGTGCGTTGCGCGTTGCCCGGTTGTGGCTTGTGACGGGGTTCTTTCCATTGGTCGACCTTCTCGAGGCGGAAGACCTTTTCCATTGAAGGAGATTCGGGAGGGGAACACCACATGGGGGCCTTTCTTGGACTGTTTCCCAGAGTTGATGCGTGTTTGTTGTGGACTGGCCTAGGCCCCGAGGCCTCTCACTTTCAGCAATGTTTACCCCTGATTCAACCTTTCAACCCCGCCCCCCTGTCGAGTTGCTCGGATTTTTTGGATTGTGCAACAGGGAATGTGTCAATGAACCGGGGGTCGAAGGGCATCCGAGCAGTGCACAAAGCCCCTATTAGCCATTTGGCAACTGGTTATAATAAAGCGTATACCTTTGCACCCATGTTGGCAGAACCGAAAGCGACTGGGTTTTAACAGCTGCATTTCTTTTTTGTGTTCGAGCACCCATCAATAGCACGGGCTTTCAGTAGCAAGGGTGAGGTTGGTAACCAACTTTTTGTTGAGATTGTTTCCAACGGAAACTTAGGGGACAGCACCAATTCAGCGGGTACTTTTCCATTGCCTGGCCTCCAGAGGTGGTTTTCTCCCTTCTTGACTGGGTTTTCCTTTTTGCACATAACAGGGTGCCCTGTATTTCCCTGAACCTCCCCACACAGAACCAAACTCCGCCGCCCTTCAAACCGCAACCCAGGCTGTGGGGGCAACCCACCGCCGGGTCGCTTCGCGCCGACGGATGCGTCGTCGCCCCGAGCGATGCGTCGCAGGCGAGGAGCCCAAGCTGACGCTGCTGGCCCCCGCCGCCTTGGCGCGCCTCGGTGACGCCATCCCTCTGGACATCTCGGTGAACGCGGAGACGCCGCTCTACAACGCCGCCCTCATGGCGGACCCGACGACTCTTTTTTTCCCCCCGCGAAGGGAACAATCAGACACGCGGACTGGTGCGGTAAGGAGAGGTAGGAGGTACGAGCTTGATTCCCCCAAAGGAAAAGGTCGACGCATAATTTTCCCGAGGTAGGAGTAGGCAGTTCAAATATGCACTTCGCTGGTGATGGAGAGAGATGTATGGAAAGCCATGTAGTTTTTCTGACAGGAACAATTCCAGTAGTAGAAGGAATCACCAAAGAAAGAAAGAAAAGAAAGGAAAGAAAGCAAGACAGAAAGAAAGAAAGAAAGAAAGAAATAAATAAATAAAGAAAGAAAGAAAGAAAGACAGAAGGAAAGAAGAAAGAAAGAAAGAAAGAAAGAAAGAAAGAAAGAAAGAAAGAAAGAAAGAAAGAAAGAAAGAAAGAAAGAAAGAAAGAAAGAAAGAAAGAAAGAAAGAAAGAAAGAAAGAAAGAAAGAAAGAAAGAAAGAAAGAAAGAAATAAATAAAGAAAGAAAACAATAAGTACATAAACAAATTATAGAACAACACGAAAATAAAGAAATAATTCAAGAAAGAAAAAGACAGCAAGAAAACAAAGGAAGGACGGAAGGAAGGACAAAATACATAAAGCAAAGGACAAGAAGGGGAGGGGAGGGAGGGGTAGGGGAAAGGGGAGGGGGAGGGAGGGGAAGGGAGGGGAGGGGAGTAGGGGAGGGGAGGGGGGTGAGGGGGAGGGGGGGAGGGGAGGGGGGGGAGGGGAGAGGGGAGGGAGGGGGAGGGGAGGGGAGGGGGGGGGGGGAAAGAGGGGAGGGAGGTTCGTACAGCACAAGACTGCTCTTGCAATGTAACCTCTTGCGAAAGTAACGCACTGTATTTCTGTCTTTCCTTAAAATCGATACTGGTTTTATGCTATTGTTGTTTCATGTCTGTTCCTCCCCGCCCCTCCCCTCCTTTATGCTATCCCTGTTCCCGTCCTTCCTTCCTTCCTTCCTTCCTTCCTTCCTTCCTTCCTTCCTTCCTTCCTTCCTTCCTTCCTTCCTTCCTTCCTTCCTTCCTCTTTCATCATGCCTTTTTTCGCACACCTCCCCGTTTCCTTTTTGTATTTGCCCCGTCGGATTCCCGGGGGTCAGCGTGTGACCCGAGCCCAAGCGTGTGACCCGAGCCCAGGTGCTCTGGTTGGGCCCTGCAAGTTAACACACACACACACACACCTATACAATAGATGCCCCCCCCACATATTGCAACGGAACCTGGAGATCCTTCAAACGACTCATAGTCCACCATGGCTCTGTTGTTTATATATTATTTTTTCTTTTTCTTCTATGGTTTACTTGCAATATTGGGGTGCCCGCCGTACCACCCCAACGCGCTCCAGGAGTGCGCGCAGCTGGACGCTCGCTCCAAGCAGCTGATCCTGCTGGTGCGGCGCTGGGCCAAGGAGCGCCCAAAGCTTCGCCTGCCGAGCCTCTGGGCTCGCGGCTGGGCTTTTGGGCCGCGTGCTCAAAACCCGATCCGGGTAGATGAAGGTGAGTGGGGGACGATCCCAACCAGAAGTAGCTCGAAATAGCTGCGGGGAATTTGGCAGCTATGAATCCTGTACATGGTTCTGGGTTCACCATTTTTGTAGCAGGTTTTGATTGCGACTCACCTGGGCGTATTCTATGTTTTTTTTTGGGGGTTATTCCCTTCAATATCCACCAAGCCCCCAAAACAAATGGGGGGGGGGTATACGGTGTGCTGATTTTACTATATAGGTCCCCCAGCTAGGTGCCAACTTTTCTCCCCCTTTTTTGGGGGAGGGTTGGTTGGGAGGGTTCCCCTACTCAAATAGACTGAAGCAAAAAGGGTTCCCCAGTTTTGGATGTTTTTGTTGGGAAACGAAGAGGACACCACCTGGAGGGGTCCCCAACTGTGAGAAACACGCATATATGGACATATACAATGAGCCTTTGAAACAAGACTAGGTCCCCCAGTAGTGCGCTTCTCTTCCCTTTTTGGGGAGGGTTCCCCTACTAAAAAAAACTACAGAAAGAAGAAACGGTACCCTTACTAACCTCTCTATTGGAGGACCTAGAGACAACACCAGGGAAATGGAATCGGAACCCACTTTGGCGAAGGCCCTTGGGGTCGATTGCAGCCCTCAGGGAAGGGTTACGGAGATTTCCTTCCATGAGGTTCCAAGGCTACTGGGCTTTCTTTGACACATGCCCAAGTGTTGGTCAACAGGTTTGTGTGACAACTACATTTGTTTGGTCTTTTAAACGAGAAGACATAAACAAAGAGCAGTGTGAGAACTCATGCAGTTGACCTGGCCGCACGCCTTTTTGCTTGGCCGTCCTTAACCGGCGGTTCTTGAAACGACCGCCGGTTCCGAGCTGGCGGCTGGTTTGAATGGTTTGTGGTTTCAAATTGACAGAAGGGGACCAACTTATTTGGGCGCACGCCGCTTGTTTGCTGCATTTGATCAGCCTTCTGACAAGCCCGACCAGAGGCCATTTGAGCGCCCAAAACGGGTGAACCCCGGTTTTATGGTCAGACGGTGGGAGTTTCTAAAAATGGAACGCATCCCCTTTTGCTTGGTATTTGGGTGTGCAATTTTTGGCGCTGGCACCCCTTTTTGGTGCTTTTCAAAAAAAATCAATAAAGACGAGCCACCCATTCAAAGGGAAACTATTTCAAAGGACCGCTTTTTGAGAAACACTCATAAGGGTGTGTCTCAACATACATAGGGCTTTCGGGTGTGTTTCCTTTTGATTTCCCGTTAAATAAGAAGAAGCAACAAGGTGGCCCGAAGAAAAATGACGATGCGAACTGTAGCTCAAGCTGGGAACTGGGGCTGTCCGTTTTGGGGTTGGTCCAAAGGGCACCAACAGGACGGCCGGTCGCGCCATTTTTTCTGGTTCCACACTTTTGAGCCGCCTGGCAGGACCGCGGCATTTGCCACGCGGCGAAGGGGTACCTCGCGCCTTACCACTGGACCGGCCCAAAGCTGTGGCGTGGTGTGTGTGTGTGTGTGTGTGTGTGTGTTGTTGGTTGTCTTAAGAGGGTTCCCTCCCAATTAACATGGAACCGGACAACTCTCGGGGTCCCGGTTTGGAGCATTTTCCTTTTGAAGGGACCGGGTCCGTTGGCATGAGGGAATCAAAAGAAAACCCGAAATTTCAATGGGGACGCACTTGATACCCCTTTTTGGTGTGGTTTTGGAGGGAAACCAAAAGAACATTCTTGCCATTTCTGGGGTTCTTCCTAAAAAAGGACCTCACAGGGAGGTATCCAGTAAATTCGCACTTTGGGCCCAATTTTTATTGAACACGGGCCTAGCTTTTTGCATCCGCAGATCTTTGGATGAAGTGCGACGACCATCCGGGAGCTCTCTTCGCCGCCTTTCTGAGAGCCCTTGAGGCCTAATTTTTATGGATCGACCGATGTGGGGGAAACCAACGAGCTCACCCATGGTAAAGATTTCATTGCTTTGGGATCCTCCTTATGTCAGGTTCTGGAAGTATGGCTTTCTTCTTGCGGATTTCGTCCAGATGTTTGGTGCTTCGGGGTTAGATGGCACCCTCGTGGAATGAAACCATGTCTCATTCCCGCCTGGTCCTCAAGGAGCCACCAGTTGGAAGGGTTATAGACGGTTCATTCCATGTCTCATTCGCTGCATCTCTCGATTCCCTGCTTTGCGGTCTCATTCCCTGGCTCCCAGCATCGCTCGTCCTTCGCCGCGCTCGCAAGTCTCGCAGCGCTCGCAAAAGTTGTCGGAAGCGAAGCGAGGAGCCTCCTGGTGATCTACTTCCTGCAAGTCCATCTGAAGCACGGCGCCGGGGACCCCGGAGACTCGCAGACGGACGGAGAAGGACGCGGTGTCAGAAGCGGCCCGCGTGGGTTGTTCTGGGCTTTAAACGGTGGGGCCCGCTTTTGCTTCCCCCGGCAGGCGGCCGCGTTTCTTTTTGTTGGTACCAACTTGGGGTTTAAGGCAAAGCGAAAAGAACACTGCGGGAACTCGAATATTAAGACGCTTTGTTCTAAACGGTAGGGCCCGCATCACAGGTGAGGCTCCGTGAGCCCCCGAATTGGGTGGTTTGGAGCCGGTTGGTTCTTGTAGAGGGTCCATGGGAAACCCCAGCACCTCGAAAGCAGCGGTTCGGCTCCAAACCACTCGGCTTGAGGGAGGCTGAGTTAGTTATCAAGTCTGGATCCCTGGCTGGATCCCCGAACACGGCCCAAACCAGCATTGGCTTGGTTTCTTTTTCGGGGAGACACCCCGGGCATTGCGAAAGGGACACAAGTCCCTGCAAACAAGTGTTTGTTTTTGGAGGGTATCCCCTTTTGGTTGATTTTAGAAGGAAGCCGCAAACGGATCCCAGAAGCCAGGGGGGGTCCAAAACTAAAGACACCATTAATGGGCCTCCCCAAGGCTTTCCAGCGAGGTTCCAGGGCTGGGAAGGACGAAGGGTTCCATGCAGGCCTTGTCCTTTTGCCGCCGGGCGCAGAAACCGCGCTGGTTTCTTGTGGACGGAGTTCGAAAAATAACATAAGACTCGGGCCCCAAAAACAACACAAAAGGAAGTTGTCCTTTTGTTTTTCCGGTCGAAACGCCATCCAAAATGGGGGTGCTCAATCTGAAACATACGCATCCGGATTCTTTCTTTGCATGCTGCCGCAGCACTTTGATCCAAAGAGGGTCATGTTCTAGGGCATGCTCTCTGTTCTCATTTCAAGAGGCGACTTGATTTTGAGAGCTATCATTTGGAGGGGTCTAGCCAATTTGTGGCAAATAGCTGACCTATGTCATACAAAAGTCAGGTTCCCATCCCCATGACCGCATCATCACCTTAGCGCGGGAAAACCTTGGTAGGGGCACCGAAACCTCTCCCAATTTTCTACAACCGCGGCCTCCCCCCCAAAAAGCAAACCAGTCACAGAGGAATCTCCCTTTGGAGAACACCCTATCTGGGCAAGGCACGTTAAATTTGTAGGGGAATGTCATTCTAAATTTCCCTGCAACCAGGGGACGCGCCCGAAAACAAGTCCCCATGTCCTTTCTTTGGTTGGTTTATTTGGAGGGGTGGGTGTGGGTCGAAATCAATGAGCTGGGGTTACGCAGGTTTTAGTCTACCTTTCCATTTAGCAGGGTTCCATTTTGGACCCAATTTTTTGAGCCACACCCGGGTCTGTCACTTTGCCGTGGGCGATTTGTGGCGAGCGACTCAAGGTGCTGCCCCCGTTGAAGAGCTTCAAATCCTACTGCGAGCTTGCGAAGACGCCGCCCGGGCTGAGTCGGCCTGGGAACCAGGCGCCCTTGGACAGCGAAGGTGGGGTTTCGGGGTGGGTTGGGGTGGTTGGGGTTCGGGGAGACCTGGCTGGGGGTGCGGTGGGGTGGGGTCGCTGTCGTTGTCGTTTCTTTTTCAGGTGGCGGTGAGGTCTGGGCAGAGGACCTCACGAGATGGTTGCCCCTACCGCACTTGTCTCCCCACTTGTCTCCCCACTTGCCCTGCTTGTGCTTGCCGACTTGGATGTTGCCATTGTCTCCTCGCCAGACTCGGACCTTGTCTCCCCATTTAGTCCTCCCACTTGTCTCCCTCTTGTGCTTGGTGACTCGGACACTTTCGTGGCGCGTGTGTTTTTTGTTTTCTACGACATTGCGTTGTTTGTATTTCATGATATGCAAAGCAAAGCCGCGACACGACTTGACGACAACAGCTGGTCACCCTTGTCCTTGACTTGACAGGTAGATTTGGCTGCATGGTCCACTGTAGTTGGCAGTTTGTGGTTCAATTGAAACGAGCTGATGTGCGCAATTGCTGCTTGGGGTCGATGCGGGCTTTTTTTTAAGCGCCGGCGCCAGGGTGGACAAATAGTTGAGGGGAGTGATCACGCACATCCGTCTTTTGCTCATCTTTTTGCCCTCTGTCTTCATTGGTCAGTGTTGTTTTTGTGCAGGGCATCGGGAATAGTCGATGCTTCCCAAAGGCGCGGAAACGGTCGCGCGCGCCAAGAGAGCCAGAAAACCCTGTTGGATTTCCTCTTGCACGGCTTTGGCAGAGTTCCCCAAACGACACATCCCAAAATGACCCATTTACAAGACAAGTTGCCAAATCATCTGGTACATGCGATTTTCAATGATTTTCAATGTAGCGATTTGGATTCTTTTGGCAACCCTGCCATGGGTGTAAAGCGCCAGTTTGCCAGTTGCCCAGCGGCACACGGGTGCTTTTAGGCAATATGAAGTAGTAGCCTATGGTAGGTTCACTTTAATAGCTGGCATGGGAGGGGGTGAGAGAAAGACCTGTTCTACTTATACCCTCTCGTTCCGGCTTCTGAGACAAGGCCGTGCGCGCGGAAAAAAAAAAAACACGTCGAAAGAAACCGCATCTCTCGTGCAGTTCCCACCGCCAAGCTCCTCAAGGACTTCATGCACTTCTACCGGCACTTCGATTGGAGGAGATGGATTCCACGGGAATGTTAACCCCGGAGTAATAAACCCCTGTTTATGAATATTTTAGTGGGGACTTATCACTTTTGGAAGGGAACCCCCCCAGAATAATAAACAGGGGTTTATTAATCCGGGGTCGACAACAGTGGGAAACATGTGCTTGTTTTGGCTTGCCATGTTTTTCTTGAACTAGGTCCCCAGTAGTCCCCTTCTCTCCCCCTTTTTTTTTGGGGGAAGGTTCCCCCACAGAAAAAGTAGACTACAGAAAAAAGTTGGTACCCTTATTCCAACCTCTCTACCTGGGGACCTAGTTAAGGATTGCCACGAAAAACAGCTCTTTCTGAGCAGGGCTTTGTAGAAAGTGTTCAAAGGAAGCCTGTCAAAGTGTCTCGACTTTTTCAAGCCAGTAAATGTAAATTGACCAACCTTTTACGGGGGTTCTGCGGTGATTCTCCAGTGACCCCTGATTTTCCAGAGACCGCCTCAGAGCACGCACCCGGTCACAACCTCATCCGAGACACAGACCCAGCCATCCAAGGAAAACATCTCCAGAGCTGTGCGGCGAAACAACAAATCGCCTCCAGTGGCGCCTCCAGGTGATTGGATCGCGCCGGGCAATTGGCGTTTCTGGAGCTTGGTTTTTTGGTTTTTGGCGCTCCAACCAAAGTCCACCGAGTCGACTGAGTCCACCAGATCGTGTTTTCTCTTTCTTTTTTTCTCTGTCTTTTTTCTTCTCCAAAGCTACCCTCGGGTAACTTTTTTTCTTTTTTCAAACCTTCGGGTAACCTTTTTTTAAAGCTAGCTTTGGGTAACCTTTTTTTCAAAGCCACCTTCGGGTAACCTGTTTTTTCACATCTACTTTCGGGTAACCTTTTTTTTATGCTTCCTTTGGGTAACCTTTTTTTTTTTCAATGCTACCTTCGGGTAACCTTTCTTTTTTTTCAAAGCTACCTTCGGGAAACATTTTTTTCAATGCTACCTCTGGGTAACTTTTTTTCAATGCTACCTTTGGGTAACCATTTTTTTCAATTCTACGTTCGGGTAACCTTTGTTTTTCAAAGCTACCTTCGGGTAACCCTTTTGTTTTCAAAGCTACCTTTGAGTAACCTTGTTTTTCAAAGCTACCTTCGGGTAACCTTTTTTTTCAACGCTACCTTTGGGTATTTGTTTTCCGATTCTACCTTCGGGTAACCCTTTTTTTCAAAGCTACCTTCGGGTAAATGGTTTTTTTCAAAGCTACCTTCGGGTAACCTTTTTTTTTTCAAAGCTACCTTCGGGTAACCCTTGGTTTGGACTGCCTGGTGGAAAAGTGAGCCCCTCTTTGTGGAGGGTAGCTTGGAAATTTCGGAGCACCGATCCAAAACGTCCCCAGCCAAGCTGCCAATTAGCCGCGCCTGGCCGGCTTTGCGGGCGACCGAAAAGGAAGTTTCGTTCACAGGAATGAGATGATCAACGCCATCTCCGGGGAGCGCGGACGCCCCATCTTCGAGGCCGGTTGCGAGGGGATCGCCACTCAAAAGCTCCAAATAATGTTGACCCCATATGAATTCAACCTCCCACAGTTGGTGCCATTGGATGGAGGGATAATGTTAATCCCATCTCATCAACCCCTGTTTGTAAATATTGGGGTGTCCGTTTCTGGATTTAGCGGGGAATCCGACCCCTTTCGGAGGGAACCCACCCGCCCTCTTAATAAGCAGGGTTGATGAGTATGAATCAACACTGCCAAAGCTTGTTCATCCATAAGTTGACTTGCTGGTGCGAGAGACGCAGGGAAGAATGATTGAATGGAATGACCCCGAGAAAAACCGTCCATTTCCGACCTGGTTTCCTTTATTCGGGAATCCCCAGATTCACGCCGAATCCATTCCCGGCTGAGCACCAGCAAGTTGAAGAACCCGGTGACCACCATGTCAAACGCCGCCTTGAGAGCCAGTTGCTGTATGGAAGTCGAAAAGGATTTCAACAAGGCGAAACCAAAGGAAACCACCCTGGCGTCCTCAAAGAACAATCAAAAGGAAAGCGGTCCGCTTTGGGTTTCGCCCCTAGACACATGCCCATTCCCATTTCAGACCCCGCGCCACTTCTTGTGAAGGAGAGTCTCTTAGCACTGTTCCAAGGATGAACCTGGGGAGTTCGTCGAAGCACTTTGAGGGGTGGGTGTCTTTTTTAGGGACCCCCCGCCCCCCAAAATGACTAAACGGTTTTCCTATTGGCTTCCCTTTACCACCAAAAGGATGGGTACCAACTCCAAAAGAGAAAGGCACCGTGAAACAGAAGAGAAGGGCACCGTGAAACAAGACGACACCTTGAGCCCGAAATGGTGAAACCGTCATTTGGGTTTCCATTTCCAATCCCAAAACCATCTTGAGGGCCCCATTTTTCCACTTCCACTTGCTGAACGACCATTTTCTGTGGGTCCGATTTTTCCTTTTTCCTTTGCAGGCGCAGGACGCAGTGCTCTTCTTGCAGGAAGCGGCATGCCGATTGCAGTTGAAAACAAATCGATGGATCCGAGTGAAGGGGAACCCAAAGAGATAATTTGTTGAAATCGTGGTTCAAGGCTGAACGGGTTTACCCCAACCTTGGTGGTTTGGAGTTGGTACTCGCTTTGGGGGTAGCTTTACAGGCAAGCCAACAGGGACACTCTCTGGGGAGGGTCCCAAGCCCATGTCTCGCTTCTTTCTTCCTCCCCCAAGAACAGGGCAAGGTGCCCACCAAAAGGCCCGGATGAGACACGCACGACGGATTGTCTCTTTTCAGGCAGCAGGGCGTGCGTCGGTTGTCAGGCTGCTGTTTGTAAGCAAGGCCCCAGAGTTGGGTTCCTTGAACCTCCCAAATTGTCAGTTTCAATCAAAATTCCACCAGTAAGTTGCAATTTTTGAAGGGCCACTCCAGTGACCCCTGATGGGTTGCACCAACAAAACACAGCAACAGCCAACATCCGGTGAGCGGAACGACGCCTGTTCTGCGGGAGGTGAGGTTTGTCAGGTTTGTCTGTTCTATCCGTGGGTTTGGGTATGTTCCGAGCACCATCCCCTTTTGTTTAGTTTGCATTTCTCTGGGTGAATTATAACGACCTCACACGACCTCAGCCCAAATCGTGGTTTATGTGGGGAATAGCTCCCCAACCACCTTATTTCAGGTTGGTGAACTATTATAATTCACCCAGATTGAAAATGTCTCTCCCTTGTTTTGGACATCTCTCGAGCACGTTGCCTCTTGAGGGCCTTTGGCCTCACCTCTTTTGCAAGTGAGGCGACGAAGTCTGGTTCACGGGTGCTCTCCAGATTCACTTGGGTGTCGACTCTGAACCGTTCAGCTTGGGCCATGGTCATTGTCACTTTTGTGGACAGCAACACGAAGCCCGCAGCAAACGCTCTCCCAGGTTTTCGGGAACTGGCGCATCGTTTTTCTCTGCTCATGTTTTGCTGACCTGCAGCCCTCTTTAAGAGCCAGTGTCAACAAGTTTGGACCCCCCAAAGCATAGCCAAAGCTGCGCAACCCTGACCTAATTAGCAACCCAGTAGAAACAAGCCACTGATGGTCATGCATTGAAACATGCTCCTTTTGGTTTCCTTCAGTTTCTGACTTTCATGGCCCTCAGAAACAGGGGGTGAATATGCCTCTGTCTATTTTGGAAACTGGAACACCCCGCACATTTCTCGGGGTCCCTAAAAAAGGAACACCACCCATAGTGACACCAGCAGGTCCAGTACCAGAGTTTGGTTCTCAGGGTGAGCAACTCCATCGTCCGCCAGCCGCAAGCCGCAGGATCCCTTCCGTCCACTCTGCAACTTGGGCAGTCGCTGTACAGAGCCCAGCCCCCCGGCGAAAAGTATTTTGGGACGGGGGGATGGGGTGGCGCTATGGGGGTATGGGGGTATGGAGGGGGATGGAAGATGGGTTGTATTTTGAGGGACCGGTTCTTAGAATTGCATTTGTGTCCCGGTGGGAAACCTGTGTAAACTGCCATTCCGCTCGGGTCATTTTGATGATTTCACTTAAGGTGAGGGAGCAGGCAGTGGAACGTGCTTGCCAGCAAGGGTGCGTAGAAGACTGGGCTTCAAAGAAAACAGAGATGCACTTTCCCTCGACTTTCAGGTTTTACTTTGTTGTTCAGGGTTCGACCCTTAATCTTTTGCAAAAAAACTGTTCCCCACAAATTAGCAGCCAGTTTGGCTGCTTTTGGCAGGGGGACATCTTTTTGGGACGCCACAGGCGGTCTTGGTCTCCTTACGCCAACAAGGGAGGGGTTCGAGTCTCATTTTTGGAAGTTGCGCGGGCGAGTAATCCGAAAGATGCCAGGGATGCTTCTTTCTTTTTGGAAGCCAGGGGTACTTTTTTTGTTGAGCCTGAAACTGGACCATTTATTTTTTTGCGACCCCCCATTTTCGTTTCACCTTAGCGGCCTTTTGAATGGATCCAGGGAGTTGGGGGGGGGGACCCTTTTGATGACCCCTCCCAATTTTTCTGGGCACAATCCAGGGGGGAGGAGGGGGGGGGGACTTTGGAGGCTTCCAGCGCATCAAGGAGGCGCGCGCTTTGACCCGTATCCTCCGTTGGGCGGGAGGTGTGCCTGGGTTTCATGCCCTGGGCTTATCCATCAGGAGGAAATATATATATATATATATATACACACTTATTTGTACCTCCAATATGGAACCACATCGAAAGTGGGGGGTGGACATGGAATTTCATGAATGATGTCCAACAAAGGGACCCCTACTCAAAGTTCATGCCATCATGGTTTGTCGAACGCAAGTCGTCGCACCTGGTGAATAAAAACCTTGCGGACGTCATTCAAAGGAGGGGTTCTCTCAAAGTCAGCAGTTTTGGGTTCCCACTGCACGTGTCCGATATTCTCAGTTGACGCGAAGCGAAACCTGATGCATCCCAAAGCTCCAAAGGGGGGCGTCCCTCTTTCCCACAGTAGCATACAGGTATGGCCCTGATTTCGGTTTTGCTCCGATCGCGAGCCTCATAACGCCACAAAGGCTGTGTGCCACTGAGGACGCACTTGAAGAGGCAAGAGCACGTGTTTGGTGGGTGTTTGAAGGGAATCCACGTTTCGTTTTCAAGGCCCGGATTGGGCTCGTAGGATATATATATATATATATACACACAAATGTATGTATTTATACACACCATTCCAGTGCTGCACGACAAGGTCCCACTACACACGTGATTTTTTGGATGCATCCCCACATTGAAAAACATTGAAAAACTGGAAGCCAGAAAGCTAGCTGCGAGAGTTTGGGAAGATTTTCGGGACTTGAGCAGAGGATCAGGAGCCAGACACCCAGAGCGCGATTTGTTCAAAAGAATTCCTTCGGGGCGAAGCACACAGAAGTAGCGTCCTTCTTTATGACAATCCAGGATTCACGACAAGTATTCAGTCCCCGTTTGTAGGCAGGGGTATGACGATGGAGGAATCTGGTGTACAAAGTCTACCCTTTGCTAATGTTTGACTCGATACGCGGTCCACTCCTTTTGGTGTCCTGTGCAAACCAACCCCAACAATCACTTGGCTTAACATCAACCAACAAAAAAGTGGCTTAAAGTTCCAACCCAACAAAGCACTTGGGTTTTTCACCAACCCGCAGGAAACAATTCTGGGAACTCTATTTGGCATTCCTGTTCAACCCCTTTGTTTTGTTTCCCGCCCCCTCCAGACCAAAAAGGAAGACAAAAACAAAACACCAAGGGGGACAGAGAAAAAACAAAAACAAAAAAAGGGGGGGGGGGGGGAAAACAGCCAAAAGAAGACAACAAAAAACAAAAACACACGACGGCGAAAAAGAAAGCGACGGCGAGATGTGTGTTTTTTCTGCAGGAGCTGAAGCGGGGCAGCGACCTCTGCTCGGAGAACTTGGGCGCGGCGGGGCTCTTCGAGCCCTGGGCGCCAGGAGCTCCGGAGCTCCGAACCCGAAACCGGGGGGAGGGAGGGGGGAGGGAGGGGGGGGGGGAAGGATGTGTCTGTAGATTGCAGATGCGGTGAGTTTGTATATATATATATATTTATGTATGTGTATATATATATGAAAATATAGACATTTGGAGGGTAAGAATGTAAGAAGGAGAGATGCAGAGTAGCCAACAAGGAGCGGTACTGCGGATTGCGAGTCATACGCTGGCATGAGTCATGAAGCCATGGATCCCCCAAAACGGCAACAGCGAAGCTTGTTTGCTTTCCCACTTCTTCTCTTTTCTGTTTAAGGGAGTCTGAATCTCATTTCGAGAAACACTTCTTTCTCGTAGGCCGAGGGAGGATGTTTTGGGCTTCCCAAAGAGAACCCTTGGCGCCTGTTTTAGTTTGTTCCCAATCAATCCGCAAGATCCTTTTGCCAGATAGACACCGCAGCTTTCCTACGATGTTGTTTTTTCAGAATAACTGACTCAAACACAAACCAGGAAAACCAACCTCTACAATGCAACAAACGGGCAAAGGCCATGGCAAATTGCAGGGTTTTTGCAGCTTGTTCCGCGACTTTTCTGGAAGTCGCAGGAGCAGATGAGGAGTGAGACCGTGTGAAGTGAGACCTGGGATTCAGCAGAAAGATGGAGACATAGAGAAGCACCCCTGCGAAATCCACCATCCATATCCGTGCTCGCTGCCAGAAGCAAAAAGCTGCGGGTGCGCTCTCTGGCGGCGGGAATCCGGCTTGCATTGACTGGGAATCCCGAAAAACCATCCACCATGGAAATGTCTAGCTGCCTGTCGTCGATGAAACCCGGGACGACTTGGCTGGGACATGGCTACAGCCGATCGGAGTAGCGCTTCAGGATGGGAGTCCGAAGATAGCTCCGTTAGCCATCCGGTCCCTTAGGGTTTTAGGTTTTTAAGGGTTTTCGTTGGTGAGTTTGGTTTTAGGTTTTTAGGCTTTTTAGGCTTTTTAAGCTTTTAGGCTTTTTAAGTTTCTTAGGTTTTTAGGTTTTGGTTCAGCCGGCATCGAAACTTCCAGGGGATCAGAAAACGGACTGCCGAGATGGGCTCCAAAACGGCGAACCAAGGCGCTGTTGCCATTTATGGCAGGACTTGGGGCTGGGGGGGGGGGAGGGGGGGTTGCCATGGACACCTAGAGTCTATTTTGCAACCATGAACCCTAACAAAAACAACAAAAAACAATACTCTAAAAGAAGGAAGTTGCAAAATAGACACTAAGTGTCCACCATACAGGGAGGAAAAAGGGGCGGGGGAGGGGGGAGGGGGGGAGGGAAGACTTAGACCCGAAGGAAGCGGGGCGTTGAACTCGTCGCGCAAAGTCACTCGCAATGAAGATGCGTGGGGTCGGGGGGTGGGGCGGGGAGCACCTGGGTGCATGTATTTACGTGTGTCTTTTTTGAGGGTATCTTTTTTTGTGTGGCTTCAATGGAACACCCACCACAATTTTGGGGGATACCCAAAAACACACACATTTGTTTCCTAGCTTTTGTTTGGCATTTCATGAGTTCATGTTCTCTATTCCTTGGATCGAAGCCATGTTGAAACAATGTCTGGCAGCTCACCGGACTGGCAGGATTGAAGGAGGGGTGAACCCTGGAAATTCTATCCAATGGGTCTATGTGTGTTGTGAATGGTTGATCTGGAGGCGACAGCTGGAATTCCAATGGCATCAATCGAACCCTCCTTGTGGTTTGAAGGCGTGTCATTTGCTCACACTTCCAGAAGCCTCTTGGGGTAAAACGAGCGACGGGCCCAGATGATGAATGTCCCCCACCCAGGGTTGCCTTGCTCCGGCTTGTGGATAGACATTTCCCAAGTGTTTGTCTACTTAGAGGATACATTTTAATACGTCTCCATGTGGTACTTGACTTCGCATCAGGGTGGAGTGCTCCTACCGTGGATGGACGAAATCCCGCACCACCCGAGATATTCTGGAATGATTCGATCTCCCTCTAAATAGCAACCAATCATTGTTTCAACCTTTTTTTCAAAGTTGCGATTTCTCTCCGATTTCGCCACCGAATGAGAAGTTGAGAAGTGGAAGCAATGACTTTGGCAAGCTTGGCATAGGGACCCCAGGAACCCGCCCGAATGAAGGCCTTGACCCCCCAAAGGCCTCAAATGAGGTCCAAGGGGCTGCGAGGGGGGGGGGAGCTTCAGAAGAACTCCGGAGCTTCTGGTTTTCGGGTTTTCTGACCCCCGCAGTTTGGGGAGGAGGGTGTTTGTTTCTCGACCTCTCAAAACAAAAACTGGGTCCTGGTGGCGTTTTTGTTTCTCCATTTTTTTCTTTTTCGGGGGACCCCACAAGTTGTGAGATGTTCCTTTTGGTAGCTCCAAGCCTTTTTGCCGTTTCGCCCTTTGGCTCTGGCCTTATTAGGGCGTAGGGCTCGAAATCCACCTTTTGGAGGTGGATTTGAGGGGAAGCATGGGAAGCCCATTTCCTGTTGGCTTCCCTTTAAAACCATCCAACATATTGGCTCCCTCAAAAAAAAGAGAGAAGATGGTAATCCATTGGTTCGTCACTTGGTTTTTTGTCAGGCTATCGCGACATCTGCCTAATGCGTTTGGAGCCGTCAAAATCCACGCACGGTTTCCGGTGGTTTTCTTTTGGTTTCTTTCCGACGATTCTTTTGTTTAAGACAGAGTTTCAGTGTCCCTTTATTTTTTTTCGGGTTTCCGTTTCCGTTTTCAACACCATCCAACACATGCCATCCACTTGATCGGATTCCGGCACCTTGAAGCCTTGACATCGGGCGCATGCAGAAAGCGCTCGCGAGGCGGGCAAGGGAAGATCGGGCGGCGAAAAACGCAGTGGGCGGAATCCCTTCACGCGCGTGCGTGCGTGCGGGCGGGCACCGGCCAGCCAGCAAAAAAGAAGAGGGCGAACTGGTCGAAGCCAGAAAACCCTTTGTCTGAAGTGGAACAGGACTAGAGCCCCTGATGGACAAGATCGACTTCGCGTTTTCTGACCTTAAGAGTGGTTGACGAAACCACCGCTCCCGACTCCCAACTGCTGCGACGCTGAGATCTTGGCCCCTCGCCAGTGGTTTTGACGGCGCTTCCTTTTTGAGAAAGCGACCGAGCAAAAATCAAGCATGAAGGCACCAAGGGCGTGTCATCGAGAGTCGCAAGTACAATCGCTGCCCGGGAAACGTATTTTCTGGCACGAAAAACCACCACCCATGGCAAGCAGCAGCCGTTTGAGAGTGTCTATTTTTTCAGGATGCCATGTTTCGGGTTGGTGTAAAGGGAACCAAAGGGAAATCACCCATGCTGGGAAGGGAAACACCCATTTCAGGTGCCCGGAAGGGTTTCACAAACCAAAAGAACTGGTTGGGAGGGAAGTGGAGTCAAACGGCTTGGTGAAGCAGCAACATGACGACAACAGCAGCAACACAACCAACACAAACAACGGACATGGACAAAGTTGAGTTTCACAAACAACTAAGTGACCCCTCCTTGACGTCTTCCATTCTCCAAGCAACATCCGGGGAACTAGGGTACCAAGCTCGCATCTGGCTATGGTGTGATATACTTCAGCTTCCCTCTCATTGGTTTGGATTGGTTTGGTTGAGGGGCTTCCATTTAGCCTCTACAAGATCCAGAATGTCAAATCCCAACCCGCCGGGCAATGAACATGGAACCTGAGAGGGGGTCCCTTTGAAAGGGAAATCGTCCTGGTTCCGTGTCAATTGGTGGGAAAGCCCTCCCTGCCACTAACGTGGCACCTGACAGGGGGTCCCAAAAAGAGGAAATGGATCTTCCAGGCACCCTCCCACAGGTTCCATGTTAGCTGGTGGGAGGGTATATACAGGATATTTTCACCCTGGCGTGGTTGTGGCTATGTTGTTTCTTCTCCAGGGAGTCGCTGGCGCGCCGGGTGCCGTGCGGTGCTCAGGGGGAGGCAAATCCGGGTCCCCCTGGGAAAGGCCGCCCTACTGTGGATGGACAAAATCCATTTCGCACCACCTAAGCAGCCCTGGAATGATTCGATTCCCCTGCAAATACCAACCAATCGTGGTTTCCCGTGGTTTCCAAGTGATGCGATTTCTGGATTTTGCAACCATCCACAGGGTTCAACCTCCGCTGGAATGGCAAGGAACCAGTTTGATGATGAATCTCACGTAGACTGTGGTGGTTATTCTAACCCGCCACTGTTTTAATCCCGGGGCGCTGCCCGGTGTTTTGGACTGGTGCCCCCTTCTCGAGCAAGGGTGCCCCCGTTCTTCTCCGGCTGGGCCAAAATGGCGCGAGGGGAGAGGGATGACCCTTGTGCCAAGAGGTTGGATCGTGTGCTTCGAAGCGCTGGTGAAGATCAAGTTGCTGAAAGGGCTTCCTCCGTTTCGCTTTTTGGCAGCTCCGAAAGTGACGATCGTTTTGACGAACGCCAGTCAATTGATCAACTTTTGATTCGGGGAACTCCAACCCCTGACCAAAAACAAGGGGGTCGAGGTGAAGGTCGCCCGCACCTTGGGACCATCCCCAACCCTCTGGCGGGGGCATGACCCATAGGAGCCGAAGGGTTGGGAGAAAAGGATCTCCTTAAGATGCATCTGGGTGTGTATATCTTTGATACACTTGTTTTTTTGGTTTTAAAGGGAGGCCATAAGGAAACACATTTTTTGGAGGGACCCGCCCAAAAAAGACACACCCAGTTGTGTTCGACCCACTCATGCAACAAGTCCATTCACAAACGGGTGGCCCCAATTGGTTCAGACAAAAAATAGGACCATCCAAATTTCGGGAACCATTTTTACCACGCTCCAAGAAAGGAGTGGCTGGATGCGCATGGGAGTTTTGGTTATGTCGTCAGCCTTCAGGGGTGCCTTCTTAGGGGATCAATCACACCAATTTGGTGCTAACACCCGAGGCATGCCTGTGTGCACCTCAGGGGCCATGCAGCAAGCTCCAACTAAGCAGTGCGCAAAATGTCCGATGAGGTCATGTTCGGAGTTTTTAAGTCCCGGTGTGCAAAGGGCAATGGTGCCAAGTAGAAACTTCCAGGGGTTTCCAAGCTGGCCGCAGCATTGACGACAAAGCGGCGCGGCAAAGAGAGAAACATGCTATGTTGCTCCTTAACTTTGCAAGGACAATTCCTCACAGTCAACCCCTAGCTCGCCGGTCAAGGCTCCCAGTCGCCAGTTGGGATACGCATGTATAGTGGTTCAAACAGTCTTGTGGTTGTTCATTCTTTGGTGTGGCATGGTTTGGCCAACACATCTAAGAGATGATTTCTGACAGCCAGCTTTAGAGTCAATGTTTGCAGAGATTCTAAACGGTGTTTCTTTGCAGGTGTTTTGGTTGAGTTCATCAATTCACCCCCAGGAAGTGACACCAAAGACCCGAAGCTCTGTTTCCTTCCTGACCCCTGCAAAAAGTGCCGCTTTTGTGTTAGTGAGTGGCATTCGTGGGGGGTTTGCAGTCATTTCCAAGGTTCCAAGGTGTTTTTCCGCGCCAACCAGGGCAACCAACCAAGCTCCTTGGGAGAGGAGAGCCAGTCATCTTCAGGGTTCCTTGAGGCTCTCTTTGCGCCAAAGAGGTGTCCGACATCTGGCCAAAAGCTTTTTCAGAGGGAGCCTGGGATCTCCAAAATCCCGCGATGTCGACCCCGCCGGCCCGGCGCCTGGCGTCGCGGCTTTCGGGGGGATGGCGCCTCACGCGGCGGCGCTTTAGCACGGCGCCCAGCGTGCAACTCGGAGGAGGTGGGGGGGCTGGGGGGGCTGGGGGCTGGGTGGGGCTGGGGTGGGGCGGGGGGTGGGGGAAAAATACATAAAATGGCACTTCTAACATCAAACCCAAATAATCAAACAGCATACAACAAAATCAGCAAAATTCACAGAAAACAAGATAAGAACCACCAAGCAACTCAAAAACCAGAACAACCCCCAACAAAATATTTAATCAAAGCATAAAACATTAAATAATTCAAACAAGCATACCAACAAAACAGCAAAAATAAAAACCATCAAAGAACACAAACTCAAACACACACATCAACAAAAAGCAAAGCAACATACCAACAAAAAATATCAGAAGAGTATCAAACAAAATAAAATACAAACAGCCAAAGCACGAAAAAATCAAAAGAGCATACCAAGTTCAAACAACGCACTTTGAAAGAGTCAGCCAAATCAAGGAAAAATGAAATATTTCAATCTTTACAAACTATAAGTACAGTATAATTATAACATATAAAATTTTACATGTTATTATTATAGTATGATTATAATTTCAGTACAGGATAATAATTTAATTGACAAATCTTACTTCTTTCATACATCATTTTAAAAATAATATTAATATCTCTCAATGTATTTTGAATATTAAACTTTTTACTTTCAATAAATAATTTGATACTTTCTTTAACATCTTCTCCTTTCTCTTGACTATATCCCAACATCCATAATATATCATAAATCATTTCATATTTTTTCTTACTGATTTTAAGAAACTGTTTAACATAATCATAAGGTGGTATTTTATTTACAGTTAGAAATATTAAAATCTCATCTTCTACATTTCTATTATTTTTTCTTTTTATTCCCATCAGACATTTGATTAATTCTTGATAATATCTCCAATTTCTACAATTTTTACATATGTCTTCTTCACCATCCATTGAATAATTAATAATATTATTCACTATTTCATTAGGTAAGTTCAATTTATACAATTCCATATTTTCTTTTTTGAAGTGACAACAATCATAGCATTTTTTATTGATATAATTATTGATTTTATCACCGTTCATTTTCCTCTTAATATATTAAGTCAATATTTCTTTAAGTCATTTTTAAGGCATTAAGTAAAATTAAGAAACAAACCATAAGTTCAATATAATTATAACATATAAGATTTTACATGTTATTATTATAGTATGGTTTTAATCAAAGTCATTAGTATTTAAATATTCCTTTGTAATCTTTGGTATTTGTTTAAAGTTCTGTTTATTATTTTTACATGGATATTTTCTATCAGCAAAATCATAAATGCAAAAATCTATGCCCCAGTTTCCTAAAACACTTTTAATATCATTTATCACATCACCATATATTAATTTACCTATTATATTGTTCTTCTGTTCATCCTTAATATAATCACATATTTTATCAATTATGATTTTCAATTCTTGGTTTCTTTGTTTTATGTAGTTTAAAAATGTTTCCTTGCAATCATTTTCAATTTTATTATTTGATAAATCATACTCATCAATAAATTTAAATATCATTTTATTATTAAATTCTTCAATTGGTCTTGTTGTTCCAGTTTTGCCACCATAACTAACTTCATATGATTGTTCGTAGTAATATTTAATATCATTATAAAATTTTAAAATATATGTTTCGTTATCTTGCAGTATATATTTTTTCACTTTTTCATATGTAGGAAATGTATTTAACTTTATAAAACAATATGTTCTTAATGATGAGTCATCATTTAGAAATGTATTTTCTTCAAATTTCAATTTGTATTTATCATAAATACATTGTCTCAATGTTGAATGTAAATTACTTTTATGTAAAACTTGCTTTGCATTTCTTAATAAAAAACATTTCTCGCATTCAACATAATTAAAATCACAAATGTTTTTAACAATTGGATTAGGTAAATTTAACTTAGTTAGTCCAGTTTTTTCATTTATTAGTTTACATTTACAACTACTGATAATGTCATTAACTTTTATTTTATTCAAAAAGTCATTAATAATTTCTTCTTGCTCTTTTTTAGTAAATTCAACCATTTCTATTATAATATATTAAGGTATTAAATCTTTAAGTATATTTTTCTAAAAAGTCACTTAAAGAAATAAACACATTAAATTTATATAGTATAGTATTATGAAACATGTTATAGATTATCTGTTGAATAATGATAAAGCGGAAATTCCAAAAAGAGGAAACAAGGAATTAAAATCAATAATTATAGATGGTAGAAAATTTAGATACAACAAAGAACACCCCATCTCAAATGTTTTGAACAAGAAATTAAAATCAGAAGCAAGAACTAATGAGTATAATAGTTATGCAACAAAAACATTGCGCTCAACATACCTAAAACAAAGAATGAAAAATGCAATGACAAAATATGCAATCAAAAATAAATTCCAAGTAACAGACCAACAATCAGCTTTCAAAAGTTATGCTAATTCTATAAAACTAGTAAATAAACATTTTCAAGGTGAAAAGGCACTATCAATGATACACCACCAAAAAGATTGACTTTTGACCTTTTTGAAAACTAATAGAGCAATGAAACTGAATATAAGGGCAGAAGGTTTATTTTATCATTATTATGATGATGATGGAGTAATAAAACATACAGAGATACTTTATAATTTACCTGCAACAAGGGCAAACATATATAATGAAACCGATTTGGATGAAGCAATTGAAAAATCAATCAAAGAGATTTTATTGAACATAGAGAAACTAGAAGGTTCAGCGTCTAATTTACAATTTAAAAAAATATTATCAATAACAATCCATTATGACAAATATGACCCAACTAGGGCGGGTAGTTATATAGATTTACCAGAATGGATTAAACTAAAAAAGGCATGTATTAATATCAAAAACAAAGATAACAAATGTTTTAAATATAGTGTTCAAAGTGTAGTGTTTGATATAATTAATAAATCAAATTCCCAAGAAATGTTCCATTACAACAAATTAAATGACAATATCTTAAACTGGGAAGGTGTTAAATTTCCAACTGGTAATAAAGATATTGAAAGGTTTGAAGAAAATAATAGTAAGTTAGTTTCAATCAATGTTTATGAAATTGATGATACTTTGAATGAAAAGAAAATTATAATTGATTACAGAACTAAAACAAGAGATGCTAAACATCAAATAAACCTTTTGAAAATTGAAATCAATAATAATAATCATTATGTAGTTATTAAAAGTCTAAGTCGTCTAATGAACTGGCAAACAAACAAAAATGACCAACCAAAACATTATTGTCATTATTGTTCTCATGCCTTTACTAGAAAGGATTTATTAACAAAACATTATGAAACTGGTTGTATGGCAACACATGGACAACAGTTTAAATTACCAAAAGAAGGTAGTTATATTGAATTTGAAAAATACAATACAAAATTAAAATGTCCATTTGTTGTTTATGGAGATTTTGAGTGTATAACTGTAAATTCAAATAATGGCATCAAGGGCACGTATCAGGAACATAAACCATGCGGTTATATGTTGAATGTTGTAAATTCTATTGATAATACAAGTCAACCTTTTTTATACCGTGGAGAGGATTGTTTAGACCACTTTGTAAATAAATTAAGAGAAATTAAAAAAGATATTTTTGATAAAATGAATGTTAATAAACCAATGGATATTACAGATGAACAAGAAGCAGAATTTAGAAAAGCTACTGTATGTTCAATATGTAATAAGAATTTTAAACCAGAAGATACAAAAGTCAGAGACCACTGTCATTTTACTGGTGAGTATAGAGGTTGTGCTCACGAAAAATGTAATTTGGATTATTCATTTAGATATTTCAAGATACCAGTATTTTTTCATAATTTAAAAAACTATGACTCTCACTTAATAATAGGCAAAGCAAATGAAATAAATAAGGAATTGAACGAAAATAAGAGAATAGATGTAATAGCACAAAATAGCGAAAAGTTTATTACATTTTCATTTGGTTCATTACAGTTTAAAGATAGCATGGCTTTTCTCTCAGCATCTTTGGATAAATTAGTTAAGTTAAATAAATATGACATAGTAGGTAAAGATGAACATGATAAACCTATATATAAAAAGCGGAATGACTGGAAGGATAATTTCCGATTTTCATCAGCAAATCCATATATTAGAAATAAAACCGATTTAGACTTATTAACTGAAAAAGGAGTTTATCCTTACGACTACATGAATTCATTTGATAAATTCAATGAATCGCAATTACCAAGTATAGAAGACTTTTACAGTCAATTATATGAAGAAGGCATAACAGATACACAACACACAAGGGCAAAAGTAATATGGGATAATTTCAATATCAAAAACCTAGGTGAATACCATGATTTATATTTGATGACAGATGTTTATTTGCTTAGTGATGTTTTTGAAAACTTTAGGGATATGTGCTTAAATTATTATGGTTTAGACCCTGCTCATTACATAACATTACCTAATTATTCGTGGTCTGCCTTCTTATCTCTTACTGGTGTTAGACTTCAACAAATACATAATAAAGACATGTATGAAATGATTGAAAAAGGTCTTCGTGGCGGGATGACTCAATGTGCTCATAAAAAAGTAGAAGCAAATAATAAATACATGAATGAACAATATGACTTGTCAAAACCATCAAGTTATATAAGTTATTTAGATGCTAATAACTTGTATGGTCTGGCTATGAGTAAAAAACTACCGTTTGATAATTTCAATTGGTATTTTTCAAGGATGGATGAGAAGAAAGTATTAAGTTATAGCGATGATGATGACAAAGGCTATATTTTAGAAGTTGATTTAGAATATCCAAAAGAATTACATGATTTACATAGAGATTATCCATTAGCACCAGAAATTATGAGTGTTAGTGAGAATATGCTTTCACCAGTTCAAAAAGAAATACATAAAAAATATTATGGAAAAGATGCATCTGATGAAAAAACAAATAAACTAATATTAAATGTTATGGATAAGAAAAAGTATGTATTACATATATCAGCATTGAAGTTTTATTTAGAGCATGGATTAAAACTAAAGAAAGTCCATAGGGTAATTAGTTTTAATCAAGCAGATTTCTTAAAACCATACATTGATTTCAACACCGAAAAACGAAAGAATGCTAAAACTGAATTTGAAAAAGATTTATTCAAATTATTAAATAACGCTGTATATGGAAAAACACTCGAAAACGTTCGTAATCACATTGACTTTGAATTAGTTAATACACCTGAACGCTTCCAGAAGCTAGTAAATAAGCCATCATACAAACACAGACACATTATAAACGAAAGTTTAGTAGGAGTAGAAAAAGAAAAGGCAACGGTAGAATTAGATAAACCTATTTATATGGGTCTATCAATTTTAGATTATTCTAAAATTCATATGTATTCTTTTTATTATGATGTATTAAAACCTAAATATAACGATAAAATAAAATTAGCATATACTGACACTGATAGTTTTATTATCCATGTTGAAACTGATGATATTTACACAGATTTTAAGCATATAAAACAACATATGGATTTTTCAGATTATCCTAAAAATCATGAATGTTATAATGCTTCTAATAAAAAAGTTCTTGGGAAGATGAAGGATGAACTTAATGGAAAAATAATGACTCACTTCATAGGATTGAAACCTAAATCATACTGTTATAAAGTGTATGGAGAAGATGAAGAACATAAGAGGAGCAAAGGCATTGTTAAACATAAAGTTGCTAATGAATTAAATTATAATAAATACGAAGAAACATTAAATGGTGATTTGAAGGATAAAGTTGAATTTAACACTATACGCTCAAAAAACCATCAAATATATAGCATTAATCAAGTTAAGTTTTCTTTGTCCAATTTTTGCAATAAAAGATATTTCTATAACGCTATTGAAAGTTTGCCGTATGGACATTATTTAATTAACCAATAAAATCTCGTGCCGATTATATTTTTTACTTAATCCATCTAATTTATAATACTTATTGTTAAGTAAATCCTTACCAACAAGTATTACCTTGTATTTTCTCTCACTCCAGACACTTCGGCTCTCTTTACGACTGGTGTAGTTGCCTTTACCTTTGCTATAAACTTTAACAGAATCTCCCTCAGTCACATTTGGATACTTTCTATTATGCTTTTCTTTCAGTATTTGGTTTGCTCTAACATCTAAAACATTGTCTAAATCGTGTGCTTTGTTTGGTGTTGTTTGTGTGCTACTATGTATTTGACTACTATTATATTTCTTCAGTGATACTTTCATCATTTCAACCCATGACCCTTTATGATGACGAAGTCTATCACTAATCATTTTGTTAATTGTTCTAATCATTCTCTCCGCTTGTGATGCATGAGTTTTAGTAATAATTAATTCAATTCCTTCACCTTTCAAATAATTCTGTATCTTCTTACTATTTAATGCTCCTTCGTCATCACTATATATACTAAGTGGATAGCCTAGAACTTTAAAACATTCCAACATAGCATTGAAAAAAGTTTCAATATCATTAATTTCCATTGGAACTATATGACACTTTTTACTGAAAATATCGATACAAACAAAACCAAATTTAGGTTGATTTTTAACATCAACACCAACGTCATTTAACAAACTTGACATGACCATTAAATCAATTTGGAATTCATATTTTGGAAAAGGTGCCGTGTATGAATTGTAGTTCTTATAATTTCTTGTTTGCTTGTTTGGTTGAGATTTCATCCATTTAGAAACATAATCTAATGTAAAACCTGCTTCAATTTTATTCGCTTTTTCATATAAATCTCTAACAGAACCGAACCCCTCATCAACATCATAATATAACTTTTTTAAAATTTCATCCTTATCTAATTTCCTACTCATTATGAATTACATGATATTATTTTTAATAATATCATACAATTTATGAATTACATGATATTATTTTTAATAATATCATTCAATTACACTAAATGCTTTTGACACGGTGCAGTAGCATTGCCTGCTACGAGACATTTCTTAGACTTCTTATGTTTTGCAAGATTTGATTTACAACTTAGCTGACTTCCACAAATATCACATACACATGAGTGTTTTGTCTTTTCTTTATAGTATGTTTTAAAATAGTTATCATCATTTGGTTTCCTATTGTAGTATCCGTTATCCTGTTTTCTCCATTCAGCATTTTTTGTCTTCGGTTCTTCTTCTGATGATATGTCGCTTGTTTCTGAACTAATAAATTCATCATTTCCTATACTGTTCCATAACATATCAAACATATCATTAGTCATTGTCATTTTCACGCCATTATCAACAAAATATGACGGCATTATATTTTATATATAAAAGGTGATTATTCTTTAAGTGACTTTTTATTATTTTCCTCCAATTAGACTTTTATTTTATTATTATTATTTTATTTTTATTATCATTATTTTATATTATTTTCTTTATTCTTATCTTTATCCTTATCTTCATCTTCACTTTCAGCATCAGTAGGAACAGGGATGTCAGTAGGTGGAGCTATTTCATAATTAACATTTTCTTCTGATGATGACGAATTAACAGTATGTGTTGAAGAACTATTAACAGTGATAGGTGGAGAACTATGAACACTAACAGGTGGTTCTGTGTTTAACTCAACTTCCTCACTAACATTTATATTCAGCCAATTCATTATAGCAGTTGCTATATCGTATGATGTTACTAATGAATTCATTGTTAAATTAACTAATAACTCAGAACCTTGAATTGTAGTTAATGTAGTGTGGTATGTTAAATGTGCTACTATTTGTCCTATACTAAAGCCTGACCTCATCATAAATTCTATAATCCTCATCAACATAAATAATTTCTTTCTATATTTATCAATGTCATCATCATTTTTGTCATCATCATCATCGTCATCATCATATAAATCAGGGTCATATGTAAATGCTTCTGCTTCTGCTTCAGCCTTGGTTATCAATTTGCTTTTGAAACTCTTTGAAGAACCGCCTAATAGTTTTGTCATATCATCAAAATTATAAGTTTGTGTTTCTTTATCATTTGGTAGGTCTGTTTGTGTTGCCTTGTTTTCTTTGTTAAGCGTTTGTGTTGCCTTGTCTGCCATCATAACTTCTGCGTTCATATATCTTTCTTTATTTTTATAATTCATTAAATCCATTTTATCAAAATCAAAATTATTCAATAACATATCTTTTTTGTATTTCTTCAATATAACTGTTGTTTTCATTTTGCTTGTGATTGCTTGTTTAAGCATTTCATCATAAGTAGGGCGTTTCCTTAACTCGTGCTTGCGGTTTTTAATCATTTTATATAATTATTGATAAAATATATAAATGATTTATTTAACCCTTTGTTGCTTTACCTTTTCCTTTCATAACTCTCCAATCTTCCATTCTTTTTCTTAGCAATTCATCATTTACTTTCGTCGTCCATTTTCCACTGTTTATGAGTTTCTCCACCAGTCCAACTAAATAAGTTCTACCAGTTTCTTTTTTACCTTTCCCCTTTTTCTTTGTGTTTGAATATTGTTGTTCCTGTTCTTCAGTAAGTCCTGCTCCTCTTAAATGTAATTGAAATAATAAGTCTTCTTCTTTTACTGTGCTTCCTCTCCAATGGTTTATATCAGTTGAATAGTCAATGGTTTCCTTATGTGTTCTTGTTTGTCTTTGTTGGACTGTGGATGAACTGTCAGCGCTGTCCCTTGTTTGTTCTCTTCTTTCTTCCAACTCTTTTGCTTTATTTTCAGAAATTTGTTTGACAAATGATGATGCCACTTTCCTTGCTACATCTTTTGATTGACGATTTACAAGGCCTTTAACATATTCTTTTGATGTGGCTTCTGCTGTCATTCTTTCAGTGGTTATTTCTTCCAGTGGTGGTAAGTCTTCAGAGTCGTTTGATTTTGCGGTCATCATTGACTGGATACTTGGTCTTCTCCCCTCTTGTCCTTCTAATTGTCTTGCTCGTTGTGCTCGTTCGTGTAGGTCTGCTATTTGTTCGCTACTAACTCTTTTTGAAACTTGACTGATTTGTTGTTCGTGTTGTTCCTCGGCATCATCCATTGAGGCACTTAGTGTTTGTATTGCTCCTTCTCTTAAATCATCCATTTCATCGTCTCTCGATATATCAAAATGTTCTGTTTGATTTTCCCCATCTAACATTTTTTTAAAGTGTTGTTGTCTCAAATCTACTGTATTATTATCATACACTGTTCCTAATGGACTATCACGAAATAATAAGCGTTTCTGTCTATTACATCTCTTATATTCTTATTTTTATATTCTTCCTTTGTAATTTCCTTTATCAGTTCATTATAAGACGGTCTTAATCTTAATTGAGATTTTAATGTTTTCATCTGGGCATTGTCTAATCTCATTAGTATATAAAATTAATTAGATTATAATTTATTAATCTAATATAATCTAATTAATTTATTCAAAATTAAAATCTTGTCTTAATTGATTGATTATTCCTTTCTTCTTCTTAACCATTTCTGAATAGGATTTACCTGTTTCACTTGATGGATGATGTCTCAATTTTTCATTTTCCAACCTTTGAATTTCATTAAAATACGCCTGTGCTTCATCTTGATATCTTCTTTTATTTTGAAATACAGCATAATCCTTTTTAGCGCTATGACGTTCTAATTGTTCTTGTAATTCTTTCAAATATGTGTAATTAGGTTGGTGTGCCTTGTTGTCTCCTTCATAATAGTAATGTTGAGTTGATTTATATTTCTTCTTCTTTTTTGGTTTGTTTGTTTCAAAAACTGCTTTTCTATCAATAACATCACTGATATTCGGTTTGTCTTTATTTTGTGGTTCTGTTATTCTATTTACAACGTTGTCATAAATTTCTCTACGACGCATAAGCAATTGTTTTTTATCAATAATCATTATATAATAATAATTAGATTAAATAATTTTACTTGCTAAATTATTAATTTTCTGTTTATTTTTATTATCTCGCTCTACCTTCATATTAATATATCTATCTTTTGCAGTTTCAAACACTTTGTTAGCTGTTGTTTCTAAATGTTTTTTCAATCGTTCTTCAACACGTCTTTCTATTTCTTTTTCATCAACTTTTGGTAAATTATCCTTCACTCTATTACAGACATCATCTTTAAACTCTTCTGCTTGTTGTGGATGCATAATTTTTCTTCGAACAACTTTGTTAGGGTCTGGTTCTTTTTTAACTGGTATTCCATTACAGTTATGACGATATTTGAAAGTGTATTTTGTTAAATATTTTTTACATTTTGGACATTCCACTTTTTCAGTTGAGTATGTTTTAGATTTTAATTCTTGCTTTGGTTCGTGTTCTTCTTCTACTTTATTATTTTCTTCATTTATAATATTATTAGTTTCTACTTCTTTACTTTCTTCATTAATAATAGGTTCTTCTTTAATTTCTTCTACTTCCTTAGGTGCTTCATTATTTTCACTGCCTACGTCTATAATTTGAATATTTTTAACCATATAATTAGTATATAATAAATATATATATTAAAATATTTGAATATAATTAGTATATAATAAATATTTATACAAAAATATTTAATATATGCTTTTCTAACCTTCAAAAAATGTTAAACTAAAACTACTTGTTGTTCCATTCATATTTAAAACTCTACCCGATGCATCAGTAAATCTAAAATGTAATCTTCTTAATGAACGCATACTAACATCATTAGCATCATTTAAAATTAGTTCATTATCATTTATGAGGTTGCCGAATGATGTTAAAACTGGTACTTTCTTTATTATTGATGAAGTACCAAAACTACATAACTGGTTCCCATTAGAAAGTTCATTACAATGAATATATATATTTTTAACAGGTAAAAATGATATAAATCCACTAACAAACGGGTCTGCAGTACTATTTACTTTTTCAGTAGTATTTCCTAAAATGTCATTAATACTATTAAGATAATCTCTATCATAATCAATACCAAAACTGTAATTTGTTTTTAATTCTTTATCTGTATGGATTATAAAAAAATAAGAAATATAATTACAACTTATAGTTATATTATTTGTTTTTAATGAATAACTACAAGTAAAAAAATTACTGTTTCCATCAGTTCCATTAGTAGCAGTGTTCAATTTATTTTGTAATTCGGTTGCTAATTCACTACCTACATAACTACCTTTATCAGGTGCTACAATAAAATAATATACTGGTGCTCCTATTAATATCCCTCCTAATGTTAAATATAATCTGTTATTTAAATTATCTTCAATTGGATAAAATGAATTAGCGATAGATACTTCGTGACAAATCATTTTAGTATTTGGTCCGCATTCTTGTTGCTCTCTTAAATTAATAACAAAATCTGATGTAGATTGACTGTCATTTAAATCACGATAAGCACTGTTGATATATATTTTACGAAATCTCATTATATTAATTAATTAGAAATTTTATAATTTAATTATATATGAAAAATAAATATAAATATTATTTAAAAGAAGGAAAATTAAAATCATACAATCCGCTTCATCAAGGTCATAGCGAAATGTATAGAAAAATAATTAATGAAATTCAACAAGAAAAATCATTATTCAAACCTAAATATAATAATAATTTATCTGACACAGAAGGATTAAACAAAGCATATACAAACAGTAAAGGTTTCTTTATTGATGGCAATAAACTATATGTTGCTGGGACATTTGGTAAATCTAATATTAAATCAAATATTAATGATATTTTAAGCGATATTACAATTCCATTTGGTTTAAGTTCATTCAGTGAAAGGTATAGAGATATTAGTGATATACTTGATGAAAACCATAATGTAACCGAAGTGATTAGTCATTCATTGGGTAGTAGTGCGAGTGCTAAATATTTAAAAGAAAATCCTAATAATAATATTAAACATTTGACAACTTACGGCGCTCCTTTTGTTTCAATGTCAAACAAAAATAATGACAACTACACAAGCCTAAGAAATTTTGGAGATATAGTCAGTATTTTAGATAGAGGCAGTATAACATCAAATAGAGGAGGTTTTAACCCATTAACAAATCATCAACACTCATTATATGGTGATACTGGCAAGGACGTATCAAGAAGCATTGAACCTGTAAAGGAAATTTTGTAGTCTTATATATAATGCCTAATAATGATATTAAAAACACTATAAATCCTAAAAATAAAATCAGTTATGATGACATTAAAAAGATTGTAGAAGACGAACCTAATTATAAGGTTGAACATAATAATATGAAAAAAAAATCTAAAAAACTATTAAAAAAGTCTAAAAAAGAAGTTATAGATTACTCACATTTTAAAATAAGTTGATTTAATAATAGAATAATATAATAATTTTCTATTATTAAATATATAAAGATGGAAACATTAGATATTGAAGATGTCCTTGTAGAGAAGAACCTTCGCTTTAAATTAAAAGATGGCGGTTCTTATGTTCGGTCAAAAGAAAGTAAAAACTTTTATCCTTCATCGGTTTCAACATATACCGCTGATACCAACTCTGTAATTAGATTTAACATTACTGGACCACCTAATCAATGGTTGTCCTTACCTTCACTATTATTAGGATTTACTCTAAACAACACTGATAATTCAGCAAGTAATGAACTCAGACCAATTGATACAGCCGGTTTCTTTGATAGGGTGCGTGTGTTAAGGGGTGATGTCATTGTATGTGATTTAAATTCTCTTTCTCGTGCGAGTACAATGAAAGATGTATTAAAATCATCAGAAGAAAAAAGAATTGATGAAGCATTAGGTTTTGGAAACACTCTTCTTAATCACGATGGACGGTTTTTAACTTGTGATGCGTCAGCAACTTCTACTACTCAAGCAGTCGTTAGAAATGTTACCAATAACAATTTTAGAGGAATTAAAGGGGGTAAAGGTGCTAATGTCTATTTCGATTTAAACTTAAAATGCTTTAAGACTTGTGAAAACTGGATACCTTTATCTTATTGTCCAATAACAGTTGAATTATATTTAACAAGTGATGTATTAAAACCAATTGTTACTAGAACAGGACTTTTTACTGCTTCAAATACGAGTATACAGTGGTCTGTTACAAAACCTTTATTCAAAGGAAATGTTTATACTATTGATGATAGCCTTTACGCAGAATATGCAAACATTTTAGAAACTGGCTCTCTTCCAATTACATTTGAAACTGAAACCATGCAAGAACAAACAGCATCTGCTGAAACTGAAGTATTTACTACAATTGTCCGTAATGTATCTAAATTAAATAAATTGTTTATTTCTTTTTCAAACCCATCTGCAAAAACTTATGTTGGAGGTTATGGAGAGTTGTTGAAAGAATATAACCGTATGTATCATCCATTAGGGAATATAGCAAATGGTGTAGGTATTTATAACCCAGAATATGATTTATCCGCTTCTTTAGTAATCGGTAATCAAGTCATACCAAGTCAAGAAATTCAAGGTGTTCGTGAAGCGTACGCCCATCTTATGCATTGTTCTGATAAACCAATTTTAGTTAGAGCAGAAGATTACAGGTCTCACGCTTTTATGTATGGTTTTAATTTACAAAAATTAGAAAGTGCAAATTATACTGGTATGAACCTTAAAAATAACTCAAATATGGTAATAAAAATAAAGGCGTTGGATGGTTCAACATTATATACTGAAAAGAAAATGGCCGAGAGAATGTATATGCTCTTGGTGCATGAGTGCATACTTGAAATCCGTTCAAATTCTGTAACATTTTATGATTAAATAAAAAATATGATATTATTAATTTTCTAATTAATAATATAATATTATGAGCAAAAACTTAATGAATATCTTTGATATTACAGCAAATAGAATTAGGCAAGTAAAAGATGGAGCAGTCAATGATATAGAAGACCTTTACGCGAGTAAATCTGACATTCAATCAGTATTAGATAGTAAAGCAGACCAAGCAGACACCTATACAAAGGAGCAAATAAATGCTAATTTTTATGATATAACTGAAACATATAACAAAACAGAAATTAATGTATTATCAAATAATATTAGTTCAAATACATTTTTAATAGGTAATCTGACAGTAACTTCAAATACAAATTTTAATAATATTTCATCAAATACAAGTTTAATAAATAATTTAAATTCTACTATGACAACTAATTTTAATAATATTTCTTCAAATACTAATTTAATTAGTACACATTTTAATAATATTTCATCAAATACAAATTTAATAAATAATTTAAATTCTACTATGACAAGTAATTTTAATAATATTTCATCAAATTCTCATTTAATTAATACAAATTTTAATAATATTTCATCAAATACAAATTTAATAAATAATTTAAATTCTACTGTATCAACTAATTTTAATAATATTTCATCAAATTCTCATTTAATATCTCAATTACAAACAGGTTCATTTGATAGTAATTTATATTACAATAAAATAACAACTAATAATTTATTATCAGATAAATTAAATACATCAATATTAAATAATACATTAATACATAATATAACAACTACTGCAACTTTCAAAATAGCAGAATTTGGAAATTATAATAATTTCTTTGAAATGTATAATAATTATTTTGATAGTTATGTTTATGGAAATTTAAGTGGAGCAACTATGTTTTTAAATCAAAGAGGTTTTGGAAACGTTCAAATTAATAATTCTTCAATTTTTCAAAATGATAAAATATTATTAAATCATAATACTACAATATTATCTAATTTACAAGTATCAGGTTTATTTTCTTGTTCATCTATTTTAGATATAACAGGTTCTGATAGTAGATATGTTTTACAGTCAGATAATTTATCAGGATTAATAACAGGAAATACAAATACAATTAATTCAATAATTACTAGTAATATTTCACAGGATACATCATTAGGACAAAAGTTAGATAAAATAGATACTAACGCTCAATCAGTAGCAGGTGCTATTAATTTTAGTGATAATACAACTTTACACAGTAATTTAAATATGTTGACTACTGGTTCTATAATATGTAATAAGTTTAGTACTACATCGTCGCCTAATGTTGGATTGCAAATGACTTTTCAAATGTTTAATAGAGAGTTCAATATTAATAGAGATGGCAGAATGTGGATGAGTAGCTCTGGAGGACAATGGGAAACACAGATAGGAGATGCTAATGTTGGAAGAGTGTGGGTAAAAGATAGGTTTGGTTTAGGTGCTGTTGGTGTTAATGGTTATGTTTTAAACTGTGCCGGAAAATCGAGATTTACTGACGCAGTTGATTTTATAGGGACTGACAAGGCAGTAAATCTTAACAATGGTTCATATTTGAATTTTAATAATAATGGTTCAATACGAAGATATACTCCCAGTTCTATTGAAGGCTTATATATGTCTCATGATGATTTTGTAGCCATTAGTGTTGGTGATATGACTAATGCCAGCAATCAATATATGATGTGTGATGGATTAGTTAATAAAACTATTTTTAATAAACCTATAGATGTGTTAGGTAATATTTATACGAATGCTGATGTTAATTGTGATAATGTTAATATTGCAACTGATGGTAAATTAACAATTGATACAAATTGCGAATTATATAGATATGTTAGTGCTTTTTCATCTTTTGATATGAGGAATAGTGATGCTAATTCTTCAATTAGGTTTATTTGTGGAGACCCTGCTGTTCAATCTAACATAGTTGGAGCAGTTAATATTTCTACTGGATGGACTTTTAATACTGCTACTGCTGATTTTATGGGTAATTTATTTGCTGATGATGTTTATGTTAAAACCAATGGAGCTCTTCGTTCTAATCATATAGCGCCTAACGGTGGAACACTCGTTACTATTGATACCAATTTGGCAGTTCAAAATGCTTTTTTAGCAACTAATACAATTCAATCATTTGATTTAACAACAGTTTCATTTTTGGATAATATTTCCATGACTACTGGAACTGATATTAAAATGGGAACATCGGAAATATCAACTTATTATGATGGAACTAATTTATCTACAATTGATGTAATATTCAGAACATCAAACACTGCGTTTAGAGTTTCAGATGTTTCAAGTACACCTTCAGTTTTATTATCTATTGATAAGACATTTGGAACAACAGTAAATACTGAAAGTTTTACCAATAATGCTCCATCGACTTTTAATGAAAATGTAACAGTTGCAGGAACGAAAAAAATGTTATGTAATTTAATTGAACCATCAACAGGAACTAATATAGATTTAACAGCAACAACAGTAACCATCAACGGAACGTTTGTTGATTCATCTGATTCAAGATTGAAATATGATATAGATAATGTTAAATCTAATTGTATGAATATTATTAAAAAATTCAAACCGAAGAAGTTTAAGAGACACGATAGAAATGATAACGGTAAAACTCATATAGGATATATAGCAGATGAAGTACTAAAAGCAATTCCTAAAGAATTTGAAAATGTTGTTAGTAAAGACAGAGAGTATTTAGGATTAAATTATTTAGTTTTACCTGTGCTAGTTCATAAAGCAGTGTTAGAATTAAATGATAAAGTTGAAAAATTAGAAAAAGAAATTAAGGAATTGAAAAAAGAAAAATCTAAATAAATAATTAAATATAAATATATAAATATATAAAACAAATAAATAAATAATTAAATAAATAACTATTACATATAGATATATGGACATTGACAGGAAAGTTAAGATAAAAGTATTATTTCAAAATGATAGTATGAGAGAGAAAATTTGTTACTGTGGTTGTAAAATTACTAAGTTAAATAAAGATGAATTTACATTAGATAAATGTAATAATAAAGAATGTAATTTTAGTCATTCTAAATTTGATGAATATATTAAAGAACTAAAAAAACAAAGGAAAGAAGAGAAATTCCACAGACGAGTAGATAAGTATAGCAAGGCACTGGACCTCGTAGCTTTGGGATTATTATGGCCTATTTTAATTCCTGTGAGTATTTATTATTATATTATAATCTAAAATAATAATATATAAATGGGTAATTCGAACAGTAATGTTGAAACTTCAAGTATTGATAAAATTAATGATATTGATGTAGAACAATTAGATTTAAGTAATATTGATAAATTACAGTTAAAAGCAATTAAACAAATGAGTGAAAGATTAGAAAAACTGGAGAAAGTAAAATGTGACAAATTAATATATAAATTACCAGCATTAAATTTGTGTAGTTATAGTTTGTTCTGAATTAATAATATTAAACGTTATTAACATTATTAATTAAAAAATATGAATAAAATTTACTAATAAAACTTTGTCTTTCATCATTGATGACTTTAATAGTTATTTTTTTCACTTGTAATGAAATAAAATTAACCATATTACGGCTATACATTAAATTAGTTTCATAAAGGTCTTCATTAAGAAAATAATAAATATCAAATAAATTATTTGATGTTAAAGTACGATTACGAACATGATTCAAACAAGTAAATGAGGTAGATGTAGCTAATATATCATATTCAATTAATAATTTTAATGGTTTATGTTTTTGATGTAATTTATCTAACTCACTTAAGTTAAAAATATATGATATGCCGTTATTGATAATATTTTTCATATTGATATTATCAATTTCAAAATATTGTGAATTCTTTAGTTTGTAAGACTTATACACTGGTTTAAATTTATTAATATAATTTTTAATAATATTATTATTTTTTATTTTTAATAATCTAACATCACCTAAATTATAAGATAATACAAGGTTTTTAATGTCTAATGGTAAATCATAAAATATCATATAATATTAATATATTTATTTATTTAATTAGTAATTTTCAAATAATGTGAGAAGTTTTTCATAAAGATACGGTTAGGGTCTTTTTGGAGAAGGTTAATATATAAAAAGCTATGCGGTTCATCAGTTGCAGTCTCATATATTTTATAAATTAGTTTCTTGCTTTCTAGTAAATTATCACTTCTAACAATTGCTGATAATTCATCTTGCAATATTTCTATCTCTTTAAAATTTCTAACTTTATAATAAAACAAATGACTTATATTTACTCTAATAATTGGTGGGACACTTGATGATTTCTGAAGACTGACAAGCGTTGATATTCCACTATGACGACCTCTACAAAATAAAGAATTTAACAATTTGTTATTTCTTGTTATTGCTGGATTATCAGATACATCATCCAAAATTATCAAAATATTAAATAATTTCTTCGTTCCTTGTTTTTTCTGGTATTCAATTATTTTATTTTGAGTTTCTATAACTCTTTCTAAATCTTCAACATTGAACTCATCCCACCAACACGGTTCTTTATCATTATCTACTTTCAAACCTTCTTTAATGTATTTTTTAACAGGCAACCAAATACTATCCAAATTTACAGATGGAGACCAGATAAAAATTCTTTCAAATGCTCCTCTATAAATATCAAGTATCATTGATACAAGTAGGGTGCTCTTTCCAGAACCAGACGGGCCTACAATCATAGCTCTCATCGGCAATTTAGGGACGACCTCGTGCTTACTTTGCTTAAAGTCATATTTGATTTCATCAATTGGTTTTACATCAGGCATAATAAAAATAATATTATAAATACTTATAAATAAAAAAATATATAATATAATTATATCATAATGACAATAGAATATATAGAGTCTATTAATTTAAGTGAAGTAGATAGTATTCGAACTATATATAAATTTGGTGATATTTTAGTTCCAGATACTGGCCAAGTATATTATGATACGATTTTATTGTTTTTATCGATAATTAAAAAACAAAATATTATAATATCTAAATCATCAATCGAAAACGAGGATACCCTAAATTATAATAAATTAGTAAATTTTATGAAAGATTATTCCTATATATATATACAAATGATATGATAAATAGTGTACAAGAAATTACTAATAATAATATCCTAGATGTTAGTATATCAACTGCAGTAAAACTTACTAAAGAAAATAGTTTAAATACATATTCTATTTAATATTAATGGAACATCGTTTTATGATATGACTGGTGGTGAATATCATAAAATGGAACAGGCTTTCCATTGATTCAATCAATAAGCATTGAAGCTAATTAGTTTGATGCATTGTAAAGAAAACCCCAGTGCTGAGCCCCACCAATATTCTATTATGCATGAAAATAATAAGATTAAATAATTATTTTATCTTATTATTTATATGAATAGAAGTTATTCAGATTATATTGATATAATAAATGAAGTAGAAAATATAGAACGGGTTGTTATAACTAATAATAGATTCAAAAAAATATGTTATTTTATTTTAGAATTAATTAAGTTTGTGATACAATATATCAAAAATAAAAATGTAAATATTAATATAAATGCCTCCAAAGAAGAAGCAAGAGAAGCAAAAAGAGATTGAATGTGTCAAATGCGATAAATGCGGTCAAGCAATTAAACCACTAAATGAATTAGAGTTAGATAAAGAACATGTCAAAGTTAAATGTTGGCCGTGTTCATGTGGTCGAAACATGCATACAGTCCATACTGTAAAAAAGAAAGATGCTGACGGTAGCACAGTTGAAGAAAGTTGGGTAGAAAACTTCAAAAGTGGATTTGGTAGGTTATTTACACCTGAGAAAGAATGATGAAAAAACAATAGTTAAAATTATTTCTATTATTATTTATAATGCAAGATGGTATAAATAATATTCTTAAATTCATTGATGTAAAAGACTTGAAATTAAACAATTTTATTGAAGAATATAACGAAAATGATATATTAATTAATTTTGTTAATGACTTTAGAAATAGTAAAATTGATTTTAACATGTTTTATAATTCTATTAATTATGCTGATTTATTTGAACAATCAGATTTAAAATTTTATTGTAAAAGAATATATTCATATACTTTAAGATTTATTGCTAATTATGATAATCAAAATGCTATTCAGTTTTATGAAATTACATTGAGAAAAATGAATAATATTTACAAAAATAGTAACATTAATGTTGTTAATGTGTTTGAATGTATTAAATGTTTAATAATTTATATTACAGATAATATTGAAAAGTTTCATAAATATTCAAAATTTAGAAAAACTATTATTTGTAATTTAATTGGTAAATTGAATAATAATTTAACGAGTTACACAATAACTAATTTTGAATTGACTTATAATGATATATGATTTTGTAAAATAAAAGTTTAGTTTTAAAAGTTTTATTTTATAATATAATATATATATATTTACATGGATGAAGGATTAGATAAGATTGTTAAAAAACTGAACAAGGTTTTAGAACAGAATAAGAATATTTTAGAAATCTTACAAGAAATGGAAAAGAAGAAACCATTAACAAACAGTTATCAAAGCAAAGAAGTAGATAGAACCAATGGGGAATATAAAAATAAAAGAAATATTTATTTAAACAAACTTAATAACAAAGAAATTAAAGAACCGAAGGCTTCAACTATGACATTTTATCAAATTGACTATGATGAGGAAACTCAACTTTATTCATAAAGTTGCATTTACTCATTGAACACTAAACATAGTTTTTAACGAGGAAACAGGGATTTTTATTCATAGATAATATTATCTAAATATCTTTAATAATGAACTTATTAGAGATGTTTAGTGGGACCGGCAGTGTTGGACTTGTTGCAAAAGCAATGGGTTTCAATGTTATTTCATTGGATTTGAAAAATGCTGATATAAATACTGATATTTTGAAATGGGATTATAAACAATTTGATAGGAACCATTTTGATTTTATTTGGAGTAGTCCCCCATGCACTGAATACAGCATAGCAAAAACTAGGGGAACTAGGAATATCGAATATGCAAATAGTATTGTCTTAAAAACTATTGAAATTATCAAATATTTTAATCCTAGGTATTTTGTAATCGAAAATCCCCAAACTGGATTATTAAAAAATCAGGAGTTTATGGATGAGTTTGATTTTAAAGATGTAGATTATTGTAAATATGGAATGCCTTACAGAAAGAGAACTAGGCTTTGGAATAACATTACAACATGGACACCTAGAGATTTATGTAAAAAGGATTGCGGGAAAATTAGGAATAATAAACATATTGAAACTGCGCAGAGACTGCCAAATGGAAACAAGGAAAATTGGGGAGACAATGCAATAATACATAAGCAGGAAGATTTATATAAACTACCTAGTGAATTAATTAGTGAAATCTTGGTGAGTTTGACCTGACGCTAATAGGTTTTGTTGTGAAAAAATGTAGCGAGCGGGGTTGTAAATCCAACATGGTACTATTCCTAGACACGAAGCATGGAAAAACAATTCCTCATGTTAAATCAACAACTGACGAAGACTGCAAACATCATCTTGTGAGGAACAAATAGGCATGGTGGAAAGAAAAGACGTGCATGGTGGAAAGAAAAGACGTGCATGGTGGAAAGAAAAGACGCGCATGGTGGAAATGCTGTTTTTTACAGGGTTTCCACCGATGGTGGAAGGAAAAAACGGGCATGGTGGAAGTGAAATTCTGTTTGGAACATGGAGTAAAACATCACTTTGTTATTGAAGAACAGCAATAAGTCATAATGTTTAATCATACTATAATAATAACATGTAAAATCTTATATGTTATAATTATACTATACTTATGGTTTGTAAAGATTGAAATATTTTAATTTTCCTTAATTTGCTTGACTCTTTCAAAGTGCGTTGTTTGAACTTGGTATGCTCTTTTGATTTTTTCGTGCTTTGGCTGTTTGTATTTTATTTTGTTTGATACTCTTCTGATATTTTTTGATGGTATGTTGCTTTGTTTTTGATTTTGTGTGTTTTTGAGTTTGTGTTCTTTGATGGTATTTTATTTTTGCTGTTTTGTTGGTATGCTTGTTTGAATTATTTAATGTTTTATGCTTTGATTAAATATTTTGTTGGGGGTTGTTCTGGTTTTTGAGTTGCTTGGTGGTTCTTATCTTGTTTTCTGTGAATTTTGCTGATTTTGTTGTATGCTGTTTGATTATTTGGGTTTGATGTGAGAAGTGCCATTTTATGTATTTTTTGGGGGAAGGCCGCTCGCTGGAGGTGTCAGGGCTTATTTTTTTTTCCTCGGGATATTAAGCAAATTGAAGGTTTGGTTGGAAATAGATGGGTTCCAGAATCAAACCTCGGGCAATTGGAGGGTACGGGACAACTTGCCATAGATGGGTGAGATCCGCCTGTTCAATTCTTGAAGCATGGTTCTGGGCTTGGACCATTTTACTAAACCGGGTTTTGATTATGACTCAGGTGTCGGGTGAGCGTTTCGGGCCGACCCGCTCACCTTCCGCTTCAAAGGAGGGCTTCGGGCGGGCCGACAGCGTGGGCTTCTGGTTGCCCGGGCGTGGGGTTTCAAGCGCGAACGCACGGGGAGAAATCCTGCACCACCTAAGAACTGCTGGAATGATGATTATTCCCTCGTAAATACCAACCAGCAACGGCTTCCAATACTTTCAAAGTGGTGCGGTCTCGGACTTTCGCAACCATCCACAGGTCGCCGGGAAAACAGCCATCAAGAGCCATCTTTCTGCTGTTGCTCCATGGGAAGGCATCGCGAGGGACGTGCCCGTTTTTTGGGCGAAACCAGCGTTGCAAGAGGCCTGGCTTCGGTCAAAGGAGTTTGGAGGCTCAAAGGAGTGGAGCAAAGGATTGCTGGTGCTTCTGTACGCTTGTGTTTGTTTCGACTTCGCGAGATGCTTCTGAGAGCCTCAAATTCTAAATCGACGTGTCAAGATGCGCAGTTGTCCTTTTTGGACAGCGGGCGGGCCGGGGAACCAATTTTCAGATGTGTTCAAAAGGAAGCGAAAGGAAAGCCAAGATCCATTTTGGTTCTTCCAGATCCCTATTTTGGCACATTCTCGATTGGAGGCTTCAAACGGCTCGTAAGCTGAGGCAGGATGTGCTGGAAGCCGCAAAAGAGGAGGAGGACGGGTGCACTTGAAATGCGGCTGGCTCAAAACAATGGTCTATTTCTTTGGTCCGACAACTTAGAACAAGGCGAACAAAAGTAAATAGAGTTTTTATTTTTGAATAAAATAATCTGTGAAATACAGCATTTTACTGGCCCGGACGGGGGGGGGGGGAAAAAAAAACGAAAACACAATTCCCGAAATAAATCCGCACCCTAAATTGAGGTTCAAGGTGCTAAAATGCGCTTGGGACGCCAGGCCCCAGTCGTCCTCGTCAACTGCTTCCCTGAAAACAAGACTAACGATACGAAAGCCTAGGTCCGAGATGCTAAACTGTGCTTCCCGAATCAACTGGGAAAGCAGAGGGAAACTGAAAACCGGGATCTTAAACCCGTCCTTGGCACTGCAAAATTTTTGAGGACGCATCCGGAAAGCAGAAAACATCATGTTCATTGGGCTGGATATTTTTTGTGAAAGAGCGGTTCTGCCGAGCGCGCCGCACTAATCGCGGAAGAGTTTTTTTGTCCTGTGGCTTCAGGCCCTAAAGCAAAACCCCAAAGCACAGCACCGGCGGTGTGTTCCTTTCGATTTGTTCACTTTTTCGACAACCACCAACCGGCTTTCGCCTTCGTCGTATATCTCTTCAACTTGCTTGAATGCGTGGGTGGGGCAAATAAACACCACCTTTACAAGGGAAGAATCATCATAATCAGTGGTTTAAACATGTTTACACCAATGGGTGGCCCCACCATTGAATGCAGTCTTCAGGGCTCGGTGTGTCTGGGTAACACTTGCTGAGAGAATGTCGCAACTGCCAGCCTGACTCGCGGCCTTTGAGTCATAGTGGATACCAGTTCCCAAAGCGCTGTTCCAAATGGGCCGAGCCCTAATTATTTGTCAGACGAAACGCTGGCAGGCTTTTGAGGAGCCAGAGAAGCCTTCCGTGGCATCTGCCCGGGGAGTGCTGTGGGTGGCCAACGTGCACCTTGCTGGGAAGATGCAGGCGAAAGGGCCAAGAGATGTTTCAGTTTGGCGGGAAAGACACCAAAAGGGACACATATTTTTGCCTTGCGGCAAAGTATTGGTTTAGCCGGAAAGCCAAAAGGAACACCTCCCTTTGTCAAACTTGTGGAAAAGGTGAACATTTCAGGTCAACGCTTCGTGGGTGAAACCAACAGAGGTCGCGGATCTAAGCACCATCTCCAGAACATTTGCCCCGGAAGAGCTCACAATTCCATGTATTTGGCTTGGTGTTTGCCCCTCCCCACCCCAATTTCCGGGTTTTGTGGTGTACTTGGCTCCTGGAAAACCACCTCATGCACCTTGACTAAGCTTGATATGGGAAATGGCGCCAAGTTGGACTCCCCCCATATCGGGACCCGCTCCCTCCGTATCCCCACTCGTTCGTTTGTCCAAATAACCTCCTGGAGCGATGGGGTTCCTGAGAGCGCGGGTCCGAGGTACCCCACCAAGGCTTTCCGCCTGGACTTCCGGCAGATGCTGACGCACCACAACCACGAGACGCTGATCCCCAAGCTGCTGCCCGCGGGGGTGAAGGCGACTCTTTTCTCCAAGTTTGTTTCTTCTTCATTTTTTGTTCTTCTGTTTTTTGTTTGTTTTTTGGTGGTTGCCGGAGCCAAGGGGATTTCGACGTCCTTGAGTCATTTGCTGAACATGAATATGTTTTGTTTATTTTCCTTTCGGTTTTAAACGGACTTTACCTTTTGCTGGGGGGCTTAATCAAATGGGCGGTTTCGGGACTTGACACATTTCATTTTTTCATTTTTTACAAGGGGGGTGTTGGACTCTGTGGTGAGGGAGGTGAGGGAGGTGAGGGAGGTGAGGGAGGTGAGGGAGGTGAGGGAGGTGAGGGAGGTGAGGGAGGTGAGGGAGGTGAGGGAGGTGAGGGAGGTGAGGGAGGTGAGGGAGGTGAGGGAGGTGAGGGAGGAGGTGAGGGAGGTGAGGGAGGTGCGGGAGGTGAGGGTACTTAAAGCACGAGCGCTGTAGCCCAGGCTTGATTTGGTGATTTGGATTGCTGGGATTTGAATTTCGAAACCCTGGGGATAGCACCCCGCAGCTTTCGAACAATCCCAACGAAACCACCGAAACTGGGCAAGCTGCATGTGGTGCACCCGCACGTTTGGTGTCCAACTTAGTTTCCAACGTGTTGGGCCTTTCAAAAGGGAATTGAGAGAACCCACCAGTAAATCAAGCAGCTGTTGATTTGGGAGAAATCCCGGGTCGGCTAGTGGTATGATCCCCTCGCCTCTTCGCGAATCCCATCCATTCAAGCACTACATGTCATGCGCGGTTATATCTGATCTGCTCATCCACTGGCCGTTTGGTGCAGACCCAGTCCCGCGCCAAGTTTGTCAAAATGGGCTGCCTCCCAATCCTTCTGAAACCGCCCAGCGCGTTCTCTTCGGAAGCCACCCATGTTCGCCTGGGACTTTCAGGTTTTGGGTTACCCTTTTCTGAACAGAAAGATCCTTGAGAATGGACAAGGAGGGTGCGGCTAGGGTTCACTTCCCACCCCAAACCTGCTATATGGCTGTGGGTCAAAACCAAAGGTACCATTTTGGGGTAGGTGAACCACCCATTTTAGAACCTATTTTAGTGGGGATTGAATCGGATGTTCACTGGGGGTACGATTTGGGTTTTGACCCATGGCCATATGGTTGAGTCGGAAGCCTGCGGGCTCTGGCCGGGTGCCAGGTGGAGAAGATGGTGCCGCGGGAGCGGGAGGGGGGCGCCTTCGTGTACTTCAGCGCCCCCAAGGACTTTGTGCGCGAGGCGCGGCGCGCGGCGCGCCGCGCCGCGTATCGACCTGGAAGCATGATTCGCCCACCAAGGACGGGTTCTCAGAAGGATTCGGAGAACCTGGGCGTTCCGGGGGCCCCAAAAAAGGTCTCTATCTAGTCAAAGGGTTTAGAGGATGATCTTGTCATTTCCAGGTAGCATGTATAAGTAAGGCTTGAGAAAATAAGTCAGGGCTCCGAGACGGAATTTCAGGCTTGAAAGTAGGTACTGGATTTGGGGAACCCCTCTTTAGGGCACTTTTGCGAGCACCCTGGGAGGACAGCTGTGCAACAAATGCTGGGGGCTTTGTACTTAGGGAGTCAACAAACAGAATTTGTTTCCCCGCTGTAAATCCGTTGCCCGCGAACTGGATACAAGACGAAGCTGGGAGGTGCTGCGGACCGACATCGAGGCGGGATGGGAAGTGGAGCGGGAGAAGGGGACCAAGCGAATCTCCCCCTTCGAAAAGCGAGCCTTGGGATTTAGTAGCAGGAACCAAATAGTCCCCCACCCTTTTTCGGAAAAATCAGCATTCCAGCAGGAACCAAATAGTCCCCCACCCTTTTTCGGAAAAATCAGCATTCCAGTGGGTTTTAAAACTCACTGGCTACTGGAATGGTGTAATTGGGTCTGAATACACTTGCCTGGAAAGTCACCCCGAGAACGGTGGAGGGGGGGCGGTTGCTTTGGGTTTCTCTGAGAGAGGCAACAGACCAGCTGGGCTTTTCTGCTTGGAGTCTGTTCTACTGAGTATTTTTGTGTGTGAAGCACCTCCCAGTCCAAACAGTCCTCAAGCCCAGGCTTTGGCAGTAGGTGCTCAAACAACAAACAAAAACCGTTTGCCCTCGAACCGCCTGCTTCAGT
>CAUJNA010000676.1:139857-172768 GCA_963377175.1 Effrenium voratum | reverse complement strand
GGAATAGGGAGTCCTGTTTGTACAGGTTTTGATTTCAAGACGTAGCCCTTTGCCAGTTGGCAACTTTTCAAACCTGGGTCTGCAGGTTTGGCTATGCGCCCGGCCCCCGCGAGGTGGGGAAACTTGGGCCGTTTTGTGTTTGCTCACGCGCTTCACATGGAAACTCTGGAAGTCTTTTGGGGGGGTCAGGGGAGGTGGGGAAAGATGTTTGTTGTCGTTTTCGTTTTTTCATGATCTGAAGGTCATTCTTTTCCCTTGACTTCCCTTGCGTCCTGCGGGTTTTCTTGAGCGTCGTCGTTTGAGTCCGTGCTTGCGGGCGCATGTTGACGCTGCTGCACAGGCCGGTGCCTGTCCCAGGGAGAAGTCGAAGGGCAAGGAGCGTGGCTCTTAGTCGCAGACGCGTTTGGGACAAGATTTGGTCATGGGTCAAAAGCCCGTACCCCCAGTGAACATCCCAATCCCCACTAAAATAGACTAAAATGGGTGGTGCACCTACCCCAAAAATGGTACCATTGGTTTTGACCCACAGCCATTTGTGTTCCTGTTTCCGTGCTTACTAATTGAATGTGTGGGATGGTTGCTGTGCAGCGGCATGCCGGATTGCCGTTGCAGCAGATTTTCGGACGCGTTTCAGGACAGCTATGATTTGCGCATTTCGTGCACATCTTGGTATTGCCTCGGTCAAGGTTCAACGACGTCATCCTTGCTGCCGGGGACGATGGCGAGGCGTGCATTGACCCGCACCTGGTATCAGCGCTGCTTCCATTCTCATTCCGCATGCTGTTCTACAGGTCGGATGTGCATATATCAGCCCTTTGATGGAGGCCGCAAGACATTTGTTTGCAAAGCGTTGTTATGTAAGGGTCCCGAGGAAGGTGCCCAGCCCTGCGCACCGGATGTGTAAATATGCCACAGAAATACTTCCAGCCTTTTGCTTAGACTGTTCGGCACTTGGTTCCCACATTGTGGTCTTTGTAGTTTTTGAATCGCAGCCGAAACAAAGATATCAGACACGCTTCCGGCGTTTTTGATCCCGCTTCTCATGCAAGAACACACCCCATTCTCAATATTTGGACTGACATTTTCCAGCTGAGGTCTGAGTTGCGATTCTGCCAAAGTACAAATCCTATTCCGCGATTTGTTTTCGAGCCCGCGGGCCTGGCAGATCGGCGCAACCCCTGAAAAGAACGGCCTCGGTTCTCCGACACCAAAGGAAAAAACCATCCCTCAAGAAAGGACAAGCCATGGTTCATCATGGTTCCATTCTCCCCTAGGACTATGGGACCCTCGTAGCTTTGTGGCTTGGGATCCATCCAGGCCATCCTCGGCTTTGCGAGCCGGCGCCTGCCTGAGCTCAGCGTGGTGAACGCGGCCACCGCGGTCCACCGCCTGGCCAAGTGCCAGCGGCCCAAGACGCATTGGGAAGCCAAGCATGGCTGATGGAGGATGGTGTTTTCATGGGTGGCTTGTCCTTTTTGGAGGGTGTATGGTTTACCTTTGAAAGGAAAATCAGGGGTCCCCCCCCAAAAAAACAGAGGCACGTTCAAACTTGTGAATGAAATTCGGCCTTGGCATAACGAGAGCAGTTTGAGCAAGTCTATGACACGTGCGAGCTATGAAAACTCTTGGAAATCGTTGGTATTCCGTGTAGCTGCATTGGCTCTGCCCAGACCGACCAGGTCTTGCTGAATAGGATCTGTGCTTGCAGGCAAGCAACTATGAGCTTCCAGAAGCTTCAAACAAGGGGCCCTGGGCACCAGCTGATGTGTTTTTGCGCATAGTCAAGACTCTGAGATCTGGGCGTTTCTTGGGCCGAGGGTTGGCAGAGTCAGCTATGGACAGATACATCCATGCGCGCAGCGACTGTATGGCCGCACAGGCGCTGATAGGGCTAACAGTTTCCTCTTGCCTCAACCTCTACCAGCCAGCAAGCTTCGGGGGCACCACTCGTGATTCGAATTGCTTCAGTTTCGACAAGCATTTGTTTCTTTTTCACGAAAGCTAGCTTTAGCTAGCTGAAGTTTCTCCTTGCGTAAGCAAGGTAAGGGGCTCAAATGCCGAAAGATTGATTTTTTCAATTATTTGAGCCGAAAAGATTGAAAAACATCAATTATTTAGACCCCCCCCCCTCCCCCCCCCCCCCGGTCTCAGGCTCGATTCCTCCCTGGTCCATCCCCCCCCCCCCCCCCCCCCCCCCCCCCCCCCCCCCCCCCCCCCCCCCCCCCCCCCCGCCCCCCCCCCCCCCCCCCCCCCCCCCCCCCACCCCCACCCAAACCCCACCACCCCCCCTCCCCCCCCCACCCCCCCCCCCCCCCCCCCCCACCCCCCCCCCCCCCCCCCCCCCCCCCCCCCGGGCAAGTGGCTCAGTGTTCAGCAGTCTCGGTTTGCCCGTTTTGGACTTGGTGCTACGAACTTTTACATGTTCCACCGATTCAGCTTGTTCATTTGAGACCTCAGTCTTCTCGGTAAACCACCTCGCAAGAATCTTTGCACACGCTGCATGCAGAACCCAGAGGTGCTTTAAGACAGCTTCTGACGCCTCTCGTTGTTTTCATTTTTCAAGGATTGCCACGCCACCATGTGCGTTTGCGTGTCGCATCCTACGAATCTTGCCGGGCCTCTCGTTGTACACAAGCTACCTATGAATCCACTCTGTCACCGACCCATCTCATGCAACAACTGCTAGCTTTCGTTCACCCGCTCCTCAAGTTGGATGTTGAAACATGGGAAAGTGACCGAGAGTCAAAGGCTCGCGAAACTCAAGACCATTTTTTGCCTGATGTCCTCTTCGGGACTGCCACGCGCACCAAGTTCTGTTCAGCAAGGTCAGGACTCACACCGGATTGGCCGAGACGACCGACTGACTGCGCTTTTCGAGCCTTGCATGCAGGTAAAGCTTGGGTGGCCTGCGCGAGATAGCTCCACACAGGAACGGTGGAACATGGCTTTGCAAGCATGCTTCATGTCCGTTGATTTTGCCGCTTGTGATCATGTCCTTGCCTTTCAAACATTGACACAGCTTGGCGTTGCGGCGCCACACACAAGCAGCCCAGCTGCCTCCTGACTCTGACTTCGACGGGTTGGGTGGTTTGTCTTTTGTGAGCGCAACGCACCTCAAAACCGGGTTGTACTGCGTGCAGAATCGTATCATGATATTGTTTGTTGGGGAAATCACCAGGTTGCCCTTTGGATTCCCTTGCAAAGACATATTTTTGCAACAGACCTCTTGGCAGCAACTCTGGAGCGGCCGGTCTTCCTATTCACTGAGGACCGGATCCTGGATATTTTCAGGTGCGTCCCTTTGAGCTTTCAGGTTTTGGGGTTTGATTTCGGCGCCTGACTCGAGACTGGGCTGAAATGGAATCCATCTGATCCAAGGGAGGGCACGTTCGGATCGAACGGGCGAACCTCCACTTGCTTCGCTATCGACCCCGAACCACTTGCTTCGCTGGTATCGACCCCCCGCCAACGCTTTTGGTCCAATTGCACGTTGATTTTCTGGCTTTCGGAACCTGAGCGATGCAACAGACGCCATGCGCCGACCTGATTTGCGTATGCCTTTCGCATTCCTACGGCGAAGGGGCATTGTCGCGCGGGCCCGCGAAATTCTTGCAGTGCTTCTTGCCGATGAAACTCTTCAGTTAAGCTGAACTTGTCAAGGCATTTCTTCCTTCAAGCGCAGCTTGGCACGTGCTTTGGGCGTCAAATTTACGATCGGAAGCCGTTACAGAAGTTCCAGTGACCTGGTGCTTAAGATGTCTGCAGGTTGTCTGGAGGAGACGCACAGCTGAAAAGCCAGTGGGGTTGCCCAGGCTCCAATTGACCCTGAAATCAATAGCAAAAAGTGTCTAGTGGAGCGCACATTGACACTGTGTATTATTTGGGTGTGTCTTTGTTTGAGGGTACCACCTGTTGATTAGTTCTAAAGGGAAACCAAAAGGAACACCACAATGTTTTGGATTCCCAAAAAAGACACCCATTTACATTACCGACGTACATCCGGAATCTCGCCCCAGAATCACTCCGCAAATGGGCTTCCCTCGGTTTTGGGCCATTGCCTGGGAGCGATCGGACAAACAGGCGACAGGCATGTGAGCCATCACCGGCAATGGCCTGGTGCTTTCATCGTCTCAGGTGGAAGTTTCACGTGGATACGCGGGCGCTGACCAATGTTGCCTGGTCGCAGGCAGGTGGGTGTCTGTGGTTCCGTATGAAAAAGAACACGGAAAGCAGAGGCTGCTGAGTGGCAGAGGATGTGCCTTGATCCGTCGCCAAGAACATGGTCTACTTTCGCAATGCTGACATAAAACAAGATGGCGAAGCGGTTTGCAAGGCTTGCAAGTGAATCATGTGAAGGCACAGTCATTATTTTTTTGACAGCGTGTAGTGAAACTGCAGGGTGACTTACAGGTGCCGCTACCTTTTCCGGCAAAGCGCAACACGATCCAACTGAACCAAGGGAGGGTGTATTGATATTGACAGCTTTGGGTCTATATGATTATATGGGTATGTCTTTTTGGGGACCCTCTTGGTTTCCCGTTTAAAACCACCACAAAAGGGGTACTCTCAAAAAAGACATACCCATATGGAGTGACGCGTCAAGCTTGATTTTAGAGAAACACTCCAAATTGGAAAGTTGGTCTGGAATACATGTCCTGGGTGCGAAGACCAATTTCCACCAGTGCCCGTGAAGCTTGGGAGTGTTCCCTGCAATGTGGACGATTACATTTGGGCGCCCATTTGTGGTGGTCGATATTGGCTGAACATTACCACTGATGCCGTCAAACAAAACAGCGACGCCGGGCGCAGTTCAGGCTGCACCGGTTTTGGTGCATTTGCTTCTGAGGCGATAGGAGAGAACAGGCTGCTCAGATGCAAACGCGGCCCTTGTATGGCCAGGCAAAGATGCTGATGAAACACCCGCTCCTCATCAGGTACATTTCTAGCCAGGCCCGATCAAGTGGGCTCTCTAGTCGTTCAACCTGTTTGATCTTTCAGTTAACATGACTCCTCAGGGCGTTGAGGGCCCTTTCCGCGCTTGCAAAAAGGGGAACCCACCCTGTTAGGTGCTCGACTGCGCCGCCGAGTGCTCGCCGCAGCAGCTGGCCCTGGACCAAGTGCCCAGAGAGGTGTCGACCTTTGGCGAGATCCGGGCCAGACGTTCTTCGTAGCTGAAAGCTTTCGGGGCTCAAACCTCAAAGAAAAGGGTTGTGCCATGAACATTCGGGTGCAGGTCGCGTGACGCAGGACGTAGGGACTTGAGGGATACTGCGGCAGGGTACCGATAGCAAGGTGGCTCTCAGGAGCTACATGCGGCTTTCGCGCGTGTGCAGGCGTGTGGTCCTGTTTGCCGAGTGTACGAATACCCACGTCTCTGTTAAGCGTGTGCAGGCATGTGTGTGTGTGTGTGTTCAGAGCGGAGATACGTGTTTCCCTCGTGTGCATCCACGTGCGCGCTCATGCTTCCCCAAAGCCAAGATGTCCCAAGTGAATGCGCATGTGTCCACCACTAATGTTTGTGCACATGCGCACATTGTGCGCTGCTCGTGTGCTTTGCAAATATGCCCTTGTCAGTCCCAGCGTATACACAGGCAGTTTCCGAGTAAGCGTTTTTTTTCCTTCCCCCTCGTGCGTGTGCAATCATGTGTGTGTGTGCGAACCGTCCTGGAGCACGGACGCAAAACTTTAAGCAGCAGGGGCGTGTGGCACTCTCATCCTACCACACGCAATGAAGCTGTGGGTGAGAGTGGGAAGCAAGGCCTGATCAGCCTTGTGTACCTGCCTTTCCTTCTTTTTCCTGACTGTTTTTCCGTCCTGTTCGCTGTTGCTTCCCGGTTTCTGTTCTGCATTTTGACCTGTCAAGCAATTTCAGCAGTTGCAGGTTTTTCCAACCTTTTCATCTCGGCTAGTGAAGCCTCTCGAGATAAGTGTGTTTACCCACGGCCTGTCCGACATGGCGCTGTGGGCTGGACTCGCCATATGCGGGAGCCCTCTGCAAGGGGATGACGTTCAAAAGTTCACGTTCAGTTCACCTTCGCATTGCACTGCCTGCCTTTTGAACAAGGCAGCTCTCACGAGGTATCAGGCTCCGGCAGCTTCATTCGCATTGCACTGCCTGCGTTTTGAACAAGGCAGCTCTCATGAGGTATCAGGATTCGGCAGCTTCATGCGCGAGTGACAAGCCGGTCAGACACCGACTTTGCCGTTCATTGGTTCACGCTCTGCGCCGACTCAGATCAGTTCAATTCATGTTCACGCCTTGACTGCCATTTTCGAAACCTTTTTCCGTTGCCGCGGGGTTTTTTGTCGGTCCCCTGCTGGAATTCCCTCGGTTTGGTTTTGTGTGCTTGGGTTTTTTTTCGTTTTTCGTCTTTGAAAATCTTTTGCTGTTGCCGCGGGGTTTTTGGCGGTCCCCTGGTGGAATTCCCTCTGTGTGGTTTTTGTGTGCTCGGGTTTTTCGTCCTTGATTTTTTTTGCTGTTGCCGGGGGTTTTTGGAGGTCCCCTGGTGGAATTCCCTCTGCTTGGTTTTGTGCGCCCGGTTTTTCGTCCTTGAAAATCGTTTGCTGTTGCCGCGGGGTTTTTGGCGGTCCCCTGGTGGAATTCCCTCTGTGTGGTTCGTGTCCACCCCACCGGGGCTTTGTGTGTGTGAACCGTCCTGGAGCACGGACGCAAAACTTTAAGCAGCAGGGGCGTGTGGCACTCTCATCCTGTGGGTGAGAGTGGGAAGCAAGGCCTGATCAGCCTTGTGTACCTGCCTTTCCTTCTTTTTCCTGACTGTTTTTCCGTCCTGTTCGCTGTTGCTTCCCGGTTTCTGTTCTGCATTTTGACCTGTCAAGCAATTTCAGCAGTTGCAGGTTTTTCCAACCTTTTCATCTCGGCTAGTGAAGCCTCTCGAGATAAGTGTGTGTGTGTGTCTGGTCTGTGCTGTGTCTGTGTCTGTGTCTGTGTCTGTGTCGTGTCTGCGCTGTGTCGTGTATGTGTATGTGTATGGTATATGTGTGTGTGTGTGTGTGTGTGTGTGTGTGTGTTTGGCGTGTTGTTTGTTGTTTGTGTGGGTGCGTGCGTGCGTGCGTGCGTGCGTGCGTGCGTGCGTGCGTGCGTGCGTGCGTGCGTGCGTGCGTGCGTGCGTGCGTGTGTGTGTGTGTGTGTGTGTGTGTGTGTGTGTGTGTGTGTTTGTTTGTGTGTGTGTGTCTTTTTGCGGCCATGGTTGCCAGGTGTTTACACGTGTGGTGTACACTCGCATGTATCTCAGACTCAAGAGCGTTTTGCACAGACTTCTTCTCACCAAGAACCATGAGTGGTCCCTCCTCCTGGTTGGTTGAGGTATGGATTCCGTGGGCTGACAGCCGATCGTAACCGGTGGATCCCATGTGGGTGGCTTGTCTTTTTTGATTTCAACCCCCAACATTGATTTCGGTTTGCCTTATGGCTTCCCGTCAAAACCCACCACAAAGGGGTACCCTGACAAAAGGACGCACCCATGTTTGCCCACAAGCCAATGCTCGTTTGCCTCACTTTCGCAGATGCCCCGCTGATACTGTGAGGAGCTCCTCGAAAATCACCTAAACATTCGGAATTCTGAAGACACCCCGACCACCACGGGGCATCAAAGTGAATTGCAACGTCCCGTTAGACTGAGTCGTGCAAAATGTGGAGTGCCTGGAGGCAGTGTCACCAGTGTTGTTCGACGTATTGTAGCCACTGTTGTAACAGAAGACTTGCGATGGGATGCGGTTTAGAGATATTGCACTATTTCTTGCTGGGAGTGCCAGTCAATGGTCAGCTGCCAGGGAGGTTTCCAAATTCTTTGAAGGTTCCGGGACTTGCTTGCTTGCCTGCTTGCCTCTCTGTTTGTGTGTCTGTCAATTTGTCTGTTTGTCTTTCTGTCTGCCCAATTCTAGGCACTGCTTTGGACATTTGGCTCAAGAGTAACGGGTGCATGGAAGCCGTCGCATAGCATGCACACCTAGCCGAATACACTGCCTATGCGGCAAACTTCACAACTGACATGGTGTTGGACTTAAACGCGCCTTGGCAGAGTGCGCATGTGGCCAGTGAGAGAGTACGGCTTTTCGGCCCCACGATCGGCAAACATCTGTTTGTTGCTGGGGACCAAAGCAGCAGGTTTGGACCGATGACTTGGACCGTTCTGAGCTGAGGCATTAACCCTGCACAATTGCGACCTGGATGGAGATGGCAGGAATTTACCCGTCCTTGGGGCTTTCGGCTGTGCCATTTGCATGGGCCACAAAGCGCTTCGCGCTCGAAAGGGATCGAATGAATTCGCCAGCCATTCAAGACAAGTTTTCGTCTTGAGTCAGGGCCTCCCTCCCTTAAAGTCCTTGCTTTGGTTTTCCAGTTTCGTTTTTGGTCCAGGGGTCTCTTTTTCTCTTCTTCGGGGCTTTCGTCCAGGCTGTCTCTTTTTTGTGTATTTTGGAGCTAGAGGTGTCTTGCAACTTGCTGACGGTTGTGGGGAGACCACGGTCCCGAAGTCCTGCCTCAAGCTCCTGAGCGCCTCGCTGCAACGGCTGGATGCCAGCTGGCTGGTGAAGCCGTTCGGGAGCAGCGCCAATGGCTTCACCACCAAGGACCGCGAGCTCAGGGGTCGAGGTCGGACATGACGGGGGACCCACTCGGTTTCCCGCAAAAACCGGGGCACGCAGCAAATGTTGTTCTGTCCTTGTGGGCGCCCTTCAGTAAATGTGCGAGCAAATTCGAATTCCTGCTTTCCTGTTTCTGGTTGCCTCCTGTTGGTTCACCCCCCTTCCCCTGCTCACCTTGTTTCTGGCTCAGTGGTGCGTATATATATATATACCACGCCAGGGGGTCTGTTTAAGGTTTTCTATTCCTCTCGAATACTACTGTAGTTTTCACACCCAAGATCCTCAAACACCGCCTGGCTGTGCCATCTCATCCACTACCACTAGAAAGTCATATGCCATCAATACAGAACCCCAATGGCCGTGGCTCAGATTCCCATTGAAGATTCATGGCTAAATTTGGAAGCTTTGTTTGGGTTTGAGGTTCATGGAGGTCTCGCGGTTTTGGCGGCTTTCATGGGCAGAACAAAGAATGTGATACTAGGAAACTTCTGTTAGCATGGGTGTCAATTTTTGATTGCAGCCGTGCCTGTGAACAGTATTTGGGACTGCCAGCACAAGAGTATTCAAGGTTGCACAATTTTGCAAGTACGAAAATGCCAGCGAAGACGATCATCCAATTAATTACAAATTTGGGTTTTGAGGTTTTACGCTTTAGGAAGTTTAGGGTTTTCGGGGGAAATATTGAACAGGGTTCCGAGGGTCGCTTCACTGAGCGCTTCTCTGCAGGATCCCTCATTGGCGTATTGTTTGGCCATCCCACGTGGATGGAGGATAGTTTGGTCAGCCCATGATGCGACCGCCGCCAGTTTGCTCTGAGCCACAATCACAACCCGTTTTTTTTTAGAGAGAGTAGGGAACAGCCCCAACCACAAACGGTGCAGCCTTTCGCCCATTGCAAGTCTTTTGCCCATTGCAGCCACCCCCATGAGGACTCTGATTTGGACTTGACTTGCATCATTCCGGGCAAGAGCCAGAAAGCTGCATTGGAGATTTTCTCCAACAAGAGGGCGGAGGTCGTTGGGGTGGTTAGGGTGGGCTGAGGCAATTTTGTGCCACCTGTGCAGTCTTGAGATGCTCAGTCCAAATTTGGGGACCCTTGTTGTCGGTTTTCCCCTTTTTTGCAAACCCACAGTTTTGGAGGGGACTCGAATTTAGGCCAAACAACTAGATTCTCCCAAGTTGATGGTGTTCTGAATCCTGGCAGAATGGTGGGCCTTTTTTGAGGGTGCCATTTTGAAGCCTGTTTGCTGTTTTCTTGATTCTTTAATTGACTCATGCCCTAAATGATGCCAGAAACAAAATGGGAACGTGATAATGTTGGGAACATGGGAAATTTGGGCAAATCCTAACAAGCTCACCGAGGGGGTAAAACTCAATCGGGCAGCTTCACCCACGTTGCGGTTCTTCAATCTGCACTCAATCTCTTTGCTCGCGCTTCCCTTAAATGCTACATCCAAGAATCCTGCCTTTTTCTTCCCCCTTGTTGGGTTCTCGAAATCCACTTCAAGAGAACTAAAAGGAACTCCAAAGCAAAGCCAAGAGGAAACCGAAAGGACAACATGTGTTGGTTTTGTTGCTGGTGCAAAACAAGTGCATTTTGCTTGAACATGCCGTAGAGTATAACACATTTCTCCGCACTGGGAGTGAATACAATAAGAAATCCTGAAAAACACAAACACAAACACACACAACACAGAGAAACAACAACAACAAAAGACAACAACCCCAAGAGAAACAGCATCAGCAGCAACACACCAACAAACATTGAGAAAACAAAAAAACAACACACACGCACAACGCAGAACAACCACACAACACAAAGAAACGGGGGTTTCAAAAACAAACAATGCCCGACGCCCGCGCCTGAATCAAAGATCTCGGAGGTGGAGGAGGTGCTCAAGGCCACCCTGGGCATCGAGGTGCTGCAGGTGATCTGGACGGCGCGTGTGCCCGTGGTGAAGATGAAGTTCGCGGGCTTCCTGGAGGAGGGGTTAAAAGCGGGTTCGCAGGTCTAAGCGGGAGGAGACGGGGGTTGGGAGGTGTGGTGGGGGTTGGGGTGGAAGAAATGGGTTGAAAAGGGGGAAGGGGATGAGGGACGAAGGAGGAAGAGAAAGTAGATGAAAGCCCAGCCATCCCCAGGCACCCCCTCTCCGCGCAGAGAACTAGAGGGCTTTTCAGACATACCGGGCGCTCCAAAAAAAGGGAAAGGTTTCTGTTGGTTTTCCCGTTGCAGACACAACATCCATAAGGGGCCCGGCCATTCTTGATTACACCAGGGGCTGCCTGGCCTTGAGCTGTTTGGAGCCAGAGCTCAGAGAGCCAACAGTTAGAATTGGCCACTCGCATTGCATTGCATGGGGACGGAATGGATGAAATGGATGCATGGATGGATGGACGGACGGAAGGATGTACGGATGCATGGATGGGACTGGGTTGGACAGAATCGGATCGGATCGGATTTGAGTTGATGGCATTGGACTGGATTGGATCGATTGGATTGATTCCCGAGATAGATGAAAGCTATAGGGGTTCTACCCTCTGAGAAACATGCAACATGCTGGCGACGGTGCGTGTCCAGCACCCCAAACTGCATGCCCCCTTGCGCCCGCCCTCAATCTTGCAAAAGGCGCCTGCACCGTCACCAGCACCTCAAACACCACAAGCAACCCAAAGCAGCAAGACACAGACAGGGACACGGACACGGAAACGCAGGTGGACCTCACGTTTCAAAACGTCGCCGCCCTGGTCAACACGGATTTGCTGAAGGCGGGGGTTGTGCCGCCAGCCCGAGGGACTCCTGGACGGAGGTGGGTTTGTTGGAGTTTTCCCTCAGATGGCTGAAGGCATGTTATCAAGTCGCAAGGAGAGGAAGCCGATTCCAGATCTCAACGCAGGCAGATGCTCAGTGTGAGGGTGCTGCAGGGGAGCTTTTGGAGTGATCCTTCGGTCCAAAGAGGGTAGCTACCAGAGGTTTAGACATGACCTGGGTGGTTTGCCCTGCTCAAAGAAGTTTCCCTCAAGACCTGGCAGGCATACTCCAACATGAGCCCGCAGCTTCGGCAGCTGGGTATAGCTGTGAAGCGTTGGGCCAAGGCGGTTTCTCGGCGAAAAGCTTCGCATGGCCGGCGGCCGGTGCGGTGGATGCCCCAAAATCCGATGGACGAGTTTCTGTTCTGGTGGATAAAGGTGCCGGATTTCGTTCATCCACAGCATGACGGAAACCGATTCTTTCTCAGCTGGCTTTGTGGTGGTGTGTGGCCGTTTGACTTGCAATATGTTGAGCATTCTCCGTACCTTCTAAAGAGGCCCTAACGGCTCTTTCAATGGCTGCTACACGTTTAAAGGACGGGGTTTGGAACGGCTTTTTTTTTTTGAAAGGCTGCCAGCCGTGCACTCTTACCGTCATGGTTGATAAAGGTGTAAATTTTCCCTGACTGAACACGGGTTTGCCTCTAGTTGAACTGCTTTGTGGATCGCAAAGCACCTGGAGGCGAGCCCCAATCTTGAAAAAAACAACCTTTGGACACGGGTGGGTCAACAAGGATCCCGATATGTCCATTTTTTGTGGCCTTAAACCTCGCCTTTTGTGGCCATTTCAGGTGAGTTGCCCTCGGCAGTGATGCTTTTAGGTTGGAAAAAAGGGGCCTTGAAGTTCTCTTTTCCCCAGCCGAGGCGGATGTGTCCGGAGCACCGCAAGGGAATTTGTCGTCCTACTCCTTCACGCTCATGGCCATCTACTTCATGCAGACCTGCCATGGGCTGCCTTGCCTGCCAACCGATGTCTTCAGCGAGGACGGCCCGGCCAGGGCCCCAAACTTGGCGGCGGGACGCCGGCGAGAAAGATCGGTTGAAACGTGAGCTGCCCGTCTTTTTCCGGCTTTGAAGCCTTTGCGGAAGCCTTGTTGATTCGCTGACCATCGAGGGGGTGACTGCCACAAGAGGGTTCTTCTCCTTCAAGCAAGCCTTGACGTGAATTGAAGAAGTTGTGGTGGGAATGGGGCTCATGGGATTGTGATTTTCGGTGGCGAACTGAAGGGCAACCACCCACGTCGAGGTTTGGCTCTGAGCTCTCAGGCCATTGACCTTAGTGGCTGGCGCTGGGAGTGCGGGCTGCCACTACCCACCCTGCTGATGCAGCCGCCAGCCGGAATTTGGGATTCGAACGCGCGGAGTTGGTCTTCCTTTGCGGGGGACCTTTCAAACGGTCCTGTCCCTGTGGTTTCCTTGAAAACCCAAGGACACTCTGACAAGAGACAACAACACCCACTCTCTCACCCACCCAACCTAACCTAACCTAACCCCACCCCGACCCGACCAAACCCAACCCCACCCCCCGCTCCACTCACACGCACACGCGCATGCAAACCCACTCACCCTTGGGGCATGCTACTGTTTGCAATGAAGCTTGGCTTAGCGAGGTTCTTCTTCTTCTACTCCGACTCCCGGCAGTTCCAGTGGGGTTCCGAGGTGGTGTCCGTGCGCATGGGATGCAGGCTGACCATGGAGCATCAGTGCTTTGCCTGGCTGGAGACCTGGAACCAGACCAACCGCCTGCACATCGAGGACCCTTTCATCTTGGATAGGAATCTGAACTGCGTGCTGGGCACATGGCAAGAAGGCGGGGATGCCGAGGTGGCGTCGGTGCCGTCGAGCCTGGTGGCCTTCAAAGTCCAAAGAAGTGCCAGCTTCGGGCCCGTGCACTGGTTACAATTGTTTGAATTCGTGACAGCTGACCATTCGAATTTGCGTCTCGCAACATCGCACGGCATTGGCTCAGGCTGTTCAGTTAGACTTCCTTGGCGCTTCCACATGGCTCACTTCCATTCGGACCCACGCTCATGCGACATGATCGTTCACGATCAAGTTGAGTCGGCCACAGGCCATGCTTGGAGGGTTCCTAAACGACACACCCATTTTCTACGAATCCTCAAAGCCCAAGAGCTGGGGGCAACTGGGGTCTTGCTGCTGCCTCTGGGCCCCACACGAAGGGGCCAGACCTCAGAAGTCGGAGTTAAGACCCTCCGGCTGTTTCGGCTGTCCGGCGCTTTTTGGGGGCTGTTTGGTTTCCCCGGATTTTTTTGAGAGTTACACCACTCCAAATGGCGATTTCGGTTTTGGTTCCAAAAAAGGGCCTTGGTATCCTCACTTTCATGTTCCCCGGTTGGTTTTTCAAAGGAGGTCTATTGGACATATTTGTTTATTTCTTCCAGAGGGCCTAAGCAAATGGAGGATTCCAGTGCCTACCTTGGACCACGATCTTCCGTGGAGTAATCTTCCCACAGCGCTTGCATGGAGATACCCGATTGGCCGTGGTTGACAAAACCAATGGTACCATATGGGAATTCACCACCCATTTTAGAACCCATTTTAGTGGGGACTGGGATGTTCGCTGGGGGTACAGGGTTTTGAGTTTTGACCCATGTCCACACGAGAACTGAAAGCCAAAGCGAGCGCGTCGCCAATCAGGCAGGCTCAAGGAGGCGCTGCAGGATGCGGCTGCGGCCATGACCAGTGGCAAGCTGCCCAGGCCAACCGGCCGGGGGTTCGAACCCAACGCCCCCCCCGCCCTTTTGGTCTTTTTGTGGGGTTTAGAGGGAGGGTGAAAGGAAAGCCACAGGATGTTTTTTGGATGGGTTCCCCTATTTTGAGAAGAGTTGGGCGAAAGTAGACGGCTGAAAGTAGAAGGCTTGTTTTGCAGGATACTTTAATGTACTTCACCCTTAGGATGGTTTATGGGCAACTGGGAAGTGCATTCCGGGATCTATAGAGAACACCCTCAATGATTGGCGCGCACAGCCGACGTGATTGTGTCAGGATCACCCATGACCGATCACTTTGGTAATGTCCTTTGGGTGGGGCAAAATGGGAATGGAAGACCAGGGTCGGTTTTTGCAACCGAATGGGCTCAACTGCACAGCGTGAAGTGTGGAACATGGGCGCAGCCAAGCGTTATGTACCATTGCTACAACTGCGCACTTTGTGGCAAACCTGCCCAGTGTCGCGGCTGTGTCAGCCTTGCGAGAGGAAATGCAGGACAAAAGGTCTGAGACTCTAACTTTTTTCAGTGCGAATTCGGTCGAGGCTTTTTCGCCCACCTTGGAAATCGCTCGCGGATGACTGTCCGCCCAACACGACGTTAGGTGTTTGGACAGCGGCCGCACTGAGGCCAAGGCTCGCATCGTGGGGTCCGTGGTGTGTTTGGAGAGTTCTTTCAAAGAATGGGGAATCTGAACGGACCATTCCGGGACAAAGAACCAGTCTTTTCAAGAACACCAGTCCCGTCCGAACCGGTTCCAAGTTCTCCATGCTGAGCAAAAACAGATCTGGTCATTTCTTGGCAGGGGCAGGTTTGTGATCGCCGGGCTTTGAAGCCCCAGTGACGGTGGTTCCTTTTCGTCATTACCGACTGCAAAGGGTACCCCCCAAAAACGCCCAGATCAATTCTGATGTGCCTGTTGCGTGTGGCCGCACAATGTGGAATTCCCACGCCAGTTGATCAATATCAAAAGCAGAGGTAACAGCAAACGAAAGCCCGCCTATGCAGTCATTGTGTATTCAGGTTACATTCTAATTTGGTGAGCAAGCCCCATTTCCTTGTGGCGTTGCATGAAGTCCATGTTGCTGAGTCAGACTCGCACCCCCAAGTTCATCATTGCTTGAGCTTTGGAGGCGAGCTGACGTGGCTGCTCACTTAAAAAAACCCAACATGGAACGAAGCTTTCAGTTTTCACCTGGTGCATAGTGGAAGATGCTCATTTCTGAGGCTAACATCCGTCGTTTCTTTTCGCACCAGGATGCAGCCAGCACAGAGACGCCTGCATCCGGCCTCACCTCAGACAAGACACAGGTGGTGTCCGATGTGGAAGACAGTGGCAAGCCGGCGGACAAGGCTGTCGTTGGGTGGCCCCCCGCGGATCGGATAAGAGTGAATCCCCAGGAAAGCGTCCCAAAAACTCACACTCATACTGATATGGATGTATTTGGTTTCTAGGGTACCCACTTTTGATTGGTTTTACTCGGAAACCAACAGGACACCAACCACTTTGTTGTGTCCGCTGCATTGAGACAAACCCCTTTGTACGGTCAAAGCAGCCTTTCCAAAGCAGCTGGGGATGTGTGAGCCGCCTCTCCGAAGTTGTAAGCGAGCGAGCGAGCCGGCCAGGTGAGGGCGCCTGAGCCGTCTGAGGTGCCGCTCACAGCGCTGTCGCTGAGTTTCTTCCGGAATCGCGTGGTCCGATTGTAGGCGGGTAGGTCCCGATTAACATCGGTCCGTCGGGTGGGAGCCGTTGGGGTCTTTATTTCATTTTTCGAGCCCCCAGCGATGGTAGGGGCAAAGAACAAGGTGAAACGACGGTTAGCTCGGGGTTGGAAAAATGATCGGCTCCCTTTGCCGACGTCGACGGTTTTCTAAAACGGGGCGGGGAGGGCTTCCGAATTTCAAACCCCTCTCGGACGTGGCGCTGTTTTTCTTTGGGACGGCGTCTGGTTCTTCCCCCTGTCCCTGTGTGGAGTTGAGAACTTGTCCACAGAGGCTCAAGCCAACCGGGGTCCCGAACGGAGCACGGCGAAGCAGGGGCTGTTGAAAAGACTTCAGCTGAGAATATTGATTCAGTGCATAGTATGTTCTTAGCAGTTCGGCGGACTTCTCGTGAAGCCCGGGATGGACATCAAGTGCTATTGCTTTGTACAGCCGCGGACTAGTGGACCGGACATTTTTAGCACCCTGGTAGGAGCGCGGAGCGCTTGTCCTTTTTGGCTGGCTGCTGTAATCGGGCTGCTTTCATAGACGGCCGTTTGGCGCATTCGTCTGCTTTGTGTTCAGTGACATCTAGGAGAAGGCAACCAAAGGAGACCTGTGTGCTGGATGAACCATCGCGCCAAATTCTCAGGTCTCCTTTCAGGGTTTCCGGCTCTGAAAACTTTGTGATGAGAGCAGCTCTGACGAAGCCGTGGCAAAATGATTTTATTCATGGCACTCTGCGTGCTGCAAGCACACAATTCTACGAGTCCCACTAGCTGTGGCTGTGGTCGAAGTGGCAACTCGTGTCATTCAGGTATCCCGCCGAAAGGGCGTAGCCCTGCTGGGCCATTTTCTTGGAACCATCGTAGCTCAGCTGGGCTGATCGACACGCGGAAGTCTTCTAAAAACCCAACTCTACGTGACAGACAGAGAAACGGCAGTGCCAAGGGTGCAGTTTTCCGCAGGCCCGAATATTGTCGTAGTGTATGTTCTAGCCGTATTTTGCACGCGAAGCTGAAAGGCTCGCCGCCAACAGATTGTTTTGAGCGCTTTACAGCTGCGTCGAGGCCAAACAGTCGCGCAAGGGTGGAGAGATCTTGAAATGTGGAGACGCCCAATGCACTGTACTCCCATGCATTCCTGTTCCGGGTGGGGAAATGTGATCGGTGTCCCAAATGGCGGGCGGACTGGAGCGTGAGCCGCTTCCGAGGCAAACTGCGCCTGGGCCTTTGCCAGAATCGAGCATTGTGATGCAAGGCAGGGCGTCCTTGGAACGTGCAAGCCTCAAAGTGTTTTGGTTTACCCAGTGCGCACGAATTTCTTGCAGAAAGAGTAAGGCAGGTGTATTCCTCAATCTTTTCGTGGTCTTGTCGTGTGTCCACGGTCTTTTTCCATTCTCCCGTCTTCCTGTAGTTTCTCCACAGGCTTCCGTTGTCTTTCCCTGAAGCATTCTCAGTCTTCTTTTCCACAGTCTTCCCAAACATCTTTCGGTAGTCCCACAGTGTTCTTGTTGCTTGGCGTCCACATAGTCTTGGGTCTCCTGTAGTCTTCCCGTGATCTTGTAGCTTCTGGTTGAGGTGTTTGGTTGCAAGTATGGTCGAGCCGATATTTTTGGATCGGTGCTGAGTGTTTTCTGCGCCACCTTCATGTGTGTGGGCTTGCCACAGTTGCAGCTTTGCCGTGGTCGTAATCCTCCAGTATTCGTTGCAGAGTCTAGTGGTCTTCCTGTAGCGTCCTTTAGGCTTCTTTCCACCATTCCAGTGTTTAGCAACCGTAACATCATCATTTGAGATTGGCGCATCCTCTAACATCCAAAATGTCAAAGAGGGGGGACCTACTGTTCTTCCAAAACTGCATCCATTCTTCTCGTAGTCTTCCCGCAATCTTTTTGCAGAGATCTACTAGTGTGGCTGTAGGTCATCCCGTTGTTCCGTGATTTGTCGAAAAAGGGCACACTGACGGCAAGAGCTTCGTCAGCTTTCTTGACCCCTGGTTTTTTGGGGCCTCGAAAGTGATTGACCAACAGGTAAAGTGGAGGTCAAACAAAGCACACATGGGGTCCGACAAATCGAAGTTGCGCTGCGGCTGATGACATGGGCACCCAGCGACCCAGCGCAGGCTTCTCGCGGTCCTAGCCAGCCAGGCTGCGGTTCGAAGCTGCGGGGAGATTCCACAAAGGCCTTGGGCCGAAAGGGGGCTTTTTAGGAGCCGAAGCCCGCCTTGCCCCTCCCTCACCCCTCACCCCTCACCCCCTCACCCCCTCACCCCTCTCACCCCCTCACCTCAACCTCACCCCCTCTCCCCTCCCCCTCACCCCCTCAACCCCCTCACCCCCTCACCCCCTCACCCCCACCCTCACCCCCTCACCCCCTCACCACCCCTCTCACCCCCTCACACCTCCCTCAACCCCCACTCAACCCCCCCCCCTCCCAGGTGCAGAGTTATGGTTAAGCGTGTGAGCCATGTTGATCTCGCGGGTTGCGCATGTTCAGTGCAGGCTGCCAGGCGGATCAGAGAGTTCAGTCCACAAAACCTCATGTGTGGGGGCCCCAGCCACGGAGAACTGGGTCGAATTGGCCAAGCCTCCATGTAGCCCGTGGTGTGGTGGGTTGCAAGAGAGGCTTGGGTTGCGCAACTCTCGTTTTAGCAGGGCCATCAATGTTGCTTGAAACGGCCAGTGACGGTGGTCAGTTGCTCGAAGAAAGGGCAGCCGGCGGGGTGACAAAAGATTGGGCACTTATTTTCGGACCCTGGCCCAAAGGTGCCACCTGGTGCCACAATATAAAGTGGATGCCACAAATTTTTGACAACCTCCCAGCCAGCAGCGTTGTGCCAATGGGGTTGCGTCTTGAGGCATGCTATGGGCCAGCGCTCGGCTGCAACTCTCGCGTGGAGCTTAGATAAGGTTTGGACATTCCAGCCCTTCCAACACGCAGTGTTCAGGCTAGAGAAATGGTATCTGACCCCCTCATTTCTGAACCCGCAACGCATACCTGTGATTCCTGGAGCATTGCTCCCTCCACCTAACTTCATTCCCACACATTTGAGAGGGTTTTGTCTAAGGGTTCGTTTGGCTTCAGTTTGGTTATTCACCAGTCCTATCCACTTGTCCTGAAAAAAGAACAGGTCTAAGGCTTCCGCGTGCCAAGCCCAACAAACGGGTCGCCCAGGCACGCGGGGCTCCTGGGGGCTGCAGAGACCTTCGCGAGAGATATGCAGAGCTTTACGGCGCAGGCGAGAAATTCAGCGCGGCCATTCATGAAGCGCTCGAAAATTGAAGGCGTGTCTGGTTCCCCATCCGGGTGTGGGTCAAAACTTAGCCACCAGGGGACCGCTGGTTTTAGTCTTTGGTTCGCTTTACCAGGGCAACCCATTTTGGGGTTAGCCTATTTTTGACCCACAGCCATACAGGTTGCCAAGTCATTTTATGGCAAGGACGCCTGGGGATAATAAAGAAGGGCCCACCATGATGCAGGTTACTTGGGGATCCCGGAGTTAGGTTCTACTGAGCTGGCAACCCAGCGTGGGGAAAGGCATGGAATGTGGCACCAGACTGATCCGAACACTCTGGGCTAAAGCGTTAACCGTAGGTGGTCGCTTGTCTTGACTCTTAATAAGTATCCACTTGGGCCACCATTTTGGCTCAAGTGGACCTTTTGATCTTTTGTCTTGTGATTTGAAATCTTTCTTTCCCCTACTCTCAAAGCCATGTACGCCCCCGCCTACGCTGGTGCCGCGGTAGCAGAGGCCAAGGCTAAGGCAAAGGCCCCATGGCAAAGTACCTGGCGAGCCTCGTGAAGAGGGAGGAAGAAGGATGGACCGTTTTGGCTGCTGAGGTCCCTCAGGCACCTGACGAGCGTTTCTTCTCCAGCGCAGATGAGCTGGAGCAGGCCCCCCTTATCCCGGCCAAGCGCAAGGCAGAGGATGAGCCGATGGAAGATGCAGCCCCTGGGGTGGCGCAGGTGCCGAAGGCCCTGACACGCCCCCCAGGGGCGTTCCTGGAGCTCCTGAACCCGCCGGAGGAGGACGTGCCCATGGAGGAGCTCCTGGCGAAGGACGAGAAGGAGCTGCCGATGCCCAGGTTCCCCTCGGCTGCAGCCCGCTTGGAGGAGGCCCGCCTGGATGCCCGGGCAGACGCCAAGTGGCAGAGGCGCCGGGAGCTGATGGCGAAGGTCAAGGAGCAGGCGTCCTCGGAGGAGGATGAGAACCCCGCAGCCCCCCCGCCGGGGGGGAGCGTGTTCACCAAGGCCCTCAAGGTCTCGGAGGGCCTCTACCAGTTCAGCGACGACCAGATGGCGGGCGACTTCCCTTGCTTCGATGCGACCACGGCCACTAGGCTCCGCCGACTGCAGGCCAAGGACGTCCAGCGGCTCCTGCGAGGCTTTGAGGGCCCCCAACTCAAGCAGGGGGGCCTGGAGCGCGTTGTGGAGGCCTTCTACATCGCCAAGATGAAGTACGAGCATGAGGCCCGGCTCAGCACCCCGGGACAGCAGGTTGGCAAGCGCGCTGGCTTGGGGTACGGGGGCCTGGAGAACCGCCCCCTGGGCAAGGTGCCCACATCCTGGATCTGCCCCTGCTGCACCATGCCCTGGGTGAAGAAGGGCGCCACGAAGTGCATGGGGTGCGGCAAGAAGACGGAGCCCATTGACACGGCGACCAACTCGGCCACCCTGGAGATGGCGGGCACGCATTGGCAGTTGACGGTGGATGACCAGGGCAATGCGGTCTGGACGGCGGCCCGGTCCGCGGGTGCCGAAGGCCCTGACACGGACCGGGCCCGCGACCTCAAGCTCAGTGCCTCGGTGGACGTCAGCGAGCTGGCCACCGACCCGATGGCCTGCGAGAACCCGGACCAGGCCAGCTTCTCGGACTTCGTCCCCTCCTCGGTCCGGGCGGTGATCAGGAACTGCCCCATGGAGCTGGACGAGGAGTTTCTGACGGCCCCACCGGGGGAGAGGCCCCCATTGCCAGGCGACAAGGAAGAGGGCCAGGAATGCAGAGCCTTCCACCCGTCTGCGGTGAAGGCCTTCAAGATTCAGACCCGGCTCAACGCCACCACCATCGCCCAGGAGGAGGCCAAGAAGGCGGACCAGGTGGAAGCGGTGGAGCGCTCCGGGCGGTCCTCCACGAACTTCAAGGGGGGGCCATTGACGGAGGAGGTGATGGAGGCCTGCTCCTGAAGAACCTGGACTTGGACCTCTTCCGTGAGAAGCTGCTGGACAAGCTGGGTGCGGACTGGGGGAGACCCACACCGGAGCTCCTCCAGGCCCAGACCACTGCGGAGGAGGCGAAAGCGAAACACCAAGCCAGACAGGCGAAGGGCTCCCTCGAAACCAGAATGCTCGAGCCCATCGCGCCTCCCTTCAGTGCGTGGCCTAGTGAGGTCCGGGTCGCATTGATCCCGGCGGCCCTCCTGTCAGATCTGCCGGACCTGACAGGGCATGCCAAAGGCGGGGGGCTCTGGTGCGGCGCGCCCAGGTGCCGAGGGCCCTGACAGGCCGCCCACCATCCCCCCAGCCTCGGGCTCTGGCGTGACGAGCTCAGGTGCCGAGGGCCCTGACAAGCCGTCCGCCACCCCGGTGGGCCTGGACACCAAGGACCCGGAGGTGCAGCTCTCGGTCCTGCGCTGGATGATGAGCAAACGGGTCGGAGAGGCCGTATCTTTGCGGGCCGCTGGGTCCGACGACCGGGCCCGGCACACGTCCCGGATTGGGCGAAAAACCTCACCAAGGTGTCCCAGGAACCACCAGGTGGGTGGACTCCCCTGGGCCAGGTACTCCGTTGATGAGTTGCACCAGCAGGCGAAGGCAGGGGACCGACCCTACCCTGGGGACCTGCGATCCATCTTTTGGGCTGCCCCCCACGATCCGGATGAGGACTTCCACTGGACGCGCCAGATCTCGTCCTGGACACTCCCAGGCCTACTGGGGATGTTCGGGCACAGCTACACCCTGCGCCAGCTCTGGGGAGTTCTGCCACTGCTGCAGGGCCCTAGCCCGAAAAACAAGGCCCAGAATCAGACCCGCCTGGAGGGCTGGGAGACCCTGAAGGAGGACGCGCGGTGCTTCCTGAAGGAGGAGGGCCTTCCGTTTCCGCAGACAGGACCGGAGTGGCGATTGGTCTACCGGGCCATGGGCAAGGTCCTTGCGGCCCGGGCCTTCCTCACGGACACCCCGGCGGAGGTGATGCAGCTCCCGGTCCAGGACGTGGCGGACTCCAAGGAGCAGATGATCCTGCGGACAGTATGCGACGAGCGCATCTCGGTCCCGGTGGAGAGCCTCCAGCAGTTCCCAGAGGTGTACAAGGCCCTCATGGACCGCATTGGAGGCCCGGGGGCCCTGGCGGAGGTGAAGGTCAACTGGCGCTGCAACACGAAGCAGTGGCCCCGACTCAGTGGCCCCCTCCATCTACCGCAAGCTCGGCTACACCAACGACATGATCAAGCTGATGGGCCTGGACCCCTCCGCCCCTGGGTGCCGGACAGGTGCCGATGGCCCTGACATCCGCCCCAGGGGAGGCGAGGGCGATGAGGGGATCGTTTACCCCCCCATCACGGCGGACAACGTCCACGGCGTGGTGGGTAAGGACTACCGGAAGAAGAACTATCCGGTGGAGATGAAGCATGTCTTCTGGGCGCACATGGAGTGTGGCCTGGTCCTGAGCTCCGTCACCCCGTGGGAACTCATCCCGAAGACAAAAGGGGAGACCCGGGGGGGCTACATGTGCAAGTATTGTAAGGGGTACTGGCGTGCCGGGGGAGGGGGCACCCGCCTCCTCCAGATCCGGGCCGGCAAGGCCATCTTGCAGCTGGTGTTGGACGAGCCGCCGGAGGGCCTCTACAACCGCTGGGTGAAGGAGCGGCTGGAGTACTACCGCCGGGTGGAGCCCTCGGCCCCGTTGCGGGACGTCTCCATCGTGGACCAGAAGGTGCCCAGGTTCAGATTCAGCCAGACCACCCAGACAGGCCACGTCTCCAATGCCATCTGGGAGCTGATTCTGCGGAATCCGGAGGCTGCTGCGCTCAAGCGCATCGATGACATCGCGAAGGGGGCCGCGTGATGATGCGGGACAACGCCATCTTCCGGCACACCATCCAGGACCGCGGCCATCCGGAACGGATGCGCAGCGCACCCCGGGGGGGGGGGACAGCTGCCGAAGGCGCTGATATCCCCCCCCAGGGAACAGCGCAGGCCCAGACTTGCACCAGGCGAGGAAAATTGGCGCGGCTTGGGCTGATCCGGGGTGCGCCTTGGTTCCCCTCTCTTGTTTGGTTTTCCCTTTTCGGGGCGGCTCCCTGGGTCCCCCTTTTTCCCCCGTTTCCTCCGTTTCGGGGTTGACTTTCCGGGGTTTTGGGGGGCCCCCTGTTGTTTGGTTGGGGTTTGCACCTAGGGACTAGGCCCCCGGCTCGAGTGGATCATGATGATGTGGAGGCCCCGCCTCCCTTCCCCGTTTGGGACGACCTTCCTAGGGGCGCCAACCGCGCTCCAGTTGATTTTGCATGACCTTGGATTTGCACCAGTGCAGTCGGACGGGAAATCCTCGTGGCGTGCTGCCTGGAATGGGTCAAAAAGGACAAGGTCGCCAACCCGGATGCGGTGGTCTTTGACCCGCGGCCGTGGACACGGATCGTGGGGCTGGCACCTGACGGCAACCACGTCCTGGTGGCCTCGGACACCTACAACTTGATCCTCGCGAGGATACTCGGCTCCCAACCACAACCGCTGGAGGAGGCGGATTTGGAGCTCGCTACTAAGACCCTGCAACAACTTCTGTTTCGTGCGGCAGGCGCCAGGCAATCGCACACCTATTCTCCACTGGAAATGGAACAGGCCATCCGGGACCGCGAAGAGTGGATCCTTTCCGGATCGATTGAGGCCCCGGATGTCCTGGCAGTGGCCAACAAGTGGCGGCATTGGAAACCAGGGAAGATCAAAACCCAATTGCCGACATCTCAGAGAGCGTTGGAACAACACTTGAGGGCCAGGTGGTTGGAACGCCTCCTGGGATACTTCATCCCCTTCCGGCACCAGATCCCCTACATGCACCAGGTGAGGGGGGCCAGGGAGCTGGAGGAGTTTGGCCACCTCTTTGGTGATCGGGCACACTGCTTGGCCTATGAGGGCATGCGCAAGATCGGCTTCCAGAACCTCCCCTGGACGGCCGGCGACGTCCGGCACCTCATGAACCAGGCGGTCACGTTGGAGGTCACCCCGGCGAAGCTCCAGAAGTGGTGGGGCACTTTAAAGTGGCTCTCCATTAAACTCGGCATGCTCAACGTTGACGAACACAAACAACTCTGGTGGACACCCAGGTCAAGCCACAGCGCAAGGCGGTGGTTCCGACCCGGGCAATTGTTTGGGCCCTGGAACAAGGGGCAGAAGGGGCCCCGCCGGAGAACCGGGTCCCGGAGCTGACCAAAGCAGTGGACAGGTACATCATGGCGATGGCCAGGTTCAACCTGGCCTGCAGTGCGCGCTTCAACGACGTGCAGCACACCTCGCCGCAGACGGTCAAGTCCACGAGCAACACCCTGGAGCTGCTGGCCTGGCAAACGAAGACCACGTCGGCAGTGGCCATCAAACGGAACCCGGTCCCGCTCATCGCCCCATTGTTCTCCTTCTCGGGGGCCAGATGGTGGATCCCCTTGGAGCGGTGGTGGAAGACCCCTATCCCAGAAGGGCAATGCCCCGGGAACCAGGGGACACAGGTGCCGAGGGCCCTGAGATGTCCCCGGGCATTTTAGGTGGCGGATTGACGGGGTCCGCACCGGGTGGACCGCAGCCGGACCGCTGGTGCGACAGCGGGACCACACGGCAGAGGACCTCCCCAACGACCAGCTCGTCCGTTGGTATTGGCAGCTGATGCGATCCGTCCGTTGGGGATGGCATCAATTCTACTCCCATCAGCTGCTGAGGGGAGCTGCCCAGTGGAGCTGGGCAATCCTCCCATTTTGGCACTAATCCTTATGCGGCGTAAAGGATGCACCGTTTCGCGATTAAGGTACCAGTAGCACCAATGTGGTGCTTTGAAGAGTCTGGGCTAAAGCGTTAACCGTAGGTGGTCGCTTGTCTTGACTCTTAATAAGTATCCACTTGGGCCACCATTTTGGCTCAAGTGGACCTTTTGATCTTTGGTCTTGTGATTTGAAATCCCGCCCACCCACACCATGGCGGCGACACCAGATGAGTTGGTGGCACCACCACAGGAAGTTCCTGGAGTGTACACGGACGCAGTGGCTAAGCTCCACAAGACCGCCAGGAACCTCATGGTCCTCAAGGGCATCCCGTGGTTCATCCAAGCGACACTGTCGGATGAGGGCTTTGTCTCGATGGAGGACCTCGCGACCCGGGGCTTCGCCCCCAACAACCACCACTACACGGATGTGACCTCCCGGCTGATCGCGGCCCGCATGTTCCAGGTGGTTCACGCGGCTCAACGATCCATGGGAGTTGGGGCGCATGCAACAGCGGGACCCGGGCCACACACGCCCGGGGACACCGCCCCGAATCTCACGGTCTCGTGCGAACGGGGACAGCTGGAGAGGGTTTGGGAGGAGAAGACCAAGCTCACCAAACCCAAGCTGGCCCTTCAAGGAAGCGACCAGCTGGTGAAGCGCCAGTTCAAGCTCTGCGCAGGAGGCGAGATCGGTTTCATCCCCATGAAATACCTGGTAAGCGCACTCCCGGAGCCAGGAGAACGGCCATGGAAGACCACTAAGAAGAGCACGGTTGATGGCTGGGACCGGGAGGATGAGGTGGAAGAGCGGGGCGAGCCCAAAACTCGCCACCAGCTCGAGAGGATGCACGCGGTGTTCCGCAACACCCTCCTCATGTGCGTCCTCTCGTTCCCGCAGTTCGGCCAGTTCGACATCACCCGGGAGGACTTGGAGAGCTGGTACGAGTGGTTCTATGGTGAGGACATCGGGGGCCGTTTTCCCCCGCCAGAGGACCACGTCCTGGCAATTGCCGAACGCAACGCATGGCGAAAGATTCACGAGAAGATGCATGAGGGCAACACCCTCAAGGCGGCCATGCTGTCGGTCAGGCAGGACACATTGTTCTGGACACGTGAGGTCTATGAGAAGATCAAGACCTTTTCCAGGGGCCGCCCATCAACCAGGACATCCATGGACTACGCACCACCTCAGAAGGGCAAGAACAAGTCCAAGGGCAAGGGGAAGTCCAAGGGCAAGCCTGGGAACAAAGGGAAGGGTAAGACCCCCCACCCGAACAATCAGGCGTCCCGGGGCGGTAACAAGCAGGCAGCCACCGACCCGAAAGGGAACCAGTTCTGTAACAACTGGATGCGCGGGCGCTGCCCGGGCACTGCGGCCGCACCCACAAGTGCAACCTCATCCTGGCAATGGGCCGCATCTGCCTGGGGGACCACCTCCCGCAGGACTGCCCGGGTTGACTAGGGGCGCTGACCCCTACCCCCCGGGAGGCCTCAGGTGCCGAGGGCCCTGATAAGGCCCGGGGGGGCGAGAAGGGGCGCAAACGCCCCAAGCAGGCACAGAAGCCCCCTCCTGCAGGTGCCGAGGGCCCTGACACAGGGGGGGGACAGGCCAGGTGGCGGCCATCCTCGGCGGAACAAGGATGGGGACGGCAGAACCAGCGTGCACAACGCCCTCGCCGTGATCAGAACAGCCACACAACCGGCACAACGGCGGCGCCTCAGTCCCGAGCCACAGGTGCCGAGGGCCCTGATATGGCGGGGACGGGACGGTTCCCCGCAGGTGCCGAGGGCCCTGACACGGGGGGCCGCACCCAGAAGGCCCGAGTGCCGGATGACTGGCAGCACACCGCAACGCCAAGGGACACTCCCAGGAAGCAGCCGATCCCACTTCCGGCGCCCAACATCATCAAGCAGGACCCGGTGGTTTTCCACAAGAGCTCGGTGGGGCTGAATGAAGGGGGCCAACGCCTTTCAGCTACCCCCCTGACAAGTCCAACGGAGCCGTCACCGGGATTGGACATCTTCCCGTGGATGGAGAACATCCCTGAGCGTCTGGTACAGCGGCTGAGATGGACACAGGGCACATCGCCCAAAGTTCCATCCAGTGGGCCCATCATTGTCCTGCTCTATGCAGGCAAGGAAGACCCAACTTCCTTGGACAGCTGTCTTCATGCCAACTACCCACACCTTTCCAGCATGGTGGTGGCGGTAGACATCCTACGGTCTGGACCCAAAGGGGACCACGATATGCTCCAACCCGAGCTGTATGGAGCTCTTTGCACGGCAGCAAAGCAGGGCCGAGTGGTCTTCATTGGAGGAGGACCCAACTGCAGGACATGGTCCATCCTGCGCCACATACCAAAACCGGGGGCTCCCACCCCGGTGCGAGGGCGCACTCCAGAGACACTTTGGGGCCTTCCACACCTGGACCAGGCCGCCCAGACTCAACTTGATGATGACAGCATCCTCATTCTGAGACAGATGTACATCACCAGCCTGGCAAGGGCCTCACGAGCGGCGGTTTCTCTGCCAGGGCCCAGGTCCTTCCTGGAACACCCGGAGGACCCAGTGGTGAGCAGCTCGCTGCCCAAAGCCAAGGAATGCTCATCCTTCTGGATCACAGAGGAGGGGCAGCTTTGGATGGAGGAGAACTCCTTGACAGCAATCTCCTTCGACCAGTGCCGCCTGGGCCAGCTGGTCAAGAAGGCCACTACGCTGGCCACGGATCTCCCGATCCAGGACTGGGATCAAATGCGGTGCACGCATCAGTCACATGTGGGCACCAACAAGTCCTCGACTCTTAGCAGATACCCTTGGGATATGATGGCAGGCCTGGCCAAAGCCATCGCTGTGTCACTCGCAGCGCCGGGGCACATCCGGATCCCCTCACAATTTCCGGGAAACCCCAAGGAACCACCTAAGCGGGGGTCGGACCCCCCGGAAGGCCATTCCCCCTGGGGAAAACGGGGGCCCAGTCAAGGAGGCGGTCCCTCCTCATCACACCAGGGCTCAAAGCCCGGAGCAAGAACGCCCCGAAGCCCCGCCTGCACGGGCAGTTCCACCCTGAGGCAGACACCGTAAGCCCTCGTGGAATTTCCGCTCACGCCCCCTAAAGGATGGGGGGGGAAAACCTTTTTCAGGGAGGCTCAACCCCCCTTTTCGGAGAATTTCCCCATTGGCTACTTTGGGCGCCCTGATCATGACCCTTACCCGGCCCTGGATTGACAAGGTCCGAATGTCCCTGGCATCAGGTGCCACCACACACCCCTTCCAGGAAGCCGACCTCGAGGAGCTGCGGGCTATCCTAGGACCGAGGCACCTCCATGAACGATGCCCAGGACAACCCTTCCTCCTGGACTTAGTGTCGCACTTGGCATCCCTTTCAGGTGACCCTGATTGGGAGTTCCCCCTAACACTGAAAGAGGGGGTCCCCTTGGGAGTCTCGGACCCTACCTTGACCTCCCCGGGAGTTTGGCCCACTAAGGAGGAGCTTAAGGGAGAAGCCTGGCTGGGGGAAGATCCCCCCCCGCCAGTGGCTCATGATAACTACCCAACGGCTGAACTCTTTGCCAAGGAAATCGAATCAACCTTTTACGAGGAACGAGCCTTGGACATGGTGGACGGGCCCTTCACTCGCTCCGAGGCGGCAGAGAGGTGCCGCTGCAAACCGGAGGAACTTTGCCCGGGCCCCCTTGCAGGGATTGATGAGTCGGACAAGATCAGGACGATCTATGATGGCTCAAAAGGGGGAGCAAACGCACACATCCAGGCTCACACGGAGGAGAAGACCACCGCACCGATGGTTGGAGACTGCCTCCATGCCATCCACTGGCTCAGGACAGCGGCGGACCATCCTCATCTACTCCGAGCCCCATCCTCGGGCACTGATGAGGAACCTCGGGATGTTCACCAGCCGGTGCAGGGGCAGTCCCCAGGTGCCGAGGGCCCTGAGAGGGACCCCCACAGCACCAGCCTGCCCCCAGGTGCCGAGGGCCCTGATAGGGGCAGGCGGATGATGGAGACCTCCGGCGGCCTGGACGTCTCTCCGCGGTCAACACCCTCAGAAAAGGGGCCACTCCCAGGTGCCGAGGGCCCTGATAGGAGGGCCCCATTCCCCCCAACCCCCCCAGGCACGGAACGCCCTGGGGGGAGCAGGGGGGAACCCCTGACGTGGCAGCCGCCGACACAGGGGGAAACCTTCATCATCCTCAAGGCGGATGTCACCAAGGCCCACAGGCGCATAAAAGTGCTCCAGAAAGACTGGAAATACCAGGTGGCCTGCATCCAGAACCGGTGGTGGGTCAATAGAGTGGGCACGTACGGCATGGCCTCGGCACAACTGTACTGGGGAAGAAAGGCATCCTTGGTGCTCAGACTCTTGTACTACATCTTCCCTCAGGTGGACTGGCACTTAGTTTTTGTGGACGACTACTGCTGGGTCCTCAGATGCAGCAGGGCGGACTGGGACGCCACAGCCATCCTGGCCACTCTTCTGGCGCTGGGAGTCCCGCTTTCTTGGAAGAAGACGGCGCTCTCCCCGGTCAATACCTGGTTGGGATTCGTGGTGGACCCAATCACGCCCTGTGTGCTGCTGGCTCCAGTCAAGCACGTCATAATCCTGGCCACTCTCAAACGGCTGGCCCAGGGGGACATCTTTACCAGCAAGGAGGTGGAACAAGCCCTGGGCCGGATTCAATGGGCTACTTCGGCGTGTCCATTGACGAAACCTTTCCTCCAGCCCTTTTGGAGCTGGAAGAAGGCCTGCACCACTTCGGGCAGGCCACCGAAGCTGGTTCGTGCTCTGGCCATCCTTCTGGGGAAGCTCTTCAACCAGAGGTTCCCACTGGCATCTCCATTTGCTCCCACACTTCCATGGACGGGGGCATCTGATGCGGGAGCTGGCAAACAGGCGGACCATGCATGGGTTGGTGGTTGGTGCTCGGACGTGCCCAACCCCGACAAGTCCCGAGTGAAGTGGTTCCAACACAGAATCACACCGGAGGGCGAGCCGTGGGCCTTCACTACTGGGGACCCGCAGCGGGCGATAGCGGCCTTGGAGCTCTTCGGCCTCCTCCTTTTGGTGAGGGCTGTTCTGCTTTGTGCAGCCGGCTCGGCTTCTCACACTAGGATTCTGGTTGCTAGTGATAACCAGGGAAACGTTTTCTCCCTGCTTAACGATTCCACTCGCAGGATGCCCAATGCGGCCATCCTCATGGAAATTGTGTTAACACTGCATGACCACCAGGTCATGTTAGGACCGTCGCATGTGAAGCGCGACTTTAACACATGGGCGGATGAACTTACTCATCCGGACCCGCAATTTCCGACTGAGAACCGGGTCTTCCCCTCAGTCGAAAGCGAATTGATCAAGCTGATCTTCGCTACTTTCCTTCCTCACCCATGATGCCGGGAGGGCATCCGGTGAGGTGGGAGGATTCCTCCCTCGCTGTGGGAGTGGCATCAATTCTACTCCCATCAGCTGCTGAGGGGAGCTGCCCAGTGGAGCTGGGCAATCCTCCCATTTTGGCACTAATCCTTATGCGGCGTAAAGGATGCACCGTTTCGCGATTAAGGTACCAGTAGCACCAATGTGGTGCTTTGAAGAGTCTCTCTAAAGTTGTTCAATTCCCAGTCTGAAGCCTGATTTGGATGGTCCTCTGGATGCATCCGAAGGTGACATGAATGAATAAACCCCTGGTTGATTCAATCGAGTGTCCATTTGTTTTGGGGAAGCAGCTTGATTTGGGAACCCCCCCCCCTCACCACTTCCAAGGCTGGGCCATTAAACCACTCTCTTTGTTTCGCGGAGCTCCAGCCAGGGCTCTATGGTATGCCGCTGTGTTTTGTCTTTGGGGTTTCTCTTGCAATGGCATGCCCTCAAATTCGACACTGGATTGTTCAGAGGCGCCGGCCATGTCTATCCCAAGACCTGCGACATCTGCCGCAGTTCCCCCCCCTCCGCGCCGTCTCACGCCGTCTCGCGCCTCAGCACCTGTCCATTGTGGCGTGGGCCTGCGCCACCTTGGGCGTCCGGAGTGCCCTGCTGGACCGGGCTTGCGGCTCTTTACTTTTGGGGCTTGGTGCGGGAGCTGGGTCAAAGGGAAGCCAGAAGGGACAACGCCGTTTTTATTCCTTCTCGGGGTGGGTGGGTTCCAGTTTGTTTTGACAGAATGGAGGAGACACCATTCCCGACTTTCGACCACACCTTTTGTTTCCCAGCTGAAGCTTTGGGGCCGCAGTGATTCGGTGCGAGGGTTCCCAAGTTCTGCGGTTCCCAAACAGTTCCGGAGGCGGGTTGCCAGCTTCCGACCAACTTGGCAAGTTGCTAGCTCCCAGATTTGGCCGTAGGATGGCATCGCTGTGGAAGCTGCCAGAAAGATGAGGACCTTCACCGCGCAGGAGGGGCGAAGGGGCTTGGGTTGCGGTTGGGCGCCGAGTGGCGTTAAGAGAACTCAGAATCTTTGAGGCTGTATCCATGAAATCTGAGTGCACATAGCATGTTTGGAATGGTCTCCAAATAGGGGAACCGCCAAAGTTGGTAGTGTCCTTCTGGTTTTTCTTTGAACCAACCTCACAAGGGGACGCTCAAAAAAGACACCCGTTTGTCGGCATTGCGCTTGATTCAGTGATCTGACAGAATCTGGCGAACCTGGTTTGGGCTTTCGCAGTCCTGGATGTGCGCTGGAGGCCTAGCGAACCTGGAAGTCTCACTGTACCAAGCGAGTGAGATGGAATGAAGAACTGAGAGCCAAAATCAGAATTTGTTCCTGAGCTGAGCTTCTTGTGACCTTTCTCCAATTTCTCCCCGGCTTCTCCGCCTGTCCCCACTGTGAAGGTTCTCGGCTGTCGAGCGCGGGCCATCCCCTTCAGAGCCTGAAGCTCGCCGTTGGGTTTCTTTGATGGGAATCTCCGTGACTCCGTGGCAACGTGGCTTTCGGTTTCCCTGTTCTCCCAAAAAGGCGGCGCCCTCAAAAAACGACGCCCCCCGCCCCCAAAGTTTATACAACAGCATATATGATATACAATGCAGCATAGTATACAGTACAACATATCATAGCATTATGTAATTTGTTTCTATTCTTGTTTATCTGCAGGTTCAGGTTCAGGGCTGGACAAATGAATGCGTGGCCGGCTGCGTAATTTATGTATTTTTGAATGTAACTAAATGTAATGTAATGTCACGTAACGTAGCAAAGCGTAGCGCAATGCATGTATGTACGTACGTATGAGTGTGTGTGCATGTACGTATGTAGTATGTATGCGTGTATGTGTGTATGTATGTGTGTGTTTGTATGTATGTAGGTATGCATTGCAAGCAAGCAAGCAAGCAAGCAAGTAAGCATGCATGCATGTATGCAAGCATGCATGCATGTATGTATGTATGTAATGTAATGTAATGTAATGTAATGTAATGTAATGTAATGTAATGTAATGTAATGTATGTAATGTATGTAATGTATGTAATGTATGTAATGTATGTAATGTATGTAATGTATGTAATGTATGTAATGTATGTAATGTATGTAATGTATGTAATGTATGTAATGTAATGTATGTATGGTATGTATGTATGTATGTATGTAATGTAATGTAATGTAATGTAATGTAATGTAATGTAATGTAATGTAATGTAATGTAATGTAATGTAATATTCATGTAATATTCATGTAATATTCATGTAATGTTAATGTAATGTTAATGTAATGTTAATGTAATGTACTGTAATGTAATGTAATGCAATGTAATGTAATGTAATGTAATGTATGTAATGTATGTAATGTATGTAATGTATGTAATGTATGTAATGTATGTAATGTATGTAATGTATGTAATGTATGTAATGTATGTAATGTTTGTAATGTATGTAATGTAGGTAAGGTATGTAATGTATGTATGTATGTATGTATGTATGTATGTATGTATGTATGTATGTATGTATGTAATGTATGTACTGTATGTAATGTATGGTATGTATGTAATGTATGTATGTATGTATGTATGTATGTATGTATGTATGTATGTATGTATGTATGTATGTATGTATGTATGTATGTATGTATGTATGTAATGTATGTATGTATGTATGTATGTATGTATGTATGTATGTATGTA
>CAUJNA010000676.1:100000-139757 GCA_963377175.1 Effrenium voratum | reverse complement strand
TATGTATGTATGTATGTATGTATGTATGTATGTATGTATGTATGTTTGTATGTTTGTATGTATGTATGTATGTATGTATGTATGTATGTATGTATGTATGTATGTATGTATGTATGTATGTATGTATGTATGTATGTGTGTGTGTGTGTATGTATGTATGTATGTATGTATGTATGTATATACGCATGCACGCATGCACGCATGCACGCATGCACGCATGCAATGCAATGCAATGCAATGCAATGCAATGGCATGCCATGCCATGCCATGCAATGCAATGCAATGCAATGCAATGCAATGTAATGTAATGTAATGTAATGCAACGTAATGTACTGTAATGTATGTATGTATGCATATATGTATGTATGGAGGTATGTAGGTTTGTGATTCGACATAAATCCGTGAAAAGGGCTGGACGATGCGCAGAACGTCAGTTGCGGAGCTCAGGCCACCCGAAGCTCTTCTCGGCCGTGTCGCTGGAGGCCAGGAAGAAGTTGCAGGACCCGTCGGGCTTCCGTGACGTGCCCCACAAATCGCCCGTGGTGTGGGCGGTCTCAACATGGGACTAGAACGACCTATGTCTGAGCAACGGTCAATATGTACTGTCATCTATAGAAGTAGAGTCTAGCAGAGAGAATGCCATGAGTGACCAAAATAGGCAGTTATGGCTTAACCCACCCAAATCCTATGTCCAGTGAGGGAGACAATGAATACAAATGATGTCCTGGAGGGTCTTCAATCGAAATTCATACCCCAATGGTCTTGTCTCGGGAGGCAACGGACCCTCAGTTTTCTTTTTTTCCCCCATGCAAGACCCCACGGTACGCGACTGGCATGGAAGCTGAGGGGAAGCCTTCCACTTGCGTTCCACCCGACAGGGACCTGGTGTGTTCTGTGCTACTTGGAAGGTAGGCCCCCCCAACAAATGCTTGACTTCTTTCGCGTTTCCTTTGCCATCCAAAAAAAGGGGGAGCGGGGAGGCATCCAGGCAAGGTCATCTGCAGGCCATGGAAGGTATCCGGGGTCACGGGGGTAAGCGGCGTCTCACTGCTTGAGCTGCAAGCAGAGGGGAGGTTTTTAATCAGACGACAAGTGTTTTCGCATCGCGTGGACGGAGCTTGGGCTGAAATGCGAGAAAATCGAATTGGGCTGGTGCCATGGGAAAGAATGAGGAGTTTCACCAGCAGCACTTGTGCAACTTGGTCCAGTCCTCAGTTCGTTGGGTCGGGGCTGAGATGGTGTGGGGGTTGATCTTGATTTTCACAAGCACCCAGAGCAACTATGACATTAAATGCGAAATGGGTCTGTCTCAAAGTAGGGGAACCTCAAAAATTGCATTCGGTTTTCTTGTTGGTTTCCCTTTAAGATCGATGAACAAGCGGTGCCCCCAAAAAACAGGGTCAGCACGCAGAACCCGGAGCCTTACGAAATCTGCAGCTCGCCGTGTTCCGAGCGACTGGGTGTTGTCAGCGGAGAGCCTGGCCAAACTTGGCTTTTCTATTGGCAAGATTTTCCAAGAGCCAATGCTGGGGGCATTATTTTGACGGTTTGTGGGAGTCACCAAAGTCAGAAAAAGGGGTTGTTTCCCTTTAACCCACTTAAGGGGTGACTTTGATGAGGCTTGGGCCTTCAGCGTGGTGCAGCAGCCCGACGAGGAGACGAAAGTCAGAGATCGAATGGAGCTTTAGTCAGATGCTGCGGGTACTGGCAGTGCCCGGGAGAAGCACTCTGGCAGGTGGCAATGCGCCAGGGCTCCAATGAAAGATCGCCTTTGGGATGGTTTAAAGCTAAAGTGCGAATCCTGCGCTGCAGTTAGATGATGTCCCCGTGATTTCAAGACACGTTTCTGAGCTGATTGGACTTAGCTCCGCAGAGATCAGAGGCAACTTACCAAGCCCAAGAGGTCAGGCTGAGCCGAGGAGCTGCTGCTCCCCGTGGCCGAGATGGTGATCGAGCGTGCTCCTGGCTTCAACCCGCAGGCCTCCGGAAGCCAAGGGAGTTTGTCACCGGCTTCGTCAAAGCAGCATCTGTAGGGGCGCGTGTTTTTTGGAGGCATCATCCTTTTTGGTTGGCTTTAAAGGGAAACCAAAAGGAAACTGACCGTTTTTTGGGGATCTCGTAAACAACAGCATCATCCTTTCCAGCATGAAGACGTGAATATGACAACAGGGCGCTGCGCATCAATCATGCTGATCTGTATCTTGTGGAGAGGAATGCAGCGGCACGTGTGGCCGCTGGACGTAGGATCTTACTGACTAGGATGAGACAACCACTATAGAGTCCGGAGAACGACGCTTCACTCGGATAGGGTGCTTTTTCCTTTGAGGGTGACCCTTTTTGTTGGCGGCTGGTTTGACGGAGCCAAAGGGCAACCGACCCATTTGGGGTGTCGAATTCTCATTGTGACAGACATCCCCATGTTTGTTTTCAAGATTCGCCAGGGCCTGTCCAACATGGCCTGCGCCTTTGCAGCGCCCTGACATCTCGAAGCCGATTCCTGTTCTCAAGAAGCAAAGGGACCCTTTTGGGGACCCAGTCTTCGATTTCCTGAAGCTGAAATATTTGTGTCTGCGGGGCTGTGGGCTAACGATGGCAAATGGTGGTGAATCTTTTGTATTGACGCCTTAAATGGATAGGAGAGATGGTTCCAAATCTCTGGATCCAGGTACTTGGCCTCGCGCATCACAGGATGTTCGAGGCTTCGCGAGCCTGGGAAATAGAGGAAGCCTGACAACTTGCAGTGAAAAGGTCACCCAATTTCCAGCGGCTGAGGACACCCTTAAGCAGTTGGCTCCTTGGATTCCTTTGAGCCCTGCGAAAGCGAGACTCCCAACCTATTGATGCCTTTGCGAATGGATGGATGGCGCCAGGTCATTGCAGAGGTTGCAGTGGACAAGGCCTGCACATGTCGGAGCCAAAGGACAGCGTCGCACAAATGCGCTTGTTTGCCTGTTGCCTCACCTTTTGGTTGAACATGCAGGGCCTGTCCAGACCTTCCGGGGGTCTCATATTTTTATCCTTGGGCCCCAAAATAATACCGAAAGACACTTTTGTTCAAGCTGAGCAGCGTTAGATATTTTACTTCAACGGGGTTACACACCGAAATTCCCATGTCCCATGGCCTTGCCATTTGGGCGGCCGTGGCCTTTGACGTTTGGCCAGATCCACGAGTGCAGCCCCCATGACTTGGAGTCCTTGGCCTGGGCCTTTGCGCGCCTGGGGGTCTTCAAGAAGGCACCGGTGTGGTCGGCCGCTTTGGCCGGGCTTGGGGGGGGGGGGGTTGGGGGGGGGGGCGAGGCGGATTTGGTTTGGCCGAAGAAGACTTGGCCAGACTTTTTGGGGGCGACCCGCCAGGACTTGATGAGACACATCTCCCAGGCGGTTCTGACGCACGTCAGAGGATGTTCGGGTCACTTGCAGATCTTCCCGTGCCCAATACGGGTAGCACCGCATGTTTGCCGATTGTGTTTTCATTCTCCAGTTTTTTTTTTTTTTTTTGCAAGGCAGCTTCCAGGGCTAGGGTGCTTTTGAAACTTTTCTTGGGCTGTCCCTTAAAGAGGTTTGGTTTGGATTGGTGCTTTGGGGGTGTGAACTACCGTTCCCCAAGCCAAAAGAGGAAGGTATCCCTAACTTCAAACAACCAAGCCAACTGCCGATTCGAGGTAAGGTATGTTTTGTTACCAGTTCACCCGGCGAGTCTTCTTCGCTGCAAGGCTGCAAAGTCAAAGGTGCAAGACTTCCATCCATTGGACGGAGCCCCAGAGAGCATTTTTTATTTCAATCGCGAGGCAGGTGTCAGTTTCAGTTCTTGGGATGTGCTAGATGCCCAAAATGGTGTTTTTCCAATCCTCTTGGGAGTTCATAGGGATTTGCCAGATTCCCTCAGGCGTTTTTTTCTTCTTTATTTTTTCTTGGGATCACGCATCATTGCAGAACCAAGGATCTCGATTTTGCCATTGGTGCAATGTTTGGGTGGAGTGACTTTGCGCTCAGACACCCGGGGGCTTTCGCGAGCTCACCTGTGAATCATACCCCTCCCCCTCCCTCCCCGCAGAAAACCCCTGAGGATTTTGCGAACATTGCCTGGGCCTTTGCGACCCTTGGAGAGAAGGACCTGGGGTCTCATGATTCCCATAAGACCAGTGATTTGGGCTTTTTGCCCCAAGCCCGGAAATGGCACTCAAAAGGGGTCACAAAGAGACCTGCGGATGCGCCTTGCAATTGGACTCTTGGACCCTCCCACATTCCTTGGATCCTTTTAGAACTCGAGACATACCGGTCCTTTGCGGACCAACCACAGATGGTTCAAGCCTCACCCAGGTGGTCGCTTTTCTCTTTTTGGCAAAGCCAACGCCATTTTAATTGAGCGACGTACCGATAGGACGACGAGCTCATGGAGACGCTTGCGCGAGAAGCAGAGAACAAGGCGCGGTTCACGGCGGGTGACTTCTCAGGCTTGGGAGGGCGCCTTTTGGAGTGGGGCTCTAAAGAGACCGGACCCTGGGGTTCAGTTACTACCATGAAAGACAATGCGGGGGCGTATAACCACCATTGTTTACCTAAGGACTGTAATCATGCTAATTGGGTCAATCCTTTTTGTAATGAGGGTTGAACCCGAGGGCGGAGTTCCCCAAAATGGATGGACCTTTAGCGAAACCCAAAGGACCCACACAAGCCGAATCCTATTCACATCGTGCAAACGCCCTTCGATGGTAAGGGATCCTGACCCGCAGTTCTGACCGTTTCTTTCGAGGGCCTGCACATTTGTTTTTTTTGTTTTGGACCCTCCACCAAAGTGGTGGTTTTCCTCTTGGCTTTCCTTTTCAAGCTGACAAATAACCGGCACCCTGAAAACAGACAGACCCACTTTTTGGCACGACCACTCGCCTTTCCTGGCCACTGAGTAGGTATCAGACCCAACGGCCGATTGGGATGTATTGTTGAAACAGGGGAGGATCCGAAAACGGCTCCGGTTTTCCTTTTGGCTTCCCCTCAAACCGATCTGCAAATGGGCACCGAGCCTCCAAAAAAGGACCCAATGACACAGTTGAGTTGGCAACCAGGTCTCTACTTTCTCCTCCCAGGCGGGTGGGGTCCGCAAGGGGTCCGCATCGTGGGTGTGGTTCCCTTGGTTTTCAGTTGAACCCCTTCCAAAAGGTTGGTGAATCAACCAGCCATTTGTAGACCTAATTTTGAGAGACAGAGCTCTGCCTTCTGCGCCCGAATGTGCGCCAGGCGCTGGGAAACTGTGCATGGGCGTTCTCAAGCCTGAGATGTCCAGGCGCGCTTGAAACTCTTTGGGATTACGCGGCTCTCCAAGCGTGGGTCCGCCGCGCCACCCGCCGGCAGGCAGAGTGTTCTCCCTTCAAACCAAACCAGGATCAAGCTTCATCAAAGTGAGCAGCGTGGTAATTAGCAGGGTTCTCAAATCTAGCAGGGTTTTCTTTTTACCATGATGTACTGGGTAATTGTGGGAGGGTCGCTTCAATGGGCTGCTCGAAGATCCTTTGCAGATGGAGAACGTCAGCGGTTGGAGTCGATTGTTTGGGCTGGCAATCCGGGGGAACCGCCGCAGGTGCAGATCTTTTGCTGGGCGCCATAGCAGATGAGGCCCTGCTGAGCCAAATTTTGTGGGCCTCGGGCACGTGGGGTTTGCAGCGGAGCAAGCTCTACATTAAGAATTATATGAATCTGGGTTGCGCTTGAATCAAAGACAAGCCTGAGGAACAGGGCCTACCGACTTATTATGATCTGATAGATTGCTTCGCGCCAGGCGCGGGGCCGCGAATTGGACCCGCAGCACCTGGCGGCGGGGGGCTGGTTGGGGTTTGGGAAACTGGGTTTGTTGGTTGTGGAGTTTGGAGGTTTGCGTGCCAGGCGACACTTTGGCAGAGACCTGAGGTGTAGATATCGTGGTAGGCGCAGCACTCTTGCCGACTCAGGCGCAGATTCTGTGATAGCTGCAGCATGTTGGCACGCTGGCGCGCACGTGTCGCAAATCCTATTGTGACGGACGCGGACGTGCAAACTGGCGCGAGCAGATTTCGTGGCAGGTAGGCGCAGCGCTTTCAGAAGGTGGATGCTAGCGATTAGATAATGGGTTAGATGCTATTCGTTTTGCACAGATAAGATGAAGAATGAATGCGTTTGGGAGAGCATGGGCGTGCGGTGGGGGGAACAAGCAGGCCGAGCAGTCTCAGAGCTCTGCAGATAAATATAGACGTAAACTGGACATAGAGACATATGTGTGGAGATAGACAGACCGACAGATAGAAAGATATTTAGACAGAGAGACAGCAAGATAGATGGGTAGACGGATCAATGGCTTGCCAGATAGAGGGATAGACAGATAGATAGACAGACAGATGATGAGAAATGAGACAGTTAGCTAGAGATAGACTCACACATAGATCGATCACTAGATAGATAGATAGATAGATAGATAGATCGATAGATAGACAGACAGACAGACAGACAGATAGACAGATAGAGAGATAGATCGACGGAGGGATAAGTTAGGTAGAGACATAGGTAGACAGATAGACACATACACGGATCGGAAAAAATAGACAGGTAGGTGGGTAGATAAGTAGGTACGGGTAACAGATAGATAGGTAAGTAGACAGATTTGATGGACAAATGGCTTGATAGGTAGATAGACACATAGATAGTCAGGTAGACAGATATACAAATGGATAACCAGAGAGTTGGGTAGGAAGATAGACAGGTGCGCAGGTAGGCAGATTGATCGATAGACAGATGGGCATATTAGATAGATATGTAGATAGGTAGGTAGATAAAAAAGAAGATGGTAAATAGATACCAGGATATACAGACAGATAGATAGAAAGTATGCGAAAGAGAAAGAGACAGAGCAAGAAGAGAGAGAGAGAGAGAGAGAGAGGGAGAGAAGATAAAACAAAAGAGAGAGAGAGAGAGAGAGAGAGACCATGCGTGCGGTGTGCCAGCCATGGCGTTTTTCTCGGGCCAGGCGCTGCTAGATGCGAAGCTTTGCTGTGACGAGAATGGCAGGCGGGGCCTTGCCTATCCAGAGATGAACGAAGCAAAGCTGGCAGCTGGCTGGGTTTACGGGACAAGCAAACGACAGGGGATGGCAATTTGCCCACTTACCAACGGATCGCAAGCGAGCAACATGGAGGTTTCCAATCGCAAGCCAGGAGCAAGGCAGACTAGGCGACATTCAGAGTTCCATGGGAGTCCCCAACGGAACCTGCGGCGTCCGTTTCAACGAAGGCGCCTGGGCGCCGTCCTTTGGCGCTTTATGGAGGCCAACGGAAGGGGGCCTTGGGTAAGAGGGGCCGACGGCCGACGCGCACCCGTGCGCACCGTTGGGTTGCACAGCACGGATGCCTCAGTTTTGTAGGTTTTCTTGGACTGGTGGACATTCGCTGAGCAAAATGCATTTGGCTGCCTCCAAGCAAGCTGTTGCTTTTCTCACAAGTGACATTTTAGAGATCTTCCCCATCCAGACCAGTTGCCGCCGGCGCGCTTGTTCTTACCTGTTCGAGAGAGAAACTCGCCGCATCCTCCGCCCGCCGCCGCCGAAACGACGGGGACTGGACAACGGCGACGGCAAGGAAGAAGCCGAAGAAGACGAAGAAGCCGAAGAGAGAGACCGAGGGGGAGGGGGGCAAGACGAAAAGCCCGTGCGCGCAAGACAGAGAGCCCGAGGGGACGTGCGTGAGGGGGGGGGGGGGGAAGGAAGGAAGCCGGCAGGCCCCCAATTTTGCCAGGGCAGCAGAAGCACGGCGGCCGCCGAGCGGACACAGACTACCCGGGGCCGACAAAGCCCAGAGCAGCCCGCCGCCCCAACAAGCGGGCAGCAAGGCGCTGCTTGACGCGCCACGAGGATGGGAGGGCCCCGACCCGGACAAGAGAGAGAAAGTCACCGCCAGAGCGCAGACCCAACGCCAAGAGAGAGACAGGGGACCGAAGCCTAGTGGCCCCACCAGCCGCTGGCCCGCCCACGCAGCCGAAGCTGCTCCGCATGGATGGCGCCGAGCTGATTGAGGAGAGCAACGATATCCGGCACAGATTCCCAACTTTACATTGTTTGCCGCTGGGTTTCTTCAAGTTGAGGCCCAAGCTTCAACTTGCAGCGAAGCGTTCCCTGTGATTCACCCGGGTCCACTGCCTGGGGCCGCTTTCGGCAGCTGTTTTGCGCCTAACGATGAAACCCACCCCTTTCACTGCAAAGCAACGAGGGAACAAAACAAGAATCGCTGGATGCGGCCTTGTTGGCTCTGAAAACACAGCTTGTTGGCTAGCAGACAGGCCAGACTTGTTCGCTGAACAAAAGCGCCAACAAAACGGTAGCACAAAGACAACATCAACTCTTTTCACAGATTGGCCCTATGAATAAAATCCTCACATCTTCCCATGACAACGGCTGGACGTTGCGATTCTTTTGAGCTGGAGGTGTCAACATGTACTAAAAAAGCTTCGGCTTTTTGGGGCTGCCACCATGTACTTTTGCTTGCTACACGTGTACCCAAAAGTGGTGATTTTGGAGCTAGAGCTGGCAAACCGTGCTTTGCGTCTTTGTGTGCTACGAGTGTACTGAACAAAAGTTTATTCTTGAGCTTCAAAGTAAGGCACAAGGCGCGGTAAAATGTTGAGGTGTTGAAAACGATAGCCCGAAAAGGGCCCACCGAAAACAACGCGTTGCTTTTATGCAACCTCGGGTTGTCTTGGTACTGCGTGTCTCATGCCCCTTTGCGGTGACATGCGGCTGCCTTTTGGTCGCAAGATCTGCGCAGGTCTTTCCACAAAGCGAGGCTCAATGGCAGGGGGAGGCCGGCCGCAGTTGCTTTTTGGTTGGTTTGAAGGGAACCCAAAAGGAAACCAACCATTGGGTCCAACTCCCAATGTTTGAGACACATCGACGATGTCCTCATGTGTCCTCATGCCCAAAGCTCTGACCCGTCCAGGGGGTTGGTTTCCCTTCAAATAGCGTCAGCACAAGCGCTCTCGATTTTCAAACGGACCCAAACCCATCTAACCAAAGTCGGCAAAAGGCACAAGAGGTGTCTTGCCGTGCCAAGAGAAGCCTTTTTGGGGTGGCTTCCAAAAAGGAGGCCAAACAAAACAAACCCTCCCCCTATCACACCCACCCCTCCCCCTATGACACCCACCTCTCTCAGAAGCTGAGCCAAGACCAAAAAAGACGGCCATGTCCTGCCTTCCTGGCCAGGAGTATTGGAGCTTCTTGCAGAAGCTGCAGGCCAAATCTTTGTCCGTGGCAACGACAGGGAGCTTGGGGCAGGATTCGTTGAAAGAAGTGCATGTTAGGAAGTCACCCCCCCCACAGACCAGTTTTTTGTTTTCCTGGATTCAGTTTGGTTTGCTTTAGCCTTGGTTGAGCTTCGTTTGTTGGGTGGGTTTGTTTGGTTTGGTCGGCTATGTTCTGGTGTCATATTTATGCAAATACCTTGCAACTTTGGGCCAGCTGTTGGTGTTCCTGCCAAGCCAGGTGAGGTGCGGTCAAAACATCAAGTGGTCATCTTGTGCATTTGAGAGGGGCGGCCGGGACTCGCGAAACGCATCCCACCAGACCCACAGGACTCCCGAGTTTCTCGAAATCGGTGACAGCAGTTTTTGGTCGTGAGGTGGACAATTTCGGGCGCTACGGCAGCAAGTTCCTCCTCCAGCGGATGGGCATTGCAAAGGCGTGGAAACACGCCTTTGCGTCTGCCAGGTGGCCAGGCGGTGGGTTTGTCTCAAGATGTGGAGTTCGTCAAATTGGGTGGTTTCGGTTTAGTTTTCTATTGACACAACGCAAAAAGGACATCCTCAAACTGTGAGGGGATGCGCTCCATTGACAGAATCACACCGGGAAAAATCAAGCTCGCTGAGGCCAGCCCGGCTAATGTATTCGCGGGCAGGCACAGAGAAACGTGCTGCTTTTTCAAAGGAGTGTTGCTCAACTGACCCCCTTGGAAGGTGCTTTTCCTTCCTCGTGTACCTGCCAGGCAGATCGGACGTTCACCGCGAAGGCTTTGCGAGAGGTGACAGGGTGCGCCAACGTGATCCGCGTAATGGAATTCCGCAATTTTCCTGCCGTCAGGGAGGCACCCCCCCCTGCTAGAGGCCACGGACCCACACGCCCCCAAACCCCCACCCATACCAAAAACCCCACACGCACTCAAACCTGCACACACACACACACATGCGCACGCCCACGAACATGAACACGAAAAGGCGCACGCATGAGCACGCATACGGATACAGATGCCGGCGCGCAGAGTCTCACAGGCAGACAGGCAGACAGGCAGACAGGCAGACAGGCACAAAGGCACACAGAGGCGCGCAGGCGCACACAGACACGCGTGCAGACATGCATACAGACACACACGCACAGACAGACAGATAGATACGCGCACGAACTCACAGAGAGACACACGGACACAGAGAGACACACAGAGTGACACACTGCCCCTCTCACGCACACAGAGACAAACATAAACACACACACACACACAGAAAGAAACACATAGAGAGACAGACAAGCACAGAGTCATTCAGACAAAGAAGCACACGCATTATATATATAGACAGACGGATAGATACACACACACACAGACAGACACAGAGAGACACTCTCTCTCTCTCTCTCACACACACGCGCACACACACGTAGACACACGCGCACACACATAGACACACACACCCACACACCCACATACGACACAGACACGGACACGGACACGGACACAGACACAGATGCAGACCCAGATACAGATACAGAGCAGACACGCACACACACACACACAGACGGCCACAAACGCAGACACAGATACAGACACAATCGCAGATACAGAAACAGTCGCAGAGGCCGACACAGATACAGACATGCACAGACACAGACACGCACACACACACAGACACTGACATACGCACGTGCACACACACACATACCTGCAAAACCTCTTGTCGATGGTGAGTGTGTCCAATAAGATGTCGGAACACAAGCGCTGCAAATCACCAATGTGAAGCCAATGCCTTGCTTGACCTCAGGTACATTCGCGAGAACAACACAGTGCTGCAGGGACTCACCACTCAGGACTTTTTGCTGGAATGTGGGCGTTTCTGAGCGAGGGGGGAGCCCCAAATCTAGTTGGTTTCTTGGTTTTCCCTCGTCCCTATGCCACCAAACAAAGCTCACAAACTTTGGAAGCACCCTGTCTGAATGACCCGATGGCTCAGAGGACAGCGGCTGCGTATTCTGGTTTCAAGCATCTCCCTTCGGGCCAAAGTGGGCTTGCTGCTGGTTCGTAGGTTTAAAGATGTGGAACATTTGACTCGCCCTTGCAGAATTCATCGCCAGGATGTGTTGCACAAACGCGCCGGGGGGCTCAGGTCAGCAAGGTGGAGGCAGGGCGTGAGATCCTGGTCCGGACTCGGGCGTGATGTGCCGTTTTCTTTTTGGGTTAAAGGCAAACTGCCCGTGCGTTGGCAGTTCCGAGGTGTCTTGTCCTGGTTGTCAAGCACCCCCGTTTCCCAAATGCAAGGTTGGGGCAATTGGGAGGCTACGCTTGTGTAGTGCTGGGACTGTAGGTTTTCTGAGATTGATGGGTCACGTTCGGCTGTGCCTTCATCACCCTGTCCAGCCGAATGTTCGGCAAGTGCGAGGTGTGCAGCTTTGCAGAGTTCAGCTTTGTGGTGCAGGCGCAGAGAAAGAAAGCAAAACCTGTATCACTCAGAGAGGTTTTTAGAATCCTAACAATTCAAGAGGTTCAGACAGAGAATCCAGTGTCAGGGTGATTAAGAACAGCTTGAAGCCTGACACGTTGTTGGAAGCTACATTCTGAAGCCTTGGACAGGCGCTTGCATCACTTGACATCGGTGGCACCGTAGAACGCATTCGTTGGCAGGAGTCGCCCCAAATCCGTTTGTCACCAGGCCATTGGTCAAAGCCGCCCGAGCGAGTGCTACCCTTTCAAGGGAATCACTTTTGGGCCTATAAGTCAATGGGTGTGTCTTTTTGAGGCGACCCTCCAAAATGCCTTTCGGTTTGCCCAAAAAGATACCCTCCTGAGTCATGACCAGGAAAATGCATCTGCCAGGGCAGACGCTGTGAGGGCGCCATGATCCGGGAGAACGGGTTCGCCATGGCTCGCTTGGCGAGCCTCGCGCCCGTTTTTTCGTGAGCGCTGCCTTGTGCTGTTTTGTTTTCGTTGGTTGGATCACCCTCATCGGCCTCAATGTTTTCACCTTGGCCATGTTGAGAACAGCCGCACGTCCAACCTTGGAACATCTTTGGTGGACCTAAGCCTCCTAGGCCCCAACTACATTTTCACGCCCACTGCGCGCCAAGAGTTGCGAAAGTCAACGCGGTGGTTTGTTCAAGCAGGCTGCTGTTTTGTGATGGCGACGGCTGAGAAGGTGTCAATCTAGGACAACACAACTGCAGACATTTGGGTTTGTCTCTAAATGAGAGATCTCCCAACAGAAGCCACCGATGCCCATTTTATATCTGCAGACCAGTTGGAAGGACTTAAGGAACAAGCTAGGGCGCAAGGGCATGGTGGCAACTTTTGTTTGCACAACCCGCTCGAAGGGAGAACAACAAAGATGGGCGCAGGGACCCCTTCCAAAAGCAAAATGGTGTGTCTTTTTCTGAAGGCACCCCATTTTTGGTTTAAAAGAAAAGCTCAAAACAAAACCTGCCAGAAAACGAAACCACATCCGAGTCGTCTGAAGCGCTTCCATGGCCCGCGGCATCTGATCGGATGCCAGGTATTGGACCAAAAGCGCTGTGAGGGGTGGCAAAGCCCGATGGCTTCGGGCGGCTCATCTCAAGGCGAGTGGGACGCTGGTTTGACATGGCCATATATATATATATGAAAATATTATGTGTGTGTCAATAAGGGACCCCCCCCCAACAAAAAAAGAGAGGAATATTCATATTGTGGTTGTCCTTTTGGTTTGCCTGTGAAACCACCCCAAAAAGTGTACCCTCAAACACACAACAGCATGGGCATTTTAGCGAATCTCATGCCTCACAAAGGACGTGTATGGGACATGCCAGGATTGCCTACTACAAGGGTCGTGAGAAGTGCCAAAGCACGTCAAAGGGTGTCATGGGTGGAGTTCGGAGGCCTGCACACCTCCAAAGATGCTGCATCCAATACGCGTTGAAAGGCATCATGACCCCTCCGTTGTGCTGTCTGACAAGTCCCCCTTTGGTGCAGTGTCTCAAACTGGGAGCCTGTTTTTTTTTGGTTCCCAAGGCGAGCCTCACAAAAGCTCCGCCAGGTGGGCGCTTTGGTCGACCGAAGCCTTTGCAGCGAGTTCCAGCTGCTGGAGGAGCGAGACCGGAGTCTAATCGAATCGCGCGTTCCTCGGGCCTCAACCTTTTTGTTAGGAGTCCTCGAACATTCTGCAAACTTCCAAAGGCAACTGATCATTCTCGGGTGGGTAGGGTGCAACCCCTCGTATATGGTGTATCCCAGTATTCACTGTTTCATCCATCCTAACTGGTGTCCATCCACAGTGTCACCCTTCAAGAATGATGGGTCGGCCATAGGCATGCATGTTTCCGCGCTTGATTGGTGCCTCTAGCTCCCTGTTACGTCTTTTGGATCAGAGTTGGATCTCCGCATCAGTTTGGACGCTGAGCTGGGTCTGGGGTGGCCAGAAAGGCTCCACGAAATTTTCGGGGATTTGACCTTCAAAGGGCTGGTTGCGCGTAGGAGCTTTGCGACCACCTTGAGGCACGATCGATTGATTGTTTTCCTGCAGGTTTCGTTGATAGCCATTGGACCTGGGCAAGCCGGAGCAACGCAAAGCACAAGATGCCTCGGGGAGTGCCAGAAGTCTGGGGTGTCCTCGGCCAGGCGTGCGGGCTTTCTCAAGGCGCGGAGTCCGTGGAGGTGGGGGTTCTGCACGTCGCGCGTACCTTTGCCATTGCAAGAATTAGAGAGCTCTCAACCCCCAGCGGGCAATTTTTTTGGGGGTTCCAGCAGTATGAAGCGTTCAAACCATGAACCAGACGTCAATTATAGGGGTACCTTTCCCCATTCTTTCCAGGGATCCTTCTTTCTAGAAAACCTCCGGATACCCAGGGAAAACGGCAGGTTCTTGGAAAGAACGATGGTTGAAAAGAATGGAAAAGGAATCAACCCCTAGATCAATGGGGAAAGCTTCCCGGCCTGGCTTCGTTAGGTGGCTGTGGGTCAAAATTAAACCACCAGGGGACCGCAGGTTTCATTTCATGTGTCCATTTACCTGGGCAACCCATTGTGGGGTTACCCGATTTTTGACCCACAGCCAGGTGTTTGGTTTTGGACCCAGGGACTGCTGCAGCTCTTCATCTCCACCACGCCCTGTGTCTCCTGCCTGGGCGCCGGGCAGCCCGGAGGCGGAGGCTGTATGTCGGCGGAGGCATGGGTTTCAGTACTTGCCGGAACCCAAGGCCAAAGACAACGGCTTTGTTGAATCTGGACACAACCAATAAAGCAAGCAATGCCTTCCCTGACTAGCCTCCAACCAGACAGAAGGTGGCCATGTCACACTTGAAGGATTTGGATGCTGGTTCCACAGCCGAGAGACACAATTGGAGTGCTCCACCCAGCGCAAAACTCGACAAACTGCAGTGGGAGCCAGCCTGAATTAAGGAATTGTACGCGCGACCGCTTGATTTTGCACATGCAAGCATGTTAAACATTGCGAAAAGAAAGACAGCGTGATCTATGCATTTTTCGTGGGCTTTCCCACATTGGAACTTTGGCTCTCGGTGGAGCTTCAGGGGTGACACATCGGGCGCAAGGGCCACGGAATCGAATGGGCCCGAGCTAATGCCCCACATGACTCAAATCAAGGCGATCAACTAGGGCAGTAGCCTTGATTGACCAAGACCTGGCAACTCGACTGTATTGGACTCTCGCTGATGATGTCATGCCATTCAAGTCAACAGCATTATTTGTACCCTTTGTAGAGCCTGCAACATTTCCACCACGGCCCTCTCACAGCCCGGGAGTTTGCCCATGGGAACGGGAGAGCGATGGCGGTCATCGATCTGGAAGATAATGCAGAATGGATTGCCGAGGTGCAAGAGGTTTGTCCCGGCGTGCCAAGAGAGACGATCTCGAGGATGCTGGAGACTCGAGATCCCATCACAACCATCAACGAGATTCTGGATGGCAACAAACCTGTCCCCGCAGGCGGGTGTGTGTGTGTGTGTCAAAAATAGAGGGCCCAAGCAACCAACCTTTAAAGCAACCTTTGGCCTTGAAACAACAACCTTTCCTTAGTTTTCCTTTGGTTTTCCTTTGGTTTCCCTTTTGTTTCCCCCAAACAACGGTTGTTCCAAACCTCCACAGGCGTTGCCCCTGTCGCTCCGCGCGATGGCGAGCCTCGCCGAGGCTGGGGGTCCTTGCGCCCACCCAGCGCGCGGGATCTCAAGATCCGGCGGGGCAAGGGCTCGCCGCTGCAGCCTGTGCTGGAGCACCTGGCGCCGTGGTTGCAACAAGTGGCTTGTTTGTTTGCTTTGCTTTGCTTTGCTTTGCTTTGCTTGCTTGCTTGCTTGTTTGTTTGTTTGTTCGTTATGTCTGTCTCGTTTGGTCAATGTTTTGCCTCTTGTCCATCTTGCTGAAATTCTTTTCGAGTTGTTTGCGCAGCGTCTGGTTCAACCGGAGAAAGCCGCCGCACTCAGAGGCCATGGTCAAACTTGCTTTCTTGGGGTTGGTAGGGATGGTAGACCCGTTTAAGGGAGCCATGACCACATACGAAATCCCTTCTCACCACGAAATGAAACCATGTTCGGGAGTCGAATCATTCCAGGGTTTCTTAGGCGGCGCAGGATTTCACCCATCCACAGTAGGGAGTTTTGAGCTGGTGCGTGCCACAGATAGCACGTTCGACTCGTGTGGAAGTGTGCAGCAGTTGAGGTAGTTCTTGACTTCGAGTGGACGGCGGACAACCGCAAGCCAGTCAAGCCCATCAGTGAGATAACTCAGTTCCCTTCTGTGCTGGTCCGTTTGGATGGGAGCAAGAGCATGGTTGTGGATGAGTTCAACTCCTACGTTCGCCCGACACTGAACCCCAGGCTGCCCAAGTTTTCGGTGGAGCTCACCGGAATAACGCAGGAGATGGTTGACAGCTCTCCATGCTTGCAAGAGGTCTTGCCCCAGCATCCCGTTTTCAATTTAAGCGCCACATCCCCAGTTTAGAGGGTCTCTTAAATTTACGTGTTTTTATTCTTGGAGTCGAACCCCGCAAACTGGTCCTTTGGATTGCCCTTATTGCCCACCCATTTCACGGGTACAAACTCCAAAAAGAGGAGCCACCCATTAGTTCGGAAACCGAAAGCTCGGGTGTGCAGAAGACCTGGCCACAGGGAGGGAGGGCGTTTGAACCTGCGGTGATCGCGGGTTGCTTTTTGACTTCCAGAACGACTTTCTTTGGGGGGAATCTGGGAACAGCCCGGATTCTCGATTCTCCGAACCAGGTTTTGTTTTCAGGGGTCCCTTAGTTCAAAGAACGAGAATCCCGCCGGATCCGAGGTATTTGGAGTGGCTGAAATCCCATGCCCTGGTCTCGCCGGATCTTTCGCGGCAAGGGCGGTGGGCCTTCTGCACCTGGTCGGACGCGGACATCGGCGGGCAGCTGGGGCGGGAGTTGCGCTTCAAGGGGTTGGAGATCCCCCGCTGCTTCGACCAGTGGGTGGACCTGAAGATCCTCTACAAGAGGCGGATGTCCATTGGGTGATGGTAACCCGCCAAGATCTGACGTTCCGTGAGAAAAGCTACTCGTGGCCACTTGTTTTCGAGAAAGGAATATTGAGACAAACAATCACGTGCAGAAACATACCTAAGTTCTTCGGGGGTTTGGAGGCTTGGAGGCTTCTGGTTCGGAGGGGAGGCTTTGTGCGCCCTTAGATGTTCAAATCCCCAGACCTCCGATCCAAACCAAGTCGGAGCGGCAGAGACGGTTTGAAAATGGATCCCAGTTTCAGTTTTCTTCGCATACCAGTGCCATCTATCCCTTGCTAGGCCCTTAGGCGCCAAGGTAGATTCCCACACAGATTCCTCTATGTCCAACAAATTGTTGTCTCCTTAGACGGGCCAAAACCAGACGCATCCCTAGTGGACTTTGTCAAAAACACACTGTGAATGACCATTCAACAAATCGGGGCCCAATAGCAAATCCGCCGCCCTCTTGGCCGCCCTTTCGGCAGAAAACCTCCCTCAGAAAAATAATAATAAAACAGCAACTAAATGAAGCAGGTTGCACCATAGGCCCTAAGTGTCCAGCATACCCCCCCTCCCCCTACTTCTCCGGGTTGACTTTTTGACAGAACCCCCCTGCCACCCCTCCCCCGCCGCCCCCCCACCCCTTCGCAGGCACTACCGCCTCGAGCCGCGGGGGCTCCAGAGGAGCGTCGAGCGGCTCGGCCTAGACTTCGCGGGCCGCGCCCACGACGGCCTGGTGGACAGCCGCAACACCGCCGCCATCGCCGCTTGACGGCTTCGAGTGGTGGTGGGGGGGTGGTGGTGAACGTATGCTAGTTGGGTACGGACCAAACAAAAGCACATGATGAGCTGATGATCCTTTTCTGGCACCCCTTTCTGGTTGTTCAGGCATTTGTGTTTATATTTGTTCCGGTACGAAGGGGTACGGGAGGTTCAGTCCAGAAATTACGTCCGTGAATCCCAGGTCCGGCCCTTTTTGTGGTCTCCGCTATGAGTTCAACGTCAACTCCGAACCTAGGAAAATCCATCGGGAGGAACGAAAGACATACTTTGTGCCGTGTTTCTGTTTGTGCATGTTTCTGCATGTTTCTCTTTCTCTCTTTCTCCCTTTTCTTGTTGTATGTGTCTGACTCCTCTTTTTGTTTTCCTTCTTGCTTCCGTTCCTTCTTGTTTTCTTGCTTTTACTTTCCTTTCTTTCGTTTCGTTTCCTTTCCTTTCGCTTGCTTTCCTGTCTTTCTTTCCTTTTTTTCCGCTTCTTTTCTTTCTTTCCTTCCTTTCCTTTGTTTCCTTTCTTTCCTTTCCTTCTTTCTTTTTTGTTTCTTTCCTTCCTTTCGTTTCTTTCCTTTCTTTCCTTTCTTTTCTTTCCTTTCTTTCCTTTCTTTCCTTTCTTTCTTTTCTTTCCTTTCTTTCCTTTCTTTCCTTTCTTTCCTTTCTTTCCTTTCATTCCTTTCTTTCCTTTCTTTACCTTTCTTTCCATTCTTGCCTTTATTTCCTTTCTTGCCTTGCTCCCCTTCTTCGTTTCTTTTTGTCTTTTTTCCTTCCTTTCATTATTTGTTGCATTCTTGTTTTCTTGTTGTTTTTCTTTCTTTCTTTCTTTTTTCTTTCTTTCTTCTTTCTTTCCTTTCTTTTCTTTTCTTTCTTTTTCTTTCTTTATTTATTCGCTTTCTTTCTTCCTTGCTTTCATTCATTCATTCTGTGTACCCTCTTTTTCTGCAGAATTGCACACTTCTGCACGAGCGAGCGCTTCTGAATCCCTCAGCCGGTTAACTGCGCCATGCAGCCTGTTATCCATGGCGTGCAGGAGAGGAACACAAAGATTGCAGGAGAGGAACACAAAGTTTGATCAGTCAGGTTGGATTCATTTTCAAGCGCCAGGGTTGCGCTGTCGTGCCCCGATTCGCCTCAGGTCTTGCACATGGCGCGGGGATCAATGCTTTATGGCGCGTTCACATTTCGACGGCCCACCCGTGGTTTGGACAAGCATGGCTTCGCATTTGGCAGCAAAGAGAGCCGGAAGAGGCTGGGAGTCGGACATGGGTGTGGGTGCTTATTAGTGGTTCCCAGCCGTCCGGTTTCTTGGGTTCTTTGGGTTTTAGTTGGTCTAGTGGTAGTTTCAACACAAAACCACTGAAAGTTAGACTTGGATCTGGGAACGCCCCAGTTATTATGATGTATTTGAGGAGTGAGGAGGTTGCATGCGGCATTGAATCATGTTTGATGACTTTGTCCCGATTCGGTGGGGGGCGCGTGACTTGTGGGTGTCCACCTCAGGCTTTTCCGGAAGCGGGCTCACCTGTTGCTACTCATTACCATGCGACCTTTGTCCACATTGATAGCCCACTTCATGGCGTTTCTGGGCATCGCTTGGTGCCCAGACTTCTGGTGCAAAAAAACTGCCCGTCAGATGCAACTTCAATGTCCAGTGTCTCAGACTCCAAGCTCCCTGTGCTTGAGAGGGCCTTGTGGGGTTTCATAAAGCCAAGCGCCCAAGCGCCCTGTGGGGTTCCCACCGGGTCAGAAGAGCCAGGATCCCCCATGAGGGGCCCATTTTCACCCTGCGTCGGAGGTTTGCGTCTTGGCGTCTTCGCCTTTTTGCCAGGCGCCTGGAAGAGGACGAGGCAACAGAAAAAGCCGAGCGGCTTTGTGAAATGCATTGGGGACTGGGAGTTGAAGAATCCTTGCCTGGGAAGGGCTTTAGTTGCTGCGATCGGCTCAAGCTGCTCTAACAGCTGGTTCTCTCTTTGGATCTTGAAAGCGATGGAAACCGGCCTGCCTCCAAAGATGATTGCGTTTGTGTCTTGGCAGCTGCCAATATGCATCAAATGCAGTCATTGCTGGAGGTGGTCTGGCAGCAGTTGACCTGGCGTTGAGTTGAGTGCAACATGCGAGCAGCTGGTTTGCTCGAGCTGCTTCTCTCTTTGGATCTTGCGGCACACGTCCAAAGATGACGCCGTTTGATGTGTTCTGGCACCCAAAACGCGTTAAAAGGCGTCACTGCTGGAGGTGGTCTGGCAGGAGTTGGCCTGTGGCAAGTGGAGCGCAACATGCAAGCAGGGTGGCAGGATTATTATTTCAAAAACAGTTCAAACACTTTTCGCGTGTGTCCTGCCGCCCCACACTGGGGACGGGGTGAGGCATTTCTTGCTTGAAGATTAAGGTTGCAGGAAAACGATGCTACACCAAGAACAAAAAGTTGACAACTTGACGCCCCTTTGGCCAGCACCCACTACAAAGCCAGCATGTTAGCCGTTTCACTCATCGCCCACTCTAAACTCTGACCTGCTGAACGCTGTATGAACACAGCCAAACCTCACAAGGCTCAGCTCCGCGCGCGTAAGAAGGAAGAACATGAGCTTTTTCAGCCGTCGCCCAGTTTGTGAATGCTGCGCGCGGCACAAACAAACATCAGTTGTTTTGTCCAAGGCGGTGAGGCACCTTGGCAAGGTACGCTTGAGTCTGTGAGCTGTGTCCAGCAAGTCGGAAAGATAACATGTCCAATAATACTCCAGCCCAACCTGTCCTGCGCTTACCTTTACCTGAAAGCGATCACCACCAGCGCAACAGCCGGCCCCGAAAGCGACCAAAATACTCAACTCAACGCCAGGCCAACTGCTGCCAGACCACCTCCAGCAATGACTGCATTTGATGCATATTTGCCGCTGCCAAGACACAAACGCCGTCATCTTTGAAGGCGGGCCGGTTTCCATCGCTTTCAAGATCCAAAGAGAGAACCAGCTGTTAGAGCAGCTCGACCAGATCTGCTGCTCGCATGTTGCGCTCCACCTGCCACAGGCCAAATCCTGCCAGATCATCTCCAGTAATGACACCTTTTGACGCGTTTTGGGTGCCGGAACACATCAAACAGCGTCATCTTTGGATGTGTGCCGCAAGATCCAAAGAGAGAAGCAGCTCGAGCAGACCAGCTGCTTGCATGTTGCACTCAACTCAACGCCAGGTCAACTGCTGCAAGACCACCTCCAGCAATGACGGCATTTGATGCATATTGGCAGCTGCCAAGACACAAACGCCGTCATCTTTGGTTTCCATCGCTTTCAAGATCCAAAGAGAGAACCAGCTGTTAGAGCAGCTCGACCAGATCTGCCCTCACGCCATATTTTTAGAGGTAATCATGCCAGCCCGGCATCTCATCATTGCCTCAGAACCATCAGAACGTCTTGTAGTCTCTCCGGCACATGTCCGTTCAATTCGGACATAACCATATTGCCGCCTCCATTTCATTCATTATTATAATAATAATAGTAATAATAGTGTCCCCCCCAATTTCACTCTTTGAAAGATAGTATGACATTTAATAAGACCAATGATAATGATAAACATAATAATGCTGACCATGATAACAATGGTAATAACAAGAATAACAATACCACTTGCAATGACAATAGCCGTGATAATAATAATAATAATAATCATAGCAAGCCCCCCCCCCCCCCCCGTGCCGCGTCCTGTAGTCTTCCCTTTCGTGAACTTCCTGTATTCTGTTCTTAGACCTCCTCTCTTGCTGTAGTCTTCCAGTATTCCCTGCCCATGACCAGGAAATAACAAATGATGCCACCCGCCCCTATTCAGCCTATTCACTATCTTAACAACATACGCAAATTGGCCCCTTCAGTGACAGTATTGGCAATGCGGAACACGTGCGCCCCCCCCCCCCAAGAAGATGAAGATGAATCGGGATGGGAATTTTGAATATCCAAGTTCCTTCGCGAGATGTCTGCAGTCTTGCAGAGACCCATGCTGAGCTTTGGATTTCAGACAAAACGAGGAAGTTGAACCTGGGGGCTACTCATGTTGCTTTGGATTTGTCTTCTCGAGGCGCTGGGTCAATTCCGGCAGCTCTTGCCGGCCATTACCATGGAGGCGAGAGACCAGTCTTCCCCCCCCAATCGGCTGGAAACCCGCTGGGTTCAGGGTTTTGGGTAGCTCCCCGAAAATGGCAGTTTCAAGGGAACCCACCAGTAAACGGCAACCTTTGAAGGTGAAATCCGGTGACTCCTGTAATACCAGGTTCGATGTTTCAGTTGTTTCCGAGTTGATCCCGCTGGCACTACCTGTAGCAGCCAGAGGGCTGGGTGAAGGCATATGCTGCAAGACCAAATGCAGAGGCCAGAAGCCCTTTCACTAGGTAAGGTAGCGACAGATACCCGATTTTGTACCGTATCGTTACATCAGATGTCAAGGGAGTTGATTAATGCAACACTACATGGACATATAGGCTTATACATATTCACGTACTACTGCCTTAGATTGTGCAACGGGATGTGTGTGTGTGTGTGTGTGTGTGTGTGTGTGTGTGTGTGTGTGTGTCTGTGTCTGTGTCTGTGTCTGTGTCTGTGTCTGTGTCTGTGTCTGTGTCTGTGTCTGTGTCTGTGTCTGTGTCTGTGTCTGTGTCTGTGTCTGTGTCTGTGTCTGTGTCTGTGTCTGTGTCTGTGTCTGTGTCTGTGTCTGTGTCTGTGTCTGTGTCTGTGTCTGTGTCTGTGTCTGTGTCTGTGTCTGTGTCTGTGTCTGTGTCTGTGTCTGTGTCTGTGTCTGTGTCTGTGTCTGTGTCTGTGTGTCTGTGTCTGTGTCTGTGTCTGTGTCTGTGTCTGTGTCTGTGTCTGTGTCTGTGTCTGTGTCTGTGTCTGTGTCTGTGTCTGTGTCTGTGTCTGTGTCTGTGTCTGTGTCTGTGTCTGTGTCTGTGTCTGTGTCTGTGTCTGTGTCTGTGTCTGTGTCTGTGTCTGTGTCTGTGTCTGTGTCTGTGTCTGTGTCTGTGTCTGTGTCTGTGTCTGTGTCTGTGTCTGTGTCTGTGTCTGTGTCTGTGTCTGTGTCTGTGTCTGTGTCTGTGTCTGTGTCTGTGTCTGTGTCTGTGTCTGTGTCTGTGCGTGTGTGTGTGTGCGGAGTGACAGAATGCCCTGTCACCACCATGAGTAGCAGGGGGATCAGGCTTCCAGTGACTGACCTGATCCAACGAAGCTAGGTCACTGGAAGGGAGGTGGCTGGGGACGCTCAGCTATGTACCTGCATCGAGTCGCTCTTGGGCCCCGTCGTGGGCAGCCAGAGGACTCCCCCAACAAGGTCCCCTCTTTGCCCGCGGGAACCAAGCGTCTTGCGAGCCGAAACTCATCATACTCGAGACTCACCAGTTGTACTCGAGACTCATCCGTTGTATTCGAAAGATTAGCACTCTCCATCTGGAGTTTAAGTGTGTACACCCCATTCGTGGGGAATCCTCGGGTGTACCCATTGTGTGACCCCGGGCCGGCTCTGTCGGAAAATTTGACCTCAACGTGCTTATCATAGAACGGCGGAATTTCAGATTTAATCAGGAACGAGGTTTCACTAAAGGGAAGACAGCCGTCAGATCATAGATACGTCTCACCCTACGTTCTTTCTTCTCGCCTTCTTCATCCGCGTGCCCGTCCTCTGGTTCTTCGCCCGCTTAGGGATGGCTTCTCCTTCCTCCCGTTCTCTTTTTGCTGCCTTTCGTGTCCCGCGCGTTCGTCCCGCTCCTGTTCGCCCGCTTAGGGATGGCCTGGTTGTCCTCGCGTTGTTCACCTTTTTCCTCGTCTTCGTCTTCGTGTCTGTCTTCCTGTTCCTACTCCTCTTCTTCCTCACGTACTTTGGCTTGACGTCTTCTTCCCCTTCCGTTGCTACTTCGGGTCCGTCCTCTTGGCCCCTGAGTGGGATTCGACGTCTTTCTCCGCGAGCCTTGGTCTTCATCCTCTGTTCCTGTCTGGGCGGGATGCGTCGCCCTAAAAACGCATACTACTACTTCCCTCTTCCTCTTCCTTCTTCCTTCTTCCTCCTTCCTTTCTCCCCCTTTTTGTCTCCTTGCCTTCTGCTTCTTGTTCCTTCTTCCCGGGTGGGATGCGGCGCCCTAAATACGCACCCTGCTCCTTTCTTTTTCCCCCGGGCGGTTGCGACGCCCTAAATACGCTTTTGTCTCTCTCTCTCTTTCTCTCTCTCTCTCTCTTTCTGTGTCTGTCTCTCTCTCTCTCTCTCTCTCTCTCTCTCTCTCTCTCTCTCTCTCTCTCTCTCTCTCTCTCTCTCTCTCTCTCTCTCTCTCTCTCTCTCTCTCTCTCTCTCTCTTTCGTCCCTTTCTTTTCTTTCCTTTCTTTTTCTTTCCCTCTCTGGGCTATCTCTTGTACTTCCTGTTCGCCCGGTTAGGGATGGCCTGTTCCTCTTCTGCCTCTTTGCCTTCGCGGCCCCTTTCGTCTACAAGGTCTAGGTCGGTTTTGCGCTGTTTGGGGTTGTTGCCCTCGGAGACCCGAAACCTGGCTTCCCCGTTGTTCTTGTTTCTTGTTTGGGGTTTTGCCCGCGGTGACCCAACCTGGGGCCTTTCTGTTTCTTTTGGGCTCCCTTGCTCCGTTTGTTTTCTGTTGGGGTCTTCGCCCGGTTTTTGGGGCGCGTGTGTTTTTTTTCTCCCCCCGGAAAGAGACTTCTCGCCCCTCATCGAGGGGCGTGTGTGTGCGGAGTGACAGAATGCCCTGTCACCACCATGAGTAGCAGGGGGATCAGGCTTCCAGTGACTGACCTGGTCCAACGAAGCTAGGTCACTGGAAGGGAGGTGGCTGGGGACGCTCAGCTATGTACCTGCATCGAGTCGCTCTTGGGCCCCGTCGTGGGCAGCCAGAGGACTCCCCCAACAAGGTCCCCTCTTTGCCCGCGGAAACCAAGCGTCTTGCGAGCCGAAACTCATCATACTCGAGACTCACCAGTTGTACTCGAGACTCATCCGTTGTACTCGAAAGATTAGCACTCTCCATCTGGAGTTTAAGTGTGTGTGTGTGTGTGTGTGTGTGTGTGTGTGTTTGTGTGTTTGTGTGTTTGTTTGTTTGTTTGTTTGTTTGTTTGTTTGTTTGTTTGTTTGTTTTGTTTGTTTGTTTGTTTGTTTGTTTGTTTGTTTGTTTGTTTGCGTGTGTGGAGGTGACAATCGTGCAATGAAGAAAAATGAGTCTGATGAATGCAATGGACTGGGCTCGAATGGAACACAATTTGTTGATTCGTGACCTTCGGCGGTGCAGTGATTTGCTATGCACATTCAACACACCTTGGGATGCAGGTGGTGTCACATGGCAGAAAGCATTTAAACACATGACGTAATGATGCACTATGTTGGAATGGCTCAGCACTGCAATCTTGCAACGTGAAGGAGTGTAGCATCATAGCACACAGTACAATGCTCTGCAAGGTTCACATTGCACTATAATCACCAACCATTTCTTTGCGTGTCCCGTTGACAGCATGGACCATTGGTTTTCCTGGGCCCAGATACATTCGTCAGGTCTCCTTCGGACAGATGCCGATGCGGCAAGGCTGGCAGAAGGACGGCCAACTTCTCTCCTGACTCGCGCCAGATGGGGTCTGAAAATAGGGCGACTGTTGGATGAAAAGGGCAGACCAGTCCCTTTGAGATATACTGTGCGTGATTTTCCATGTTTGTTTTAATAATATTTTCTTCTCTCGACTGGAGCATCCACTCCGTTGTTCTTTGTTTCTTTTCGTCCTTCTTTTCTCTCTTTCGTTTTTATATTCAATCTATTGCCGCCCTCAGTCACATGTTTGGTTATGGCAGCATTGCCCTTGTCCCATGTCTGGCTGCTCATATCTTAGCAGAGATGCTCTTGGAGTTGATACAGTCAAACGCCCGATTGTGCAGTGGGACCTTGCTTTGCATGGATGTCGGATGGCCAGGATGCGCTCCACGTCGGGTGAGATTTCTGCTCCTGGCCTTTGCGTCAGCTGCCTGAACGTCAGGTGTAGCTGACATTTTGTCGGCGACGGCGTGATTTTTGTGTCTCATTGAATTGCACATGAGGGTGTTTATCCTCATGTGCATTTCATAGATGCTGCTGGAGCGGAAAAGCAGCGTGCACCTTGTGAGCGCCACCACAAGTCAGGCTTGATTTCTTCTAAGTTGATAGCAAAGGGCAGTATCTAGTATTGTAGATATGTCAATATTGCTATCTTCTGGAGCTCTAAGAGAAAGCTGAACCATCCTCATTGGACTCTGAGTTGCAACTCACTGAACCCTCAAGCTGCTCGCATCAACAATTCAAGCGATGATCAGATCGTTTCCAGCAAGGATAACTCTTAATACGCAGATGTTGTACGCACGGGTTTGCGGACGCAAAGGTGCCACAGCAGACAGCCTCATGGGCCGTCTGGTTGGGCCGCCTGGTTTTGGAGCTGCAATGAGCCACAACAACCAACAACCCGTGCAGCGCCACAATGCAGGCACAGAGTTACCCATAGGCACGCGGACAGTGCAATCATAGAGATGGGGACACGCACCTAGGTGCTGGCCAGATGGCAGATGCCGGGGGGCAGGAAAGCTCCGGAGGCGGCTGGAAGCGGCGCTCCCGGCACTTGGCGAGTGCTTGGCACTTCAAAAGGCGCAGGGCACGGGCCCACTGCGCACTTGCCGAGCAAGGACGGCGCGTTACTTCTACAGCCGCAAAAGTTCAGGTACCCTTCAATTGGTGGGTTTGGATTGGTGATTTGGGGGCTTGAATCCCTGGTTCTTGTGGAGGGTACATGGGAAACCAATTGAAGGCTGCAAAGTGGGGAGGGGAAGCAAAGCTTTGCATGGCTCTCAGTCCAGGGTGGGATAGTGTGGGGTTGGTTTACGGTTGGCTTAGGGTTACCCGGGTTGGTTTAGGGTGGGTATAGGTTGGTTCAGGGTGGTGAAGGGTTGGTGTACGGGGGGTTTAGGGTGAGTTTGGGGTTGGTTTTAGGTTTGGTTTGACGGTAGCAGCGGGATTTGATTAGGGTTGGTTGCGGGTTGAGTTGTCCTACGATGCAAGGGTGCGAGTTCAGGGGGTTGGAGGAGGGGGTCTGGAGGACTGTAGCAGCGGGGTCTGGGGAGCCGGAGACTCGGGGTTGGGGGGCGGGGGGGTAGGCGGCCTGGGGACTGGAACAAATATATTATATATATATATGTACATTCTTATATACATTATACATATCTATATATACATAAGTGGGTTTGTCTTTCTTGAGCGTACCCTTTGTTGGTTTTCAGGCACACCAAGGTACTGTAAGGTTTTGTTTTCCACAGCCCTTGGAGGACCTGAAGCTGTTGGGCCTGGCGCCGGGGGATGTGGTGCTGCTCTGCGCCAAGGCGAAGCGCACGGTCTGCGCCTGCGAAGCCTCGGGCAAGGCCTCGAGCGGCGAGCTGCTCCTGAGCGCGGCGGCGCTGGGGTCCCTGGAAGTGAAGGAAGGCGATGAGGTCACAGCGCCCCGGAGGCGAATCACGTGAACCTTGCTTGGAGGGCTTGGATTGAGCAGAAACATATATATACATACACACATATATATGTATATACATACATATATATATATATATGTATATATATATATATGTATATATGTATATATATGTATATATGTATGGTACCCCCCCCATGGACCCTGGTTTGGTGCGTTTGACCTGTATTTTTCCAGTGTTGTGTGCGTTTTTTGCTTCTTGGATTTTGTGTCAAAATTAGGGGTGCGCCATATGTATATATGACACATATGTGACAAAAGCGATGACATGAGCATCTGCAATCTGAAAGAGTTTGAATACATCCAAGAGTATTAGAACAACTCAGGTTTTTTGTTTGTTTTTAAATTTCCTGGATTCAAGATTCAAGATTCAAGAATCTGAGGAAATATTTTCTGGGAATCTTGAATCTTGAATCATGAATCCCATAATTTTTAAAAATGTCAAACACAAATATGGATTCAAGATTCAAGAATCAGAGAAAATATTTTCTGGGAATCTTGAATCCCTGATGTTATTTTTTGTTTAGCAATTCCAGGTTTGTCCCAATACTCTCGGTGTTCAAAAAAAAATATCGGAAAAGCTTTCCGTGAACTATTTCAATCTCGAATCTTCAATCCAGTGGTAGAATACGTTCGAAGTTTTAGAATAACTTGATCATTTTTAGGTTTTGACCCGGATGGATGATTCTCAGGAAAGTTGTTGTTTGTGCCATCCTCGATTTTGAATTCTCAATCCAGTGGTAAAACACTTTCAAGTGTGAGAATAACCTGAATGTTGTTTGGGTTTGGCCAGGATTGACAATTCTCAGGACAGTTTTCTGTGTAATCTTCAATCTTGTTTTTTTTTCCATCCAGAGGTAAAATACTTTCAAATGCTTAGCGATCCAGTGGAAACACTTTCAAGTTATTAGTTAGACACACTCTCAAGTGCTTTGGGTGAGCGGTTTGCTTCATGTTAGCTATGAAGCATGCTGACCCTTTTCCAGGAGGTAAACAAAGGTAGGCAAAATGCTCAAAAACACTGTATTTTGCAGTATTGTATGAAGAGGCGCAGGATCATTAGGGTACTATATATGTATGTATGTATATATGAATATACATATGTATGTTCACACACACACACAGTCACTCCCCCCCTCTTGAACTACCTCTCCACATTTGCTAATCGACTACCTCCACCTTTTGAGATAGAATTAATTTTGTTTTCCTGTGCAAACATAATTTTAAATACAACTGATTCAGCTAGAATGCCTGTTTCGAAATAGTTTTAGAATTTGAACATCTCTTCCCTTGAAATTTCCTTTTGGAACACCGTCTAACAAGTTTAATTTCGGACCTGTCTTATGCTGCAAACGGGCCAGGATATAAATAACACAAATAGTTATTCGAATTTCTATTTAATTGTTATTATCAAAAGCTAATTGAGTTGTGTTCGTATTAGATTTTATCTAACACTTAGATTATATTTGGGAATAAACTCCTATCTAGCTTGAAGATTAGTTGCAGTTTGCCCGAAACTATACTTATATTCTCATGCAGCTCCTATTTGGAAAGGATTTGCTTATATAAGCTGTAGTTGAGCAATGTTGAGCATAAACACATTTTTGAAAACTACATCTTAACCAAATTATATTCAAAACTCTAATTCTAGTTGAAGTACAATCCTATTTGGAAAGGGTATGATATTGGGTTTCTTATGAGGCTTTGGGGACCCACAATTGGACATTTCGAGAATTTCGAGATTCTAGATTACCATCCCAAAAGGCAGCAAAACCAGGGTGCATGGGGGGGGGGGGGTGCATATACATATATATAAATAAATATAAATATAAATACATAAATAAATAAATAAATTAAATAAGTAACTATATATATATACACATGTAAACCCTGTGGGGGGGGGGGGAGGGGCGTTGCACAGCAGTAATTGACCAAGTTCGAGTCGTGTGCGTTGTGTTCCTTGGTGCTGATGCTCGACCTGGGAACCCAGCTTTTGTTTTTTCTCCGCAGGGATCTTTCCGAACCCCTTAAAAAGGTTGATATCCCGATTCCAAAGGCGGGCTTTACGCCTCCCTTGGTTTTCTGGGTGTAATTCAAACAATCCTCGCATGCCTCTTTTTCTAAATACTTAAATGAACAACCCCTCGTATTGGGATTGGGGTTTACTATTCATATAACAATATATATAGGGATGAACATACACATATTCAACACACAAAAAAGAAATACGTACTTTGCGGTAATTCACTCACTCACTCACTCACTAACTACCTGACTAAGTAAACACACAGATCAATAAATGACCAAATCGACAAAATACACAGTACCTAAAGCATTGAATCAATTCTTTTTTAAGCAACTGCGTAAATAACACATAGATAGATGGATACATAGATAAACTCATACATCCAACACACTTAAAAAGAAAAGAAAAACCTTCGAGCCGCTTGGGGGGCTGCAGGTGCTGCGAGACTTCGAGGCCTTGGAGGCGAATGAGCTGTGGGTCGACGCGGCGGCGCTGGCGGCCGAGTGGCCGCGCATGGCGGGGAAGCTGCAGCTGCTGAAGTACCTCAAGGCCCTTCTGCCCCCCCGGAGTCGAATGGGTAGATGGGTGGCCGGTTTCGTTTTTGCTTTTTCCCCTCTTTTTTTCTTACTTTTTTGTTTTTCTCCTTTCTTCTTTTGGATGGTATCATAGGTTGGTTTGGTGAAGCAGTTTTTCCCGAGTCGGGCGGGTAGATGGGTGGCTGGTCTGCTTTTTTGTGGATGGTGCCTGTTTTCTTGGTGGTTTTCAATCAAGGCCGCCACAAGCAGAACCTCGATGGGTGGCTGGTATGTTTTTGCATGGTGCCGCTTTTTTCGGGGTGGGGTTCAAGCAAGGGACAGCGAAAGGAAAGCCCACTATTCTGGGGTGTCCGGGTGAAGACATCGTGTTAAGTCCTTATTTACATAGTTTTGGGTAGACCATTTTAATACCAGGTTTTGATCAGGACTCATTTTACCTTAGTCAAATCGACCCCCAAAAGAGAGTGAGTGACGTAAAATGCAGGGGTCAAGGGTAAATTGTGGTCGATGCTCGGGTAGACCCCCATCCTTTAGGATCTATTTGGGCTTGTCCTCTTTCAGAGTTGGTGCCCTGTTATTGGTGTTGTTCAGTCCAAAGTCAAGAGGATACCAGCCATTTGGGTCTCCGAGGAAGCTTCAGGAATAGGGAAGCTTCAGCTTCTGGCAGAATACTATGAATTCCCATGTTTTTGTTATGAATATAAAAATATATATATTATTCAATTTTCGATGTTTTTTGTTCCAAACAGTTTTTTAATTGTTTCAAACAACATTTGAGGGGGGCTATAATGTTATCATTGAATCTAGCAAAACATATTCTAACGATATAGTTACTGATTGTATGAGCTAGGTTCATTAACATATAACACATTAAAGTTTTTTTTGCTAGCTCATCACGCAAAGGCAACTCGATATCAGAGGATTCATATATATATATATATACATATATATATATATATATAGGGAGACCAGCAGTAAACACGCCACGCTTTTGGAGGGAATTACAGGGTTTTCATTCGGAGCCACCAGGAAGCCAAAGGTAGTACAGGGCCCTCACAAACCAGCTACCCCCAAGCCCAGATCCCCAGCAAACACGTCCAGCGGTGTGGATTTTCATCCGTGAATCGCCCGGTCCGACCGGGGCCGGGGGTTCGGGGTCAAGGCCGTGCTGGAGGGCGCGCTGGTGGTGGAGGGGGACCTCAGGCTGATCTCTTTGAATGGACGAGCCTGGGAGGCGGCTCGGGTGGGGGGTGGTCACCTGAGTCAAACTCAGCGTGCTTTGCAAAGGAACAAGAGACACAAGTAGGTCTTGCTGCTGCTGGTGCAGCGGCTCCAAGCATCAATCAAACACCCAAAGTGATCACAAGCATTTGGCAGATTGGGCCTTCTATCAGGAATTGAATTCCAAAACTTGCAGTAGTTGCAATGATTGCAATACTTGGGGGGTCCCGGATTTTCAATTATTGCAATGATTGGAATTCATTTCCGATAATTGAGTCAATTTACAACAAGTTTAACTTCCAACTTGAAATTTGTTTTCACCTGCCCTGCAAGACCAGCTGAGGCCAGCCAGAACGACACATAGGGTATGATCCCTCTCACAAGGGGGTGGAGGTCGGGGTTGTTTCCGGGTGGGGAATTTGGGTTGGGTGGGGGGGGAGGGGGGGGCTGGGGGTAGGGTGGGCGGTGGCCATGTTCTGTCATACCAAACAAACTTACTTCAAAGTGATATAGTGGTATCACAGAAAGGGCGGTTTTCCACGACCATGATGTCACACAAAGCTGAAAACGGGAGAAACACGTTGGTGTTTGAGCCACATATTGTTCAGTGATGATCGCATCAATCAGGGACTGGTCCTTGGTTCACTCGCACGCCTGCCTAATTCAGGTTGAGGCTTTACAAGCCATCCAGTTAAGCTGGACACCATTTAAAATTGCCAAGAGAAGAACCTGGGTCGAGTTGCCATGGTGTTCGTTTTCGACTCCTGGCCATTCATCCTTGTGAGACACCTGAGAGGTGGCCATCCGGACTTGCCGCGGGAAGGAGAAGGACTGGCCTGGCCCTTGGCTCGTGGTGGAGAAAACCCAGCTGAGGCTGGGGCTGGAAGGGACTCCCGTGCCTTGGCTAAAAAAGGAGTGTTAAAATTGAAATATGTATACATATATATATATATATGTATACACACAGATATACGCATGGTCTTTTCTGGGGCGTCTTGGTGCGACGGTACGACGGTAGGACGGCACTGTTGATGGTCGGACAGGGTTTCATCCATCCCGAGTGGATTCTCTCCGCCGATGCTTTTGGCCAAACGAGGCACTGCCTCACGCCGGCTCCTTGGAGGCGGGGCTCCGCGCCGCTGTCCGCGGGTAGTACGTGGATGTTTCTAGAGGCCTGCCGAAGAAGGACGAAATGAAGGACCTAGGACTAGTCCAATAGAGTAGTTGCCAATAAGCCATTTGTTTCCTATAGCTTTTATCTAAAAGGAGCGAACCAACCAATAGTACACAGGCCAAATGCCATTCTCTTTTTGGTTTCCCTTTAGAGCGCTCAGAAAACTGCACAATATCATCTAAACATCAACCTCCCTCCCACCCCCCCCCCCCCCTCCCCCCCTTAGAAATCCTGGAATGATGATTCCCCTGTAAATACCAACAAACCATGGTTTCCCATGGTTTCAAAGATGCAGGAATTTCGCCCATCCCCCGAAACATCGCCCCCCCGCCCCCGCCACCTCCCCACGGTTTCGCTCTGTGCAGGCCTCGGTGGGCGGCCTGCGGCAGGTGGTGGAGGAGCTTCGGGAGGCCGTGCAGCTGCCGCTGCAGCGGCCCGAGCTCTACCGCCAGATGGGGATCTCGGCGCCCAAGGGCGTCCTCCTCTACGGGCCCCCAGGCGGATGGGGCGCGAAAAGACTGCAGGGGTGGGAGATTGGGGGTGTGCTCCATGTTTTTTTTGGAGGGCATCCAATTTTTTGGGCGGGTGGGGTGGTTTAAGAGGGAACCAAAAGGAACCTAGACCTTTTCTTGTTTTTTTTGGGGGGCCCCCCATTTTTGGGTGGGGAGACTCAAAGCAGGCCGGGGACAGGGAACATGTGGAGAATGGTTCGTAAAGAGATTTAGACAGAAAAGAAAGGGTCCATGTGGATGCTCGTCTTTTGAGGCATGCCCTTCTTTCAAGCGAAAACCATATGTTAGGGGTTCCCCGATTTTGACACAAGCGCGTTTGCGGCCAGGTACCCAGGGTTTGTCAAGCTTTTGGCTTCCCTTTGAAGTGGCTTCCGACGCTCACGTATTTTTTGATGGACTTGGCCGATGGATTTCGGTTTTGGTACCAACGCCACCGGGCTGAGAGGCAAATCGTTGGGCTGTGAGTCTTGGGAACAGGCTCCGCCTCCAAACGGCGGGTGATTGCAGAAGTCTCCCGTGATGTCCACCCCCGTCCAGCCGAAGCTCACACCCATCGGATTGACCCTTCAAGATGGGTTGTTTCGCACTCAGCCGGCAAAAAAGTCCCAAAAACATCAACCAAATTCAGGGAAGGTAGTAAACAAACAACAACTTGACAGAAAAAGGGGGGCGTAGTTTTGTTTTTTGTCTTTCCCCAAAGAGCTCTCCCTTTTTTTACCAGCCACCGTCCACCACCTCACCGCTCTTTCCGCGCGCGTGCGTTCTCGAGGCACGGGGAAGACGTTGCTAGCCAAGAGCTTGGCCGCGGATCTGGGCTGCTTCTGCGAGTTGCTGGCCGCCACGGATTTGGTGGGCACCGGCGTGGGGGAGTCTGAGGCGGGGGAAAAGACGAAGCCGACGCATCGATGTGTTTGGTGAATGTGGACCGGGCTTGATGAATATGGGGTTCAACATTAGAGAGGGGCGGATGGAGAAGTTCTCTCTTGTTTAAAGAAAGGGGAGCTGAATGGAAATGGAGGGGCTCAATCTCGCCAAACTTTTGAAACTTTGATTTGGGGATCTGAGGGGGGGGGGAGATAGTTCGGTCTAGTTATGATTTTCACTGTAGACCTTTGTGCTCACAGACCAACTGCGAATGGGTCGGTGTGGATTTTTTTCACCAGGAAAGGATTGCAGCCGCCTTCCAGAACTGCCGGCAGCAAGCCCGCGAGCGCGGCACGGGGGCGCTGCTTTTCATCGACGAGATCGATGCGGTCTGTCCTAAACGGGATGATGCCAGTGAGGTGGCGGCTCGGCGCGACTGATGTGGGCGTGCGTTTTGTGCCTTTCTCGGGTGGCGGGTTTGGGTTGGTGCAACGGCCGCCCTCAAAGGACAGCCACCGGTTGGGGGGCCCCCTGTTTTTGATACCATCGGCGAGCGTTGAACTCCCGCACGCGAAGTGGATTAGTGGGGGAAATATACGTTTCCCAGCACTCATGAAATCGCTGTAAGTCAGTCATAGCCCCCCCGGAACGTTCTCTCCTAAAGTCCCACTCCGTCCGGTTCGGGGTGCCTCGTTCAGTGAGTCAGGGTGGGCTTGTCGCAGAATTGTGAGGTGGTTGGCTTCAGGGTTGATGGTTTCGGGTTTGGCTTTCGGGGTGGTGTAACGGGTTGGTGAGTTAGGGAACTCGGCGCGTCCCCAGATCATTTCTTCGGTTAAACACATCCTCCCGTGTACTTCAGATATTCGCCGCTCCATTGGTCTTTCCCGAGGAGCGGCGGATGGTGGCGGCCTTTCTCACGGCCCTGGACGGGGTCTCCGACTCCGGCGAGGGTTCGGGTTTGGTGGTGCTGGGGGCCACCAACCGCCCCGAGGCCTTGGACCCTGCGCTGCGGCGGTCCGGGCGCCTGGAGCGGGAGATCGAAGTGGGGGTGCCCAACGCCGAGGCGCGGAGACCCAAGCCCAAGGTGCAGGAGGGGAGGGGAGCGGGGGTTGAGCAGGGTTGGGGGATTTAAAGCCCTTCGAAGGTGCAGAAGAGAGAACCGTGTGCATCCTCTTGGTTCGCTTTAGATTGGACTGACAAGGGGAAGAAGAAGGAGAGTCTGGGGAACCGCACATGTTTTCGTTGTTTGTTTTTTTGGGGTGGTCAAGAGTCAATCAGCTTTTGGAAGGCAGGAGGTTAAGCAGTCCGCTGGGCCCGTCCTTTTGAAGGCAAGCATGGTTCCTGGTCTGCACCTTTGGGTTGCCAGTTTAAAGTGAGATTCCTGGAGGCTGGGTGATGTTTGAGTGGAACCAAAAAGGAGCCCTGCGTTGGGATTAGCTGGATGGGTTGAAGGAAGCACATGAAACCGACCGCAATTGTATTGCTGCCATACCCTGGTCAGGAACGCCTGGAAATTCTGCGCGTGCACTTGGGCTGCTTTGCTGAACGAGGCCAAATGCGCGCTTTGCAGCCTGAATTTCTTGAGCCTGGTCTCTCAAAGCAGGGTCAAGCCTCGGTGTGCAGGGAGTGTCAACCATTTCCTTGGTTTTGAGATGCATTGATTGGGATCCCCGTGTTCTGACACTTGGGGACAGGGCTGTGGGACTGATGGCTTGAGGGAGGCTTTCTTTTGGCGTGCCAAATGCGATGGGTGACGCCTGAAAGCTTGCTACGTCCGCCGAGCTTGCTTGCACACCTCAAATGATCAGGGCCAAAACCAGACGTTGTTGCAGGTTAGGCAAAGCCAGGAGATCTTGGATGAAGTTGCAAACGAATCACATCTTACAAAATGAAGCACCTACTACATGCCCCTTTAATGCCTTGAAGACGTCGCAACTGTGCTTGACAAAATCGGCGACGTGAGACAAGGGACATACGTTCCGATCTGTCAGGCACGCTTGTCCACCCGAAGCTCGAGAAGTCAGCAACCAACATGCCAGAGACCAGCGGAACCAACGGATTTCACGAAAGCGGATGGGGATGCAGACGGTCCCATCCGAAAACAAAAAGAACGTGAAACACGGCATCAACAAATACCCTTGCAACCACTAACATTCCAAGGGGATCTCAACAAACTGACACCTACTTAAACCCAGGGTTTTTGCGGGACATCTCTGGTTTGGCCCCTTGGGACCTCATGCTAGGCTTATCAAAGTCGCCAGGACCCAACGCCAGATGAAAGCTCAGGTAAAAAATGGTGGTTATAGGACCCCCCCATTGTTTTAATGCTTGTATTCCCATTTGCCCACTTTGCCGCGAGCACCCTTGCGGCGAACTCACCTCGGGGCAAAACGAGCTCCCTGAGTTACGTCCTTTACCAGATCTAATCTTCATGTCAGCTTGGATTTATTTTATTGTTGCAAACATGAAGACCAACCCAACCCCAACTCCAACTCCAACCCCGACCCCACCCAAACCAACCCACCGCGTTTCTCTTTTTTCGCCGCGCCCCCCCCCCCCCCGCCTCCGCCGGCCGCCTCGCGCCGAGGCTTTCTGCAGCATCATCTCTCGGAGGCCGAGGAGCGGCAGCTGGCGCGGCGCTGCCACGGCTTCGTGGGGGCCGACTTGAAGGCGCCGAGTCGCCCCGGTCGGCTGGGGACAGGGGACATTTTGACCTATGAGAAAGGCCTGGCAGGAAGTGAGGTGCCCGGGTTTGATTGGCTCTCAGTTGGTTGTTTTGATTGGCTACCTGGTTTCATTGCACTTGTCAGTGCCATCTATGTTACCAAAAGGACGCCTCTGCCAGTGCCCTTTTTTGCCTGCTGCGTTTGTGTTCTAACTTTTTCGGGCTTTGGAATCAACTACACAACTTGCTGGTTCTCAGCTCAGCAGGGAATGAGGGAATGACCCCTGTAAACAATCCCCAATAGTTTCCTTTGTAAGGGAGACCCTAGGTTCATTCCCAACACCGCGGGTAAGCGGCCGGGGGATGATTTCTGCCCAAAATTTGAGAGGCGCTCTGCGGGTGCGCGGCCCGCGGCGCGCTGCGACGGCAGCTGCCGTCCCTCGTCCACGGGTCCGAGCGAAGGGGCATTGGAATTCTACGTGTCTGAAGCCAAATTGGTATGGGTGAAGCTTAAACCATCAGGAGACCGCAGATTTTAGTCACTGTTTCCTTTTACCTGGGTTCCATTTAGGGTACCTATGTTTGACCCACACCCAAATGGCTTTGTCCGTACCGTCTTTTCACCTACCCAACGGGAAGCTGAAACCTCTAAACAGGGTTTGCAGGTTGTTAGAAAGCCTACTTGAAGCTTCCAATGGGAAGCAAGGATGCTGTTCCCGGCAAAGGCCTTCAATTCAGCCTTTATGACCTTGCCCCTGGTGGCTAGGATTGGTCGTTTGGATTTGGATTTGAACCCTTGGATCTTTTTGAAGGTAGATTGGAAACCACCCTAAACCATAAATCCAAACCACCAATTAGAGGGACGCTGACTTCAGGTGATTTAATCCCTGGTTCATGGTGTAGCAAGGCTCGCTTCAAGCGAACCCACCCGGGTCTCGCCGGTTGCCGGAACCCAGGTCAATTTAGGCCGAAAGTCGGCGGATTTTGGATGCAGCGCCTCTGAGCCAAAAGGGCACAGGTGGGACCCTTCAGATGGTTTACTTTCAAACCCGGAAAAGCACTGGGTGACGCTCCCTAGCTTTGGTCATTTGGCTGGGGCGGGCGAGTTGAGATGAGAGAGATCGACGGCCAGTTGAAGGAACTGAGAGCCATGAGTGGGGTCGAAACCAAAATACATCCGTTGAATGCGTCTGCTTGGCTTCAAGCGAGTTTACTTTCGACAGATTCCTGACGGTCATTTTGGGGTCCGGGATGGAACATGGCTGCGACACGAATTCTCTGCGGAGGTTGGACCTCGACCGCTTTTGGGAGGCCCTGCGTCAGGTGCCCCCCTCCGCACTGAAGGATGGGTTCGCATTTTCGCCGCGGGGGCAAGGCCCATTGGGTGGAATGCGAGTGTTCCTTCCAAAGATATATATATATATATATATAGACACTTCTTTGCGGATTATTCTTTGTTTGAGCGTTTTCCCTGGAGGGAGCCATCCAACGGTTTGTTGTCGACACGGAGAGTGCGGTTTCATAGGATTCGACTGAAGCTTTGGGGCTTGTCAACGAGGAGCTCTTGGTGGAGGTGCCAGAGGTGAGGTGGGATGACATCGGGGGCTACGAGAGCACCAAGGAGAGATGGGCAGAGGTTGAGAGAGCCCAAACCCTGGAGAAGCGCGCCTTGATTCTAGTCTCACTGTTTGGGTCGAGCCCTCCCTTCAGTGCCAAGTGCGGTGAGAGGTTGGAGGGTCACTGGCCCTTTGGACGCTGAAGAATGCCCCAAAGACGATCAAACAAGGGCTTATTTGCCGAGGGCTATGAATTTCCATGATGAACCACCTCCAAAATGGTTGGTGGACCCCTACCCAAATGCTGTCCACCAAAGGGTTCCGCCTTAAAATTCACATCCATAGAGGACATTTTGAATGTCTTTCTGACAGTTGTACCTGGAAGGGGCTGTTTCCTCCGACCGACTGCACAGATTTCTGAAGGATCTGGTTTGTGGACTGATTTGGGAGCTTCTCCAATTGAGGGACCCCTGCAATTGAAACAGGTTCCTGTCCAGTTTCTCTTTTGAAACAGGCTCCCCTCCTTTGAGGGGGACTTCTTTGGTCAGGATTCGAACCCAAACGGGCCGACCGCTCGCGGCTCATCAGTTCCCACATACACAAGCACAAAGATACGATTCGTGCACATAGCATTCAAGAATCCTACGAAGACTCTAGCTATTCCCCCCTCCTTCCCCCCCCCCCTCTCTCCCCCCACGTTTTTTCTGCTTTCCCTTGATCTCCACGCCGAAACTCTGCCGAAGCTCCGCCGCCCGCCCGCCCAAATGCGCCCAGGAGGCGCTGAAGGAGGCGGTGGAGTGGCCCATCCGCCACGCCTGGGCCTTCGAGGCGATGGGTATGGAGGCCCCGAAGGGGGTGCTGCTCTACGGGCCGCCAGGCCAGGGTGGCTTTCGGTTTCGGGGTGGCTTTCGGTTCGAAGATGGGGGGGTGGCGTGAGGGACCGCAAATGGGTTGGTCGGATCTCCATTTCCGTCCTCCACTTGGGGGCAGGGCCCAAGAAACATCCGTTCGGGGATTTGTTTATTGGGCGGGAACGAATTGAGAAGGGATGAGAGCCACGATTTGAATCCCAGGTTTGAGGTTGACCTGCTTCGCCCCACTTTTCAGTCGCGCGGAGTCCAGGAGGGCGCCAGAACTTCCGGCATTTCTCCCAGCTTGGCCATGGCCTTTTGGCCAGTCCTTTCCTCTCGCTTTCTTGTGTTTTCTCTAGTTTTACCTTCTTCTTTCTAAATTCCCTCGTTTTTCTTTCGTTTTCTCTCGTTTTACCTTGTTCTTTCTCAATTTCCCTCGTTTTTCTCGCCTTTTCTTTCGTTTGCTCTCGTCGGAGCCCCGCCCTCTTTGCGGACGAGCGCAGAATGGGAATGACTTCAGGTTGCTCCAAGACCATGATGGCCAAGGCGGTGGCCACGGAGACGGAGATGAACTTCATCTCGGTGAAGGGCCCCGAGCTGTTTTCCAAGTACGTGGGGGACAGCGAGCGCAGCGTGCGCGAGGCTGGGGGAAACTTCGAGGAACCCGTCGATGGCCCCGTCTTTGAACCAAAACGCGGATGGACCCCTGGTCGTCTTAGCCAAAATCCTGTTTGAAGAACGGGGACCCCGGATCTAAGTAGAATTCATACCAGCGGGGTGTCACCCATGTGACCCAGATTCCTCGGGAAAGGGACAGTCCCCCCCCCTCATCCCTTTTCATCGGGGTTCACATTCGTGGTTTGAAGATGAGCCCCATCAGTTGGTTGTTTTGGCCGTGGTGTCCCCTTGAAAGCAACCGAAAGGGAGAGAAAAGCAAAGCAAAGTTGAAGAGCCCCAAAAGTTGGTTAGAGTATTCTTGTTTCTCCTTGAAACCAACCAAAATGGGTTTCTCTCCGCCAAAAAAAAAAAACCGGCGCCGTGAGGTGTTTCGGAAGGCCCGGCAGGCCGCGCCTTGCGTGATCTTCTTCGACGAGGATCGGTACCGGTTGCCCCGGAAGGAAGGGAAGCGCGGAACGGCCGGATGGGTATGGGCCAAAATGAGACCACCAGGCAACAGCCGTTTTTTTAGTCATTGTTTCCATTTACCAGGGAGCCATTTTGGGTACCTATTTTTGACCCACAACCAGATGGGGGAGGATGGAACACCCCCTCCTTTTTTTTTTGTGTGTGTGTGTGTGCTATACGTTTTCTTGGCAGCGGCAAGGGCCGCAAAGACACGGTGTCGCTTGTTTGAGCGAGATTCGACCTGGC
>CAUJNA010000676.1:80000-95000 GCA_963377175.1 Effrenium voratum | reverse complement strand
GTGGATGGTGGATGGGTGCTTCTTGTTTTGATTTCTTCCAACTTCCATCCCGTCACATTGGTGGTCCATGGATGGATGGATTCAGCCGGCGTCAAAAAGAAATCCCGCATGCCCACGGGAAGGTTAGTGAACACCGGGGTCCCCGATCTGCGGTGGCTCTCATCAGGTCATCAGGTCTGGTCGCAGCACTTGCTTTTTCCCTTGCGTTGCAACGTAAGGAGATGGCCCACTTCTATGCGGACTTCGAGAGAAGCATGCAGCGCACCTGAAAATGCACCGGACTTCTCTCAAGTTTCAACATCAAGAGCTTGAAACGGTGACTGTCCAGCCAGCCTGCATAACCATCAACTTGGTTGAGCCGACTTGCTCTGACCTGACTTGCACTCCAGTAAGCTACGACATGAGCCTGGGAGAAAGGAGTCCAGATTGATCAAGGCAAGGCGGTCTACAAGAACGCAACACGCTAAGCCATGCGAGGTGAGCCCGGCATCCGTGGTCATTCATGACAATGACAAGGCAATGGCAGCAATTGGGCCAATTGTGGACCCCCCCCTTTTCCTTGAAACCGGAACCCTCTATCATAAAACGCACGCACACCCACAATTGTTGCGTTTCTCTGGCAGCCTTTGGCTCCAGGGCAGGTCTTACCCACAAAGCTTTCCGAACGCATCAATTTCGTCCAGCCACGCTTCTTTTTGCGCGGCCCTTGCATGGACGCAGGCAGGGGCTCTGGAGTGTGTGTCGTCTCAAAAAAAAGAGACATACCCATAGCATGAGGTTGCTTTATGGCTATTTGGTTGGATCTTTGGACTTGGATTTGCCATTGGACTCAGAAAGAGTTAAACTTTTGCAGAGGGGTCAACAGCGTTGGGAGGGAGTCCAAGTGCATGCCAATGGCTCCCGAAAGTCTACAAATCAAAGTGAAACACACCCTTCGCATAGACCTCGTATTCGGCAGCTGTCATGGTTTGTAGATTCATCCTTTGCATGCCAGCCACAATCAAGCATACGGTTTGCCGGCTGGCTTCTCATACCCTTTCGGCATGCCCAATTGCTTCATTGCAGTGGGTTTCCATTTGCACGCGCTGAAAAATGGCTGCATTTTCGGGCTGCCCTTGACCCACCGGGTGTTGACCACGTGTCCACTTGTACCGAACGCTCAAACCGGGCGCTGGGGCGCAGCCTTTTTTTTGCTCAAGGATCAGTCAGGTGCTTTTGGCCAACCCGCCCTCAGCATGGCATACGCTGGACCCATGCCGCTCGGCTGCAGGGGTTCTCGCGTCGCCACGGCGCGCCGTCCGCTTTGATGGCTTTCTGACTGCTTTTTGTGAATGGAAATTGACCAAACAAGCAAAAGGAACATGCACCCTGGCGTTCGACCCCCATTAAAAGAATGGTTGACTCAATTTGGATTATGACAGCCAGAGGTAAACAGTGGTGGTTATATGAATCCCCATTGCTTTAATTGTGGTTTGAACACCAGGGTACATACATGTTTTCCACTTCTCGGATTGGGGAAGCCACGCTTTGGGATTGCTTGGCTCGGCAACGGGTAGGGGTCACATGGATTTGTCTCAAACGAGTGGTACCGTCCCGTGGGTGCTTTCCTCTGGCTTTTGCTTCAAACCGACCCCAAAAGGGTACCGAGCCTCAACAAAAGACACACCCATGGTTGTTTCAAAGTAGACATGGCAACGGTGTCCTTTGTTTCAGGTCAAACTCGGGGAATTTCCGAAGTCCACTCTTGAGAAACCTGAAAGGAAGAGCCTTCTTCGGTCGGGTGATTCCATGAGGTTATCCCAACCAAACTCGGGTGTCCCTTGTTTCCATGTTCAGAAACTCGATTCCATTTCCACGGTTGCTGACCGGGCGGCGATCGGCCCGGGCCTGAGGTACCTCACCGGCTGCCGCACTCCGGATGCGCCCATGTTTCAGAGAGCAGCCTTCTCCGACGGGGATTCACCGGGCTGCGGCCCCGGACTCGTCGTCGTGTCTCTTTCTCTCTCTCTCGCTCTCTCTCTATCTCTCACTCTCTCTGTCTCTCTCTCTCTCTCTCTCTCTCACTCTCTCTCACTCTCACTCTCTCTCTCTCTCTCACTCTCTCTGTCTCTCTCTCTCACTCTCTCTCTCTCTCTCTCTCACTCTCTCTCTCTCTCTCTCACTCTCTCTGTCTCTCTCTCTCTCACTCTCTCTCTCTCTCTCTCTCTCACTCTCTCTGTCTCTCTCTGTCTCTCTCTCTCTCTCTCTCTCTCTCTCTCTCTCTGTGTCTGAGGGTAATACAAGGGGCTGAAGAATTGCTGACATGATTCATCAAGATCTTCCGAAATGGCTATGACTCTGACACACTTGTCGCTCATCCCAAAAGCGCATTCTAACGATTTTTGTCCGTGATGTTGCCCTTTTCAGAAATTCTAGCTGGCTTGAAGGGTATCCGTCCGAAGCTCTATTTTGACACATACCCGGTTTCGTGTGGAAGTTGCTCCCTTTTGATGGTTGAGAGAACGCCGCCCTCGAAGTTTGAATTCTGAAGTTCATAGTGCAAATGCATCAATTTTGATCCTTTCTTCTTCCATCTGCTTCAGGTGTGTTTTTTCTAGTATTCCACTGCTGGTTTTAATGTCAGGAGACTCAAGCGGTCAGTGCGTTCGGGTTTTTGGGAGCTTAAGGAATCACTCAATTCCGGCGCCGATCGGTTCGCGAGATGGCACCCCTCCACTTGTCGAGCTTTTGCGGGCACAGCACTTGGGCGTGGCTGGGAACCCTTTGGTGGACACCGGACAATTCATGTCCACCAACCGAGCTGGTTCCCGATTCACGTTCATGGCCCTGGCCGCGGAGCTCGAGGCTCGAGTGAGAGCTGCTCGCTCGCCTCTCGAGTGAGGCAGCCAGACCCCTACGGAAGTCGCCTTTCCCAACCTCGGGCAGCTGCAGGAGAAGCTGAAGGACCTTGAGGCCTGGGCCGGACCCAGGGCCAGAAGCCGGGGTTTCCGAGATTGAAACACGCGCAACAGGGGCCATCCTTATGAAAAGAGAGCCATATATCTGGCAGTATATTAGCCATATTAGTACGATGATCTCTGAAAAAACGTGACCCTGCGCCCTTGGAAGAAGCGACACCTTTCTTGAAGTCAAGCGAGCCTTCGCCTCCACTTTTTTGTTTTGTGTGGGGGGGGGGAAACACTTTTGATTCGCCTTTGAGAGTGAACCCCGCAAGCCACTAACAGAAGGGCCCGCCATGGGGCCCTAGCTGGGGATGGGGGGGCTTCTAGAAGACGGATGGAAGCTACTGGCATTCTTTCTTGGTGGCTGTGGGGAACGGGGCATAGGGCAGATTTCTGCGGCGCCAGGAATCCGCCTTTCAAGTCACACAGTCGTCGGATTGCCCGCTTTGGCACACGAGCGATTCTCTAACCATGTTCTTTCCTGCAGTGGCTTTGTGGGTGTGCACCAGCAAAACAGCCGGTAGCTTGGTCACTGCCAGGCCAAGGGAAAGCTGGAATCTGAGAAGGCCGGGGGCTTCGCATTGCAGGCGGCCACATCCGGGTGTCCTTTTGAAAACACCTTTTTGGCTTGTTTTGAAGGGACACCAAAAGCAATCCACTCATTTAGGGCTTCCTCGAGAAACAAACCGACTCCAAAAACATGAGTGCCTTGCCTTTCTGTGCAGCGATGGGGCTTGCGAAATCCGGAAATGTTCGCTATGCTCGGACGGTTTTTCCTGCAATAGCTCCGGTTGGTTCAGGTTGCTTTGGGTTGAGTTTAGGGGGTTGGTTTGGGGATTCTGGGTTGGCTCTCGAACATGTGGATTCAGGATTATAGATTGTCGAGTGGTGCTAGGCTTGATTTGCGTTGGGTGAGGATTCATTTGAAACAGTAGCGAATCATTTGGTTCAGTGCGCAGTTGACGGGCAGCATGTACCACACCTTTGCACACAAAGACATGCAGACGTGGACAGTGCAAATTTCAATATGTGGAGGGGACAAGCGGAGGTTCTGATGCAATGCAGCATCAGCCACACAGACACCCCGACACTTTTCTTTGGCCCCCCCGCCCCCCCGAAAAAAAGAATAAGAAAGGAAAACAAACAGATAATAAAGCACAACAAAACAATAATCCAACCCATTTGCTCAGTTGGCTCCGCTCTACGTGCTCCAGTCGACTTTCCAGGCCGATCGGTTCGGCAGCCTAAAGAAGCGACCTCACAAACGAATGGGGCCACACAAACGGGTACCATCCAGAAGGGTGAACCATGTTGAGAAACTTCCTTATGAATAAAGTCTATGTGTTGGGCTGAAAATGTGTGTGTGTGTGTGTGTGTGTGTGTGTGTGTGTGTGTGTGTGTGTGTGTGTGTGTGTGTGTGTGTGTGTGTGTGTGTGTGTGTGTGTGTGTTTGTGTGTGTGTGTGTATGTGTGTGTGTGTGTGTGTGTGTGTTTTTGCCAGAAGCTTTAAACTACCTTGGACAGAATCTGGAGATATTTGCTTGCCCAAGGCAGGCTTCTTGATTGTGGAATCCTCCGTTGTGCTCAGTAGCAATCAAGTGCTTGATGTTGGAGTCTTGGGTTGTGAGGGCGCCCCTGATAAGGCACAACTCTTGTGCTGGGTGGCGTGCGTTTGTGTCGATAAAGTTGAAGCCCTCGCTACTGGAAAAAAAAGGGGAAAAAAACCTTCTGTTCTTTTGTGCAAGCTACTTGTGTGTTCTTTCAGCCGCAGTTGGCAATGCAATTTGTTTGATGTTCTTTTTGGGTGTATCAGCAGCTAATTTAGTTCTTCGATAAGATGCAATCGTGCAAAGTCCACATTGTCGCAGCATACCTACAAAGTGCTTGCATGATTGGCATAATTTGCCTACTCCAACAGGAAGAACATTCTTCTAACAACAAAGGCTTTCGGGTTGCATGTTAGCGATTGGAGGGCTATCGAATTCTGTACATGAGTTTGTATGGTTCAGCGTTAGCAATGCCCCCCTGCCTAACTTTGAAGATCATGGTAACGGCGTTGCGCTCCAGCCCCCTGGAATTGTTGAGAGGGGGGTGGTTCGCATCTGTTGGGTGGGATCAAACTTGCTTGAGGCTGTTTAGGGTGCTTAGCGAAGGCTTTAGGCCTCATTTGGGGTTGGCTAAGGGTGAGATTGAGACCGTTTTGATCTTTGTATACATGCTCCACTTCACTATGAGCCCATCCTGTTAATGGACCAGCGCTAAAGTACATGGACTGCAGTTTTACTTGTGAGATGGACTTGCAGTGCCTCAGTACCATTTCGTTGCTAAGCTGTATCTTGAGGGCTGTTTGCTTGCTGACAAAGCCTTCCTATTGCAAGTCCAACCCACATTTCCTGGACGAACTTGTCTTCCTGTGTGATGCAAGGGAACAAACAAGGGAAGTTGCACAGGGACAACAACCACAGCAAGACATTCAGACTGGTGTGGATAGTTACACGGTCAGTTTTTGGGCATAGCCGTGTTCAAGAAACATGTGTCAAGCGAAACCGCCAATGGCTAGTTTCGTTGATTTCTGCTCGAGCAGCGTCCATCAAGACCCCAACATGTGAGCAGTCACATCAAGTTGACTTGTTCTGAAAGGTAGGGGGGAGCCCTTGTGGGTGGTTATATGTATGCACAGTATACATCTCCCTCCCCTCCCCTCCCCTCCCCTCCCCTCCCCCTCTCCCTCTCCTCCCCTCCCCTCCCCTCCCCTCCCCTCCCCTCCCTCCCTCCCTCTCTCTCTCTCTCTCTCTCTCTATCACTCCGCCCGCTTTCCAGGACATCAAGCCACGTACACCCTTCACTGTAGGCGCCGTGGGACTGCTTGCGTGAGGGGTTTTAATGTTGGCCGATACTCGACATCGATCACACGAGCCACAAAGGTGTGGTATTTGTTTACCTTGGGTGCATGGGTTTTGTGGGAACAGTTGCCCATGTGTTATGACATATTTTAGACTCCAACCCATACTTTCAGTTGCTATCAAGAAGCAACTGCAGGGGACCACTGGCGTCATTGTCTTGACTGCTTCTGCGGGTTATCAAAGTCAGAAAATAGGGTTGTTCTCCTGTAACCCTTTTTACCGCTTAGGGTGTGACTTTCATGGTAAGACTATGAACCGAGGGGGGTCCGTAGCCATAGGGCGCGTGATGCAGGTCAGGTCTTGTTGCCAGGCTCTGATTGAAGGTTTGTTCGTGCATTGGCCTTCGCAAGTGGAAACTTTGGGGGAGGACTTAAAGCCGGCTGTTCAGGCGCCCGATGGTTGGAGTGCTGATCACTTGCCAGGACCGCTGCCTCTGCGCAGTGAGGTGAAGGCGGAGATGGGGTGCGATCTTGAGTCAAAGGCAACATTTGGACCAGGGAAGGTCAGTAAGGAACAGCCCCAGCCGGAAATTTTCGGTGATATCTACCCTCTTGATTAGTGTTTCCTGATGTTTGGTAGGTTTGGATTGTAGATCGCATGATGAAACATCAGACATCGGTTTCGGGTCGACTCTTCCGGTCTTTGGCACTTCGATTCGCCAGGAGGAAGAAGGACTGGGCGCAGCGGGCATTCTTTACGGTCGTGAGTCTTGTTTGATTCGATGCCCCGATGGTCTTTGTGTATGCTCTGAGTTCCGGATTTTGTCTCATGAACCTCACATGATCAATCGGAGGTTCCGGTTTCCAGGGCGTCCTTCTTGGGCCAATTGGTTGCACCTTGATTGTAACTAGTGGGGACGATGGGGGGGGGTCGGGGGGGAGGCGGGGTTCCAACCTAGGTATATCAGTATGGGGTATGCAACGGTATACATTGCGGCATCCCAGAGGCACGCAGTTGCCACCCTTGTCAGAGCTTCCGCGGACCCGAATGGCGGCTGCAAAACCAGAGCAACCCATAGCCACAGCGAGGGAACAGGGGCGGCTTGGAAAAGCTGCCCAGTTAGATTTCCACTGCGGGAGCTTACCGGTAAAAGCCAGTGCTTTGATTCCAAAGCCAGGCCACTTCAAATTGACGAACGGACCGAAAGACTTGAAAAGGGCCCCCTTTTGGCGAGCTTCCTTTTGGGTGACTTTTTTTGAATGCTCCGAAATCCTTTTGGGAAATGCAGCGCTTGTGTTTTGATCCCTGTTCCGCAGGCGCCTTTTTTTTCAGAAGGGGAACGCCCCCGCTTAACAAAGATTTGGATTAGCGCGACTTTTGATAGGTGAGGGTACCCTTTGTGGCTCGTTCTTATACGAGGTGTATTCCCGTATGATGGACACTTAAGGTACCTTGCTTTCGGGTACTGGTTTCTTCAGGTTCTTGGCTGCAAAACGGACGCGTGCCGATGGGTTTTGGCGGCTAGGAGTGCCGGCGCCCCCCTTGCCCCATGCGACCGCGCGCCCGGAGAAGGCGGCGGGTCAATCCCACGTGATCTCCGCGGGCTCTGCGCCGCGGCAAGGAGCGGTCGCGCAGTCCGACGACCTTGGCGGTTTTCCTGTAAGAAGATTCACTACCTGCAGCCTGAAAAGGATGTTTGATTTCAGGTGGTTCTGAAAAAAACAGGATTTGCAAGGGGCCCAGTCCAAAAACTGGCTCTTTGATCAACGCCCTGAAACTTGGACAATGTGTGTTTTGTATCCCCACTCCTCCATAGTTGCAACAGGATGGCAAAACCACCGCACGCTAGATGGGTCTTTCTCAAACTTCGCATGGAGTGAGGACATGCCGCATTTGTTTTGTGGTTTTCCTTAAGGGGAGTTGTGTGTTCAGTCCCAAAACCTCAATTGTTTTATTGAGAGCAAACAAGACATGGAACCCACCAAAGGGTCCTTGAAGGAAAACGGTCTTCCAGGATCTCTCATTCAAGTTGTATGGGAGGGCAATTGTCTTCTGGGCCAGATTCAGTCTGCCAAATAAGCTTGCCTGGGGGCTGAATTTGAGCCGACTGTCTTGGGGTTGACATCCAAGCACCGCCTGCCCACTGCCCGCCCACCGCCGGGCGACAGACACTACTTGGACAACCTATGACAGACTCTTTCGACAGACAGTGGCGACAGAGCCCGTGACGGAGCGAGGAACTGACAGTCGTGACAGCCCGAAGCCTGAGGCTCCCGCCAGTTTTTTGGTGGTGTGAGGAGGGACAGCGCAGGAAACCGTGCGTTTTCTGGGGTCCCTTAGCGTTCAAACGCGAGGCTTTTCTCTTGTGATCCCAACCACCTTTCGCCTGAAGTATCTGTCAAAACACCCGAGAAATCTGCAGGAAGCTCTGCGGGGAGAGTCCCCATGAAGCAGGCAGGCCCCTTTTCTAATTCGTGATTCCAATGGTGAATGGAGCCCCGCAACATATTTTCTTGTGGGGGTCAAGCCGAAAGAGTGGCACCAAAGGAGGGGGCAGAAATTGGTGGCTTTCAAAGCCTTGCATTGTATTGGTAGGCACGCCTGAAGCGAAGTTGGCAGCCGTCGGTTTATTAACAATCGTCATTTTGTTGTGGTGAGACCCAGCAGCACGCCCCCAGTCTCGTATATATTCGACAGGTGGGCCTGCTTGTGCCTGAGAAAATTGCACTGTTCGAACGTAACCAGGCCTGTTCGTCATGTGGTCAACGGTCAACATTTACCGACACTTACCGTATTTAGCAAGGGGAATGACATTAGGCACGCACTCGCGCACACACACACACACATACACGGAATGGTTGGTTACTCACCAAATTCCCCCCTGTCAGTTGGGGGCACAACGAATGTTGATTGTCTCTCCTTCGATGGTTGCATTTGCTTCCGGAGATGGCTTGCGTGTTTGATCATTCACCAGGTTGCAGCGTGAGATCCGAGGGCGACTTCCGTTTGTGCTTCCCTGTTGAGTCGACGGACTTCAAAACTTTTGTGGGTGGTCTCATGGCCCAAATTCGCACGTCCGGTGAGACCGTGAGACCAACTCATTGATCTTAGGTGGGGCATCCTTTCAATTGCGCGGAAGCCTGCAAGTACGTGAAGCGCAAAGGCGCGCCAGGGCTTAGAGCGTCGGAGAGCTCGAGCGCTCGGATGGCCCATATCTGCCGGGAGGTTGATGTTCGGGATCTTTGGAGGGAAAAACACCCATATTGAGCAAACCATAGTTGTTTAGCCCAGTTCTTTTGAAGGCCCTTGCTCACTTGAATTGGTGGAAGAGTGGGTGGCTCGTCTTTTTTGGGGGAGCCATAAAATGCGTGGTGATCCTTTTGGTTTTCCTTTGAAAACTAGACACCACAAACATTGGCCACTCTCAAAGTAAGGTGATATCCCCAACGGCTCCGGGACTCCCCGAAACCTGGAACCCTACCTGAAAGCTGCCCCAAAGAACCCCAGACATGGATTTCAGCTGTTGTGGAAGGGCTAGCCTCAAAGAGATGAGCCCCCCCCGTCTCTTTTTTGTCCTTTGTCGTCCTAGGGTCTTGCCGGACATATCCACTTCAGTCCCAGCCGTGCGGATGTCCGCCATTCTTTACATGACCTACACACTTCAGGTTTTGAGGTGTTGACTACGACTCAAGGGTTGACTTGGTTTACTTTGCAAAATGCGCACTCAAGGAGAGTTGCGTTGCAAGGTCAGACTTCTTGGGTTTCATGCAAGGAGAGAACACTTGGAGATCCCGCGAGTCCGCGGGTCCAAGAAGTCGTTAGATTTTTAGAGCCACTTCAAGGTCTCATGTGATCCTTGCGCCGCTATACTAGAAGATCTAGAACGTATTCATATTATAGACACACGATATATGTTTGTGAAAACAGGGTACCACTTTGGGATCTCCATATCTCACCTGGAGACCAATCCAGTATGTGTCGTGGTCCGATCAGCTTTTGTTTTCGGGTTTTCTGGCTTATCTCGACCTAATTTCGCGAACACCAAGGAATCCTAGTAAACTGGCCCTACCCGCCGGAGCGAGGCGGCTGCCGCGATGGCGCGAACTGCACCAAGTGCCACGAGTGCTTCTGGAGCAGAATGCCAGCGCAAGGCGAAAGCCGCCAGAAGCTGCGCAGGGTGGGATCAAGTTGGATTTATCCCCACTGTGATACCGGGAATCTCCCCCTTGGCCGGGGGGTTCGTCTTTGGGAGTTTTTTGGTATCACAGAAGTGGTTGTTTCCCACAGTTCTGAAGCCGCGCGTTGAGGAGACCCGGGTTTGGGGTCTCCCCGGAGCTGAAGTTGAAGCTCCGCGGGTAGCCCTCACCATACCATTTGTCGCAGTTGAGCACAGCCCCAACCATAACCTACATGGAGGAAACAGTTGATCAGCTGTTTTTTGCAGTGGATTTGGGAGGTGCAAACTACTTTAAGGGAATCCTTCGTCTTGCTAATCTGGCAGCCGCGGATTGTCAAGCCTTCTGTGATCCCGGTTGGAGCAACCGAGTTCGCGGGGTTGGGGAGATTCAGTTTTGTAATCTGCAAAGGTTTGGCTGGGAACCTCTGTGGCTGCCCTTGGGACGTGAGAAACACGCGAGCTTAGCTTGCCACAGCGAGGCACGCCTTGGCGTAAGCCAATTACCCAGGTTTTCGGAGACCAACTTGGCGCGTTGCTACTTTCGGACGTCTACCCGCTCGTCGCCAGCTAAGAAGAATGTGACAATCGAGCAACAGCTTGGGACAAAAGGCGTAAAATCTGGCAGACTGAGGAGGTAAACGGGCATATTTGATGTGAACCATGCCGCCTACGACGTGTGATAGGCTGCCGAATGCCACCCTATGCCATGAACCTCCTATCCCTTTCAGAAGGTGGCTTGATCAGATTCTTGCGGGCATGCCTGCCACATTCCCTTGGTTGAAGTCATGTGGGGAGGGGGGGTGGTTCTCGTGACCCAGGTTGGTTTTGGACAGAACATTGTTCACTAGAGAGACCCGGGCAAGCTAGCATCCGCGTTGAGCCAAAGTCAAAGGAGGGTAGCCATTTGTGGGTATGTAGCACCTAATGTTTCGCTTCTGTCCATTGGTGCAGGCGTGGAGGAGGAGCGCAAGAAGCCGGAGATGGTGTGCCTGGGCTGGAGATGGTGAGCGACAGTCTATAGCCCGAATTTTGCCATGCGGCAGACAACAAGTGGGAAGGCTTCAAAATAGAGGGACACCAAGAACGGTGGTTTCCCTTTTGGTTTCTTGCACAAGAAATCTAAGGAGGGTACACTCAAAAAAGAAGGCACACACACACACACACACCCAAGTGTTAGCCAAGATGGCATCTTGCGACACAGGTGCAGCATACGGCCAGCACGCCACGCACTCACAGGCAGCGCAAACAACAAAAACAAGCAAGCAAGCAAGCAAGCAAGCAGGCAGGCAGGCAGGCAAGCAAGCAAGCAACCAAACAAACTCCAACATACATAGACACATGCGCAAAGCACACAGACAAACACGTGAACACATCTCTCTCTCTCTCTCGCTATCTATTTATATGTATACGTATGTATGGATACGTGTATACAATATGTATATAATATGTATATATATATATATATGTATACGTATGTATGGATACGTGCGTATATACATACACGCATGCATACATGCATACATGCATGCATGCATGGATACGTGTGTATATACATACACGCATGCATACATGCATACATACACTACACCACACCACACTACACCACACCACACCACACTACACATTACATTACATACATGCATACATAAATAAATACATACACACATACATACATGAACGTATTTTTGTATACATATATATGCTCGTACATATGTACATGCGTACATACGTACACACGTATGCATACATGCATGCATGCATACATACATACATACTTAGGTAAGTAGATACATAGATGCATAGATACATACACACATGCATACATGCATACATACATGCATACATGCATACATACCTACCTACCTACATACATGCACACACACACACACACGCACAACACATACATACATACATACATACATACATACATACATACATACATACATACATACATACATACATACATACATACGTACGTACGTACGTATTACGTTGTAAGTACATACACACACACATGCATACATACATGCATGCATACATACATACAACTTACATACATACGTACGTACGTACGTATTACGTTGTAAGTACATACACGCACACATGCATACATACATGCATGCATACATACATACAAACTTACATACATACGTACGTACGTACGTATTACGTTGTAAGTACATATACACACACATGCATACATACATGCATGCATACATACATACAAACTTACATACATACGTACGTACGTACGTATTACGTTGTAAGTACATACACACACATGCATACATACATGCATGCATACATACATACAAACTTACATACATACGTACGTACGTACGTATTACGTTGTAAGTACATACGCACACACACACATGCATACATACATGCATGCATACATACATACAAACTTACATACATACGTACGTACGTATTACGTTGTAAGTACATACACACACATGCATACATACATGCATGCATACATACGTACAAACTTACATACATACGTACGTCTGTACGTATTACGTTGTAAGTACATACACACACATGCATACATACATGCATGCATACATACATAATAACTTACATACACGTACGTACGTATTACGTACATAATGTACAAGTACATACACACACACATGCATACATACATGCATGCATACATACATACAAACTTACATACATATAGTATTACGTTGTAAGTATACATACACACATACACGTACACGTACGTACGTATTACGTTGTAATGTACAAACTTACATACGTACATACATACACACACATGCATACATACATGCATGCACATACATACAAACTTACATACATACGTACGTACGTAGCACATGTACATACATACGTACGTACGTACGTATTAAGTACATACACACACATGCATACATACATGCATGCATACATACATACAAACTTACATACATACGTACGTACGTACGTATTACGTTGTAAGTACATACACACACATGCATACATACATGCATGCATACATACATACAAACTTACATACATACGTACGTACGTACGTATTACGTTGTAAGTACATACACACACACACACATGCATACATACATGCATGCATGCATACATACAAACTTACATACATACGTACATATATATATATATATATGCGCACTGATTGGGCGAGATTGGACGCTGCACTTTGCGAGGATCCCTGAGCAGCAGCCCTTCTCAGCGGGCTCTTTGGGCCATCCTTACACTTGCTCCTCCGCCTGCAGCTTGGACTGCAGAGGTTCAAGGATACATGGGTGTGGGTCAAAATTAAACCACCAGGGGACTGCAGATTTTGGTCCATGTTTTCACTTACCAGGGTTCCATTTTGGGTACCTATGTTTGCCCCACCGCCACATCTTTCGGTGTTAGGACCGAGGGATTTTTTGGTGCATGCTTATAGGACTCTCTCTCTTGGCCAAGTGTCCAGTGGCATTATGAGCTGTTTGTTACATTACGGCGCTTCTGAACATGATTTACGTGGGGCATTTACGTCCCATAGCCATAGCCAGAAGACACATGCAGGGGAGAAACTGCCCACCTAGCACAAACCTTGAGAACTCGGGCCTGCACTTCCGTTATTGATGCCAAGGTCAGCCACGGTCACCTTAATTGGCTTAATGGAGCTTCCTGGAAGTTGATTGTACTTGTGTTAGATTGGCCGTGCAAAAGAGAGACTGCTCATAGGCTTCATGGCCTTGTGGCCTTGTGCTTCTCACATCGAGTGTGGAGTCGACCGTTTGGATTCTGTTTGACCTGTGCACAGTAGGGATATTTCCTTGCGTTCTTGTTGTTGATGTCAACAGCACTCGTATGCGCAGTGAGGCAAGTACGTTTGGAGGAAGCGCGGCTGCCGTGATGGGGCAAACTGCCCCAACTGCCACTATTGTGACTGGGCTGCAAGGAGGATTCCCTGGGGACTTGGGTGGCAGACTGTATGACATTGGTTTTTGCCTGCCCCAGGCGATAGCGGAGTGAAATCGGTTGAAACAGCTGACAAGGAACATTTGCAAAGCAACAGGTTTACTGTTAGCTGTTTTATTGAACTTAAGATCACCAGTTGAAAAAAGCTCCACGGGGACGGCGCTCTCTGTCAGGCAAGTGGCAGCGGCAGCCCAAGGAGGAGGAGGAGGAGCAGGAGACGATCAAGGACGCACCTTTCGATGTCCTGTGCACCTGTTCTTGTCAGGGTCCCTCGGATACATTGGGCCAGTCAAACATGTCGCTTCGCTTAGAGGATCCCCCAAACAGGTGGTGGGTGGTGCTTGGCTCTAAGGCATGGACATCCCCAGCTGGTTTATACCTGACCCTATACCAATGGGCAAGGTCTTGGAAAAGCTGTTGCGGACTCGGGGTTGTGCAACCAGGCGACTGGTGAATCGGGGTTTACCGGTGACTAGCGCCTTGGCTGAGATCAGGACCCACTCTACTATTGTGCAGATTAATATGAAAGCCAACAGACCAGTCGAGGAAAGGAATATCCTGGCAGCGGGACGCCTGCGGGACAGGTTCCAACCGTGAACTCGATGTGGCTGAAGTAGGTGTTTGGCTGTTAGTGAGCGGTTGCGAGACCGTGGGTTTTCATTTCTCAGAACAATGTAATTTGAGGGCTAGGTTGGGTGTCCCTATATTGGGGCCTAAACATGTTGGGCTTTGGTTTTCCCCGGCAGATCTCAACATCTCGTTTTGGGGCGCTGAACCATGGCTTTGTTTGAATGGTTTTCTTGGAGACCTTGTCAAGGGCTCCGAAATCCGTAGGAGGCAGCTCCGATCGCGCCTGCCCTGCTGAACATCCCTCCACCACCCGGGCTCACCCCTATGTCTCCTTGGGAGCAGACGCTGAGCAGAAGGGATGGGGGAACTTCGAGTCGAGTTGATAACCAGCCACAGGTGGTTTGCTGCAGGACACGGACCAAATATCCGATTTCCCGTAGAATGTTCTGTTCTCTTTTTCATATTTGCAGCCCTGTTTGTTTTTCATTGGGTCCTTTCGCGGCTCTTTGGCTTCAGCT
>CAUJNA010000676.1:0-70000 GCA_963377175.1 Effrenium voratum | reverse complement strand
AGTTTTCGGGGTCTGCATCCTTCTTGAAGGATTGCGGCATGCCTCCCGGCGCAAGACCTTGTTCATTAGCCTAGCTCTTGATCGCCTGGAGTCCCACTCAGGCTTTGTGACGGCCAGAGTCAGGAAGGAAGAAGCAAACAATTAAGCACGCATCTCATGCATGTTTTTTCTGGCTTGTGCAGTCGCAGGCCCACTTTTTCATGACAGTCTTTGCTGGTCCCGGTGTCCTTGCATTCCTGCCACTCCCTTTTGCTGAGAGGCAAGGAGTGGCACGAAGAGCCTTTGGATATGGAAGGGTCAGCCTGAGATGAGTGTCAAGCCTCGTAGTGGGTCCGGGATAGGCTGGAAGGTCTGATCTCAGTCCTTGACCCAACTGGAGCCTTGCACCATTGCAAGACGGCAAGACTTATCCTCTTGTCGCCCTGAATCTTCGTTTTCGCGAGCCGATGTGACCACATGGTGGTCTGTTGGTCCATACCAAAAGACAGTTTAGGCGCTCGCAGGAGGTTGGCGAAGATTTCGACCGGGAGTTGTTCCACATGAAGGTGTTGCAGGTCGATGCAGGTCCTGATCAACATGCGCAAAGTTCCTCTTGTTTCTTTTTTCAAAATGCGGGGTCGTTGTTCGGGGGCCTAAGTGCTCTAAGTGCCACCTACCTGAGCTGAGTCGCATCTTGTCAGCCTTGCAGTGCTCAGAGAGCCTGCGCGGCGTCAAGGTTAGGGGCACCGAGTCCAGAGAAAGCGCCTGATTCCTTGCAGCTCTCTTCGACCAAGACCCATGACGTTTCAGTCAGAGGACCCAAAGATTTCCCTGTCAGAGGACGCCTTTTTACCTGGCCACGAAAGGTGAAGCTTCGCCATAAGTTTTCCAACGCTGAGATTGCAAGAGTTCTCAATTTGATCTTTTGCGCGGGAAAGAACTGAACCGCTTGACTTAGCATTGCAGGCCGGATCACGATCCTGGTGACCACCTCGCCGATCCCGTCCCATCCATCGCCTGTGCTGCTGAGGACTCGCCCAGCTTGTTTGATTCAGATATATTGGAGAAGATCCTGCAACTAGTTCCACTTTTGTTCTTTCTGCCTCCATCGACTCATACCTCTGAAGTTGAGGTCCTTGGCGTAGCCGAGCCAAATTTCTCAGGCCTCCCATGCGTCCGGGGTCCGGGCAGCTTCGTGATTCCTGGACGCCGTCGTGAAGCACAGTCAAAATTTGGGGGCAGGAGGGGCAGTCCTAAGCAATGGGCCAGGAAAGCCGACCCTGCAATACCAATTTGTGATTGTGACTGGCTGACTGGAAGATTTTGATGCTGATAGCGCTGTTAAACGTTGTGTGCTGCTTTGTGTCTAAATCCCCACACGCACACAAAACGACACTCATAGTAACAAAACAATCAGCACAAAGCAAAGCCAAACACTGACAAGCAAGCAAGCAGGCAGGCAGGCAGGCAGGCAAGCAGGCAAGCAGGCAGGCAAGCAGGCAAGCAGGCAAGCAGGCAAGCAAGCAAGCAAGCAAGCAGGCAAGGCAAGGCAAGGCAAGGCAAGGCAAGGCAAGGCAAGGCAAGGCAAGGCAAGCAAGCAAGCATTAGCCAAGCAAGCAAGCCAGCAAGCAAGCAAGCAAGCAAGCAAGCAAGCAAGCAAGCGAGCAAGCAAGCAAGCAAGGAAGCAAGCAAAGCAAGCAAGCAAGCAAAACAAGCAAGCAAGCAAGCAAGCAGGCAAGGCAAGGCAAGCAAGGCAAGGCAAAGCAAAGCAAAGCAAAGCAAAGCAACGCAAGCAAGCAATGCAATGCGCAACGCAATGCAATGCAATGCAATGCAATGCAATGCAATGCAATGCAATGCAATGCAATGCAATGCAATGCAATGCAATGCAACGCAACGCAACGCAACGCAACGCAACGCGCAACGCAACGCAACGCAACGCAACGCAACGCAACGCAACGCGCAACGCAACGCAACGCAACGCAACGCAACGCAACGCAACGCAACGCAACGCAACGCAACGCAACGCAACGCAACGCAACGCAACGCAACGCAACGCAACGCAATGCATGCAAGCAAGCAAGCAAGCAAGCAAAACAAGCAAGCAAGCAAGCAAGCAAGCAAGCAAGCAAGCAAGCAAGCAAGCAACCAATCAAAGCAAACCAAAGCAAACCAGAAGCAAAACAAACCAACCCAAGGCAAACAAATCAAGTATCATGCTCGCGCAAGTGCACTCCTGGAATTGGCACTCGCGCAGAGCTGTACGCACTTGCTGTTTGCTGTGGGTCTTGATCTGGGAGCTTGTTGGCAATCAAGGAAAACCACAAAGGAGATGTGTGTGTGTCCAATTATCTTAAAGAGAAATGGTCCATTTTGAGGGCGGCCTCATTCGAAGACACCCGCATCAGCGAGAGAGGAAGAGAGAAAGCGAGAGCGAGAGAGAGAGAGAGAGAGAGAGAGAGCGAGTGTGCGCGCAAAGCGCTTTCTTTCATTCCTGCGTATTACAACACGTTGGGTGAACCCGGGCGGGGGGATCTTCCGCACTTCGAATAACGACATTTGTCAAGCGATATCCATGCAGGAGGGACAGTATATTCACGCTGTCGCCTGGCCTAAGAACATCTCAAAAGCGTGTTGTGCTAGGAGAAACAAAGGTCTTGAAAGTGCGGCTGGAACCTTGGTCCGCTGTTCATGAAACTATCTCCCCCCACTGCACCATTGAGGACAAAACACGTTCTCGCGATACGACGAAGCACAGGTCTTGAAAGTGCCTCCCGTTGGCGCAACATGTCGGCTTTGCAGATTGATCGGCGGGTACGACACATGGCCATGGGTCAAAATTTCGTACCCCCGATGAACATCCCAATCCCCACTAAAATAGATTCTAAAATGGGTGGTGAATTCACCTACCAACAAAATGGGATCTCATTGGTTTTGACCCACAGCCACATGTCAGGACACTCTTCGGATCATTCCAGAAGCATCTCTCCCTGGACTGCCGGCGAGTCCTGGCCGTTGGTCCGCACCGCGTTTTCGATGTGCAAAGAGGTTTGGAGTCGACCAGGGCGGGGTCGAAAGACCTTAGCAGTAGCCTTTGTAAGAACCAGCCTCTGAATCGGGAGTTATTTGATATATATATATATATAAATATGGGGGGGGGGGGTTATGCATGACCCCACACGGTTGGCCCAAACGTATCTCAAATGGGCAGAGCGCTTCTTGCTGGCCCCTGAGAAGTGGGGTTGAAGTTTCTTACCCCATGTTGAGGTCAACACCCGGTTCAACTGGTTGGTTACATGTGAACCAGAGTCAAAACCCGGGTGGATGAAGGGTAGTAAGGGGCAGTCCCAGCCCCCACATTTGTTTAGACGATTTTAATACCGATCAGTTCTGATTGTGACTCATGGCATCCTTTTGGCATGAACGCCCATTGGCCGAGAGTTGGGAGTCGAGGTCGGTATGTTCCTTGTATCAACTGCGAAGGGCAATCACCGAACGCCGGAGTCGTGAACACAGCCCTGCTTGCTGCCGAAGCTTTCCCTCAGGAAGTCATGACCAACAGCGTCCTTTTGGGTGAGTTTGTTAATAGATGGATTGCACTGCTTCAAATAGATTCACCATTCGCCAGGTTTTCCAAGAGGACAGCTAGGAATTGCGTCAGTGCTCTTGGGCCACTCAGCCGAGGTTTGCGATGGCTACGCGCGTGAAGATGAGAAGCCGCAGCTCTGTGGGCAGGAGGTGGAAGGGGCAACCTGGGCATAATGTGGACGGATGGATAAACCCCTGGGCTGTTCACAGGTCTCCTTTGTACTGGCTTCCCTGGAATTTATGGATTGGGATTCGGGGTGTCACATTTCACCAGTACGCCTTGACTTTGCAGGAAACCCCCCTCCCCCTCCCTCCTCCCACTCCATACTCCGCGTTCAAGAGGGGAAGGAGTGTTCAGAACTTCAGGCAGGGCTGGGCAGCGCGAAAGTGCAGCGCTGCGGGTCAAGGTGAGTTGTGCGCAGTGCGCCCGTCCTGATCTCGTCTCCCTCGCTGAAATGCCAAGCGAACCATATGTTTACAAAGCGCGAAGATTTGTAGTTTGATCGATGTACTGACAAACAGAGAACGCAGCCCACAAGTAATAGTCTAGCTCAACAAGAAAACTGACAGAGCAACAACATTTGGTTTATATCAGGAAGCTGTGCAACATAGTACGGAAGCAGTTCACACTGACTGAACGTGCCAGGAAAATAGTAGGGAAGTGCAGGCTGAAAGTAAGAATATGGGACAAATAAGCTGCGCACACTGACAAGTGACTTTGTCCCTGAGACGTTCACTGAGACGTGTTTGGGCCCGTTAGCTTAGTGTTTTAGTTGAAGGTTCTTGGATGACCAGGGAGATGTGCGGTCATTTCGGGATCCTGTTGGGTTGTGTGCTGCCATTTTGGTCGGTGTGCCTGTAGGATAGGCTGCTCAGTTGACACATGCAAGACAGAAGCAGCGAGAGAGAGAGAGAGAGAGAGAGAGAAGCGAAGGGAGGAAGAGGGGGAGCTCGCGGAGGCATTGCATGTTGAGGGCGCACGGGCAGTAAGTGAGTCGTTCAAGTTGAGTCGCCTCTGAACTTGGTCAATTCCTATTGCCAGGCCTATGAGGGATTTTTGTCCAACGTGGAGGAGCGACGTTGCCAAACACAACTATGTGTGGAGTTGTTTTCTTAGCCTCCAGTCGGGGCTGATCTGCTTTGAGGGAGATTCTGGTTTGAAAGATCGAGCGCCTTGAACAAGTGGCTTGTGAGTTTCTCAGCTGACGGAGCACTTGAAACTGTTGGTTCTGCCCTGTCCCTTGAAAACTGCTTCAAGTGTACTGCAAAACCACCGCGGCGACCCAAGCGAGCGAGCTTTCAGCGCCGCTCGGAACTGGCATTCGATTGGGAGCAACATGAGCACATGCATGTCCATTTTGCCAGGACATGAGGCGCGTGGTTTCCAAGGCCAAGCCACACCAGACCTACACCCGAAAGATGGCGCAGTTCCTTCATGACCCAACAGATGATGGCATCATATATTATATGGGTGTGTTTTGCCAAAAGCGGCATTGATGCTTGGATTCGCGTCGGGATTTAAGAGGTTGACGTGGATGTGCCGGCATGTTTGCTCGCCGGACCTCCACAGACGTGGCTTTGTCGATGAAGCGCTGAAGCTGAACCGTTGGGATTTGGCACTCAGCTTCGGCTTGAGGGCGCCCCGAATCTGACCAGAACAGGTTGCGCGAAAAAGTGGTGCGCGCAGCACTTTCTTGAGAGAAGCTGATGACAAATCAGCCGCACAGTCTGGCGGACGCTGTTTGCTCGGACAAGGGCTGCGCCGTTTCTGCAAAACAGGTCGCAAGTGGAGCTGTTTGGACACTTGACAGCCCACATGTCTTCCCCTGCAACCTTCGCTTTCGTTTGCTTGCAGTGCTCTTTGGGTTGAGGCGGGTGCTTCGTTTGGAGATTTCCGACGCGGGCGATCATTTTCTGTCTGAGACATTTGGAATCGGACGCCATCTTTTTTGGCGGCTTTCTTTTGGGGTCCCTTTCGACCCCAAATTCAGAGGGTCTGAGGCAAATCTTGTTTTCCACACCCACAAAATGGGTGGTTTCCTTTTGGCTTCCCTTTGAACCATGCACAACAAATGGCATTTGAAAACCCACCCCCTCTTCCGTTCGCAGGAGCTGCGGGCGACCGGGGAGCTGGGGGACTGCACCGTGCTGAAGCCGGGGCCATTGGATCGCTCGGGGGCATGAGAAGTCGGTTCTTGTCTTTAAATTGTTGTCAGACGACCTCCCTCCAGCAAGCGGACATGCAAAACGTGTGGAAGACGTGCGCGCTTTTCTTTTGGGAGCACATGCACTGCAGGCTTGGCCACTGTCATGGGTGCGGCCCCCGGATCGCCCGGGCCGGGTGTTTGGTGACTTGCGGTCCTGATCAGCGCCAACAGGAAATTGTCACTTGCATGGCTGCATGGAGACGAGCTGCTCATAGTTTAAAGAGTGCGCGTATGGCTATGACATTTGATGGTTACCCTCAAAGATACTCGGCTGCAAGCATGCGAACGATGCCCAGAGAATACTTTTCCGGTTGACATTTGTTTACACCCATTTCTTCGACTGGCTATGAAACTTGTAATGGGCAACCCCCTCCAAAGTGGTTGGTGGACCTGGATCCCCACGGATTTTTCCCTAACTCAAAGTTTTGATGCCCAAGGGTCCCCACCAATTTTGATGACCGCCTACAATCGAGACCCATCCACCACGCAGCCGACTTGTGAGGTACGGGCTGGCCCTGGCCGCCGGGCTCGCGGAGGTGTCCAGCGAGTTCGTGCTGGTGGTGCCAGGGCCCGTGGGAGGGATAGGAGGGATGGGAGGGATGGGGGGGTAAGACAGGGGGAGGGGGTGGGTTTGCGGGAAGATGTGGCAATGGGCCTTGGTTTGTTGAGTTGAAGATGGAGGTTGCAAAGGGCCAGTATGGAATGCTTGCCTTCCGATTCCTCAAGCCAGTGGTTTGGGTGTTCCAGGAGTTTGCCGAAAAGCTGAGATCAATGGCACGCTGCACAAGCCCATGCTTGTCGAAGTGTCGCTGGTTCAAGGTGCAGCATGATTGGCTCTTCGTGAAGGATGTGGATCTCACGTCGCTGGCGCGGGTCGCCCAGGCTGTTGCTCCAGCTGGCGCTTCTGGGGGTCGATGTTTTGGGCCATGTGAATCCAAGGTCTTCCACGCAACTGCCAGGGATCAACCCCACTAATAGACTGGTCTGCTGGCAAGTTCCGAGGTCGCCGCCATGGATTCGGACGCAGCAGTGAAGTACATCGGCATGCAGTCCTTGACGACTCTCGGCTATGCGGGGCCCAGAGAATGAGCCGAAGGTTCTGTCAGCTCCACAGCGAGGCTGTGCATACGTTTTGTACATATGTATATGTGCTTAGCCCTCCCAGGGCCCGGGTGACCATATATATATATATATATATATGTATATATGTATATATATATATATATATATGCACCCCCCCCCCCATGGACCCTGGTTTTACAGCCTTTTGGGGATGGCAAATCTAGAAATTCCAATTGTGGGTCCCCAAAGCGTGATAATTTGGAGCCCGGAGTCCTCCTTTGCACATAAGATGTTACTTCAACTAGAATTGGAATTTTGAATATAGTTTAGTATGGATATAGTTTTCAAAAATGTGTTTATGTTCAATTACAGCTTAAACAAGCAAATCCTTTCCAAATAGCAGCTACATGAAAATGTAAATATATATTTTCGGCTAAACTCCAACTAATCTATAACACAAGAAGTTAGATGGAAGTTTTTCCCAAATATAATCCAAGTGGTAAGTATAATCTAAGACGAACACAACTCAATTTGCTTTTGATAATATCAAGTGAATAGAGACTACACCTCAAATATAATTCATATTCAATATGGCTAAACATTTGGAAATTAAAAATAGGATTTGTGTTGTTTACATTCTGGCCCTTTTGTAGCATGAGAAAGGTCCGACATTGAACTTGTTAGACGGTGTTCCAAAGGGACATTTCAAGGGAAGAGAGGTTCAAAATCTAAAACTATCTCGAAACAGGGATTCTAGCTAAACCGTTGTATTTAAAGTCCTATTTGCGCAGGAAAGTTAATTCTATGTCAAAAGGTGGAGGTAGTAGATGAGCAAATGTGGACAGGTAGTTGAAGAGGGTGGGGGACGGTGTGTGAACGTACATACATATGTATATCTACATATACACATACATACACACATATATAGTACCCCCAATGATCCTGCGCCTCCTCATAAAATACTGGAAAATGCAGTATTTTTGAGCGTTGCACCTGCCTTTGTTTACCTCCTAGAAAGGGGTCAACATGAGCATAGCTGACATGAAGCTCACCAAAAGCACTTGAAAGTTTGTCTAACCAATAACTTGAAAGTGTGTCCACTGGATCGCTAAGCACTTGAAAAATTGCTACTATCGGATGGAAGATTCAATATTGAAGATTACACAGAACACTTTCCTGAGAATTGTCAATCCTGGCCAAACCCAAATAGCATTCAAGTTCTTCTAACACTTGAAAGTGCTTTACCACTGGACTGGGGATTCAATATTGAGGAGCCCACAAACCACCACTTTCCTGAGAATCATCCATCCTGGTCAACCCCTAAAATGTTCAAGTTGTTCTATCACCTCGAACATCCGTTACCACTGGATTGAACTATTTCACGGAAAACTTTTCCGAGAATCTTATTGAACACCGAGAGTATTGGGACAACCCTGGAATTTCTATTGTTTTTTAAAAAATTATGGGATTCAAGATTCAAGATTCAAGATTCCCAGAAAATATTTTCTCAGATTCTTGAATCTTGAATCTTGAATCCAGAATTTTTACTAATTTTTAAAAATTATGGGATTCAATATTCAAGATTCAAGATTCAAGATTCCCAGAAAATATTTTCTCAGATTCTTGAATCTTGAATCTTGAATCCCAGAATTTTTAATAATTTTTAAAAATGTCTGAGTTGTTCTTGTATTCTTGGATGCATTCAAACTCTTTCAGATTGCAGGTGCTGATGTCATTGCTGTTATCACATCTGTATGCATGCATGCGTATCATATACATGTACGACCCTCCCCCCAATTTTTCCGCGAAGGGGCTCGCGAAAGTCATTTTTTGTTTGCGAAAGTTTCGTGTAAGGGTGGCTTGCTAACAGGAAGCTGGAATGATGAACCATGCGTATTAGCCGGCAGTGCGCGCAGAATGCCCGTAGACTAAAGTTGGTCGGGGAATGCACGGCCTGAGGGTCGCCGCAAGAATACGACGCTGCAAAGGCAACCCCCAGCCAGCAGAAACCAGCTTGTGGGAGTTTTGAAGCTTTCGGGTCAAGTTAGGTGCAACTTTCCAGCTGGATTTTCACGAATGTTTGGCGTAAGATCCGCGAAAGTTGCTCGAAAGTTGACGGACTTCCCCGCCAGTTTCCGGACATGAGGCCAACGGGTCCTCTCGTGTTGCCGCACGGCTTATGAGCTGGAGCTGCGGACGTGCGCTTCGCGTGCTACTTTGGAACTGAAAGGTTGCGACTTTCGAGTTGGGGCTGCGGAAGTTTACTGCATGTACTACTTTCGTATCGAAAAGTTGCGACTTTCAAGCTGGGGCTGCGGAAGTTTAGTTCGTGTACTGCTTTCGTATTGAAAAGTGTTGACTTTCGAGGCGAGGCTGCGGAAGTTCACTTGTCGCACTACTTTCGTAGTGAGAAGCTGCGACTTTCGAGCTGGGGCTGCGAAAGTGTACTTCGTGCAGGGGCGCGCCCGCCAGACAAGCCAGGTCAGTGAGGCAGGGCGCCGGACCAAGCTCGCTTGCAGCCAGGCGGAACTCGTCGACGGGCTCAGATTTGTGGCAGCCATGGATTGCCCAGTCTGGCTAGGCTACGATGGCGTGAGCAGGCTGGTCTTGATTTGATGAATGTTCCGAAAACAGCCCCGCGAAAGTTCCGCGATGGGGTCCGCGAAAGTTAGTTTTTTTCCCGCGAAGATGGCGGTTTCCGGAACCAGACAACCGCCATATCTCTCTCTATATGATACATATGCACGATTTGGTTTAAAGGGGAGCCAAAAGAAAGGCCGCCTTTCGGGGGTCCCCCGTTTTTGGCGCCTGCCCATATATACAGCGAGACAAATCGAGCTAGGGATATCTGCTCTGAGGCCCGCAGGATGCAGCTGAGGCGCGCGATTGTTTCAATGGATCGACTTATTGTTGACCCCGGATTCATCAAACTCCCCTTCAAGAAAATGGAGTGGTCTGAATCCCCACTAGCACCCCCATTTTAATAAACATGGTTTATTCATCCGGGGCCAACATTAAATGAAGGTCAAATCCAGTGACCTCTGCGAATCCAATCCAAAAAATGTTGTTTGGCGATTTTGAGCTCAACATGGCACCGATTTGATTCAGCAAAGCGCCGAACGCACCATACCCAAATGAGTTTTTTTGGTTTTTTTAAATGCGGGGACCCGCTAAAATGGTCGGTCTCCTTGATTTCTCTTTAAACCCAACCAAAAAGCGGCTTCCTTAAAAAGTCGTCACACTCCAAATCCCCCTAAAAAAACGTAAAAAGAAAGGTAAACAACAAAACTCAACAACCAGCTTTCGGCGCTTCGCCTTGGCGGAGGTACAGCTTGCGGCTCCCACCGGCGCGGGAAGTCCATGGCCTGCGCCTGGTGCCGCAGCTGCTGTGGCCGGGGACCCTCGAAGGGGCGGTTTGGCGTTGGGCGGGGAGGATTTCCACGGGAGGGGTTTGGATGGATGTGGCTGTGGGTCAAAATTAAACGTTCCATTTTGGGTACGTATTTTTGACCCACAGCCATATGGCTGTGGGTCAAAAAAATGCGTACTCAAAATGGGTTGCCCTGATAAATGGAACCAAAGACTGAAACCTGCGGTTGTCTGGTGGGTATATTTTGACCCATACCCGTATGTGATGCGCCAAAATTTCGCCTCCGGAAATGGGTACCCTTCTCAAAAAACACACCCAGAATTGTTCTCAAATCGCGCGGTTCTCAAAAAGTTGAGGTCGCTTTGGTTTCCCTTATGCCAACCAAAAGGGGTCCATTACATGTCAACTGGGTTCTCAACACAACTCACAAAATGGGTGCAGTCCGTCCGTCCGGTTTCTTGCGGAACTTGCCTCAAATGTCTGAGGTGCTGCAGGGTGAATATGCTTCCCCGATAACATTCGGGTTTTGGAGAGAGGGGACGCTCCCTTTCCAACCAACGGAGCCATGATGGAGCTCCACCTTTCCCATGTCAGTGGCTGAAATGTGACCGTGGCTAAGATGGACATGGGCATGGACATATGAGAAAGATGAGTGACGGCAAGCCCTCGCCAGAAATCTCGAGCCCCGATTGTGAGATCCGAAGCTTTGGCTGAGGGCCTTTGGCCTTTCGTCTTGGTTGGACTTGTCGGTGAAGGATCAATCTCGCTGCTTTCTATACGTAATGTGACAAGCTTTAGTGCCCATTGACAAACACCAGAAAGCATTTGACACATCCAATAATATCCTCTCAACACAACGGCATGCCCCGAAAAAGGGGGGCATGCCTGCAGCTCGAGGTACGACAAGCCGCACCTTTGCCGCTGCAAGCACTACACGGAGGAGGGCCCGCCCAGAGATCTGAAGGGCGGGTAGGGCACAGGTGCGACACCTGTAATAGGGGAGTTTCTAAGAGATCTCAGGTGAGCTGCATTCAAAACCTGGAAGAAGGTTAAGGGGACAGTCCCCAATAGTCGGACCTTTAAAATCTTCTGCACGATATTTTGGGTTGCGCCCTGGTTTTGACAGATGGGACGTGCACCGATTGTCACCCTTCCGACGGAGCTTGGAGAACGCTGCTCTTTTGCATCTTTTTTGCACCTCACCTTGCCCACATTGTCACAAGACTTCATGCTGTCCCATGTGGGAGCACAGCGGCCGTGATAAATTTGTTTGTTTTTGGCGCTCACCTGGGTTGGTGTTCTTCCCACACCAGCCCACTTTCGACTTGTGATTTGGACAAAGCCCCCCACCAAAATGGGTAGACCCCCGCTTCACTTCCGACCCTGGGGACAAAAGGAACGAACCGGAGGGCGAAGCCATCCATGAATCAGTTCCGATGCACTGGCCAGATCCATGCGACACCAGGTGGTGCTGCCCGAAGCGAAGATGGGCCTCAGGGAAAACCCCGAGCGCAGGCCTCCGGGCGAAAGCCAAAGGGAAGGGAGCTTCATGCGGAGAGAGAGACGTTCATGAACTTCAAACGGTGCGTGCTTCTCTGATGTGTCAGTTGCGCCCAAGAGACTCACTTGCAGTTCGATTGCTTGTTTTCCACAGCACGAACAAGTGTATGTAGTGTTGGCCTTTGTTGGGATGCCATTTTAGGGGCTGTTTCCAGCCAGCGGGAAACCGCCCATTTTCGGTGACCTGTGGGGTTCGCCGGCAGGTACGGAGTCGAGCAGATGTGGCCGCGCCTTCTACACGCTGAGCATTTGGAGGAGGCGCCGGACCAGTTTGCAAAACTGGGGGCTACCCGCTAAGCAAAGACACGGAGCTGGTTGGGGAGTACTTGGTCAGAATGGTCTCGATGACAAAAGTCAAGGGCAAGACTGGACTCATGGAGCATCAGCACGGACTATGTCAGATCCTTCCATTAGAAAGGCCTTTTGAAGCCAGAGGAGCACTTGCGCTATGGCACCTTCTTCTGCGATGTCGGTGCTGAAGTCGTGCGTTCCCGGCTGATTCAAGAGAAATCCGCTTGCTGGCTTCGGCCAAAGAGAAATGCGGAGGATGTGCGTGGCAAGAAGATGTTTTTTCCCCCAAGCTTGGGAACTCTTTTTGCCGGCTAGTGTTTGGGTTTGTTCAACGTTTGAGGTGCAGATGATTAGCGAAATCTCCCCCCCTTTTGGCCCAACTTTCGGCTGAAGGAGAAAGACATGAATGAAGTTTGGGCGTTACTTTGACCAGTGACGCCTTGCCAGGTACCATCTTTCTGGCCGAAAAGTCATTGCAGCCCCCGAGAATGAAGCGAATTTCGGCTGCAAGTGAAGTCTCTCAAGGAGGGTCGGTCCAACTTGGTTGCCCTTGTTTGGAGATCCCTTGGACCCACCTAGGAGCCCAGAGCTTCTCCCAAGGGCGCAAATTAAATACCGTATCTCTCGTGTGCTGGAGAGACTCACAAAGCTTCGCTCGACCTTGTCGTCCCTTTCCCTTTTGCTGTCTTGACCCTGCCCAGTGGATTACGGCAATTTGTATCAAACCACGGCAGGCTCTAAGTTTGGACGCTTGAACTGCGTTGCGCAAAGTCCCGCTGTGCCAGTCGCTTTTCTTTTTGGGCGGGGGGGGGACACCCCAGCTTTTCTTTGGGTCAAAACCAAGGGACGGCGTGGCTGCGGTGAAGCGAAGTTGCTACTCTCAGGCTCATGGAAGGCCTGCATGGAGTGCCAGCCTGAGTCCTGCGGGGAGGGGGAGCTACTTGGACCACAGGTTTCTAGTAGAAACTCACCTAGTGGCGGGTACCAACTCCAAAGAACATGAACACACAGATATGCACAGTTTTTATTTCTCCAAGAGTGTCTCAGGGCTTCCCAGGGGGTAGGTTGGCGAAAGTTCTACTACTCGGGCGGCTCATGTTCATGTGGCATAGTCGGAATGTTGTTTTGTTGGTGTGTCAGTGGGAATGGTCATCAAACTTATAGGAATATGCCACCGTGGTCCAAGGATGGTCATACAACCATTGTAGTTGTAGTTCCGGAGATTGAATTTTGAGGCACACCCATACGCCCTCCTTAAGTACTTCACATCTTTTCTAGGTTGGCGTTGGCACTCCCAGTTTCAGAGGGAATCTACGGTGGCAGGAACGCACTCAGGGCCACGCAGTCATTTTTCTTGAGCCGCTCGCGGCTTTGGGGGGATCAAATTCGGCCGCCCTAGCACATGCCCAGTCGGAGTGCAACTTGCAATTGCCGCTTCGGTTCAGAGGCTCCAATCGCCTATTGGCCGCTTTTTGTGGGGGTCTCCAAAGGCGAAAAGCAGCGGCTGCCATCCTTCGAGTCATGGCGTGCGAGTAGCCCCGTTGAATCACGGGACAGACGGACCGAAACGCGTTCCAAGCGCGCGCAATGTCGACAGCGAGCCGGGTGTCGACTGAGAAGGATGCCTCTTGGCTGCCGTTTTTTTGGGTCACCGACCTTTGCGTGTTTGCCCATTGCTTTTGCTCCTTTACTCGTTTTGTGCCCTCATTGTTGTTTTGTGCCCTCATTGTTGTTTTGCCCTCATTGTTGTTTTGCCCTCTTTGTTGTTTTGCCCTCTTTGCTGTTGCCCTCTTTGTTATTGCCCGTCCTGATGACCTTTCTGGACTTTTTTCGTTGCGAGCGCATTGGTCTCTGAAAAGGTATATGTCCTACAGTTGAAGCCATTTTCATTCCGGCCCTCCTGCTGAAGACGTCTGACAAGGTGAACATGTTGCGAATCCTTGTGTGAGGCTACCAAGCAATGATCTACAATGACGCGTATTTAACTTTCTGCTTGCCAGAGACGTCAACAAGTGATAACTGCATGACATGGCTAACTTGCAAGCTGCGATTCACGGTCAGAAAAACCAGCGTTGATGTCAGTTAGGCAATTCAGGCAACTTGTGTGGGTTTGTTAGAAGCTTGCAGATTTGTTGTGCATATGTAGCAGTGCCACAAATCTCAGCTTTGCTCCACAGGTTGAGCCTCCAAACAATATGTTTCCGCTTTGCAACTTGGAATGAAGACAGTCTTGGCCCCGCCATGTTTTTGCCAGGGCAGTGGCCAATACTGGTCGAAAGCGCAGCCCAAAATGCCCCCATCACCAAGTCATTGGAATCGATCATGCCGTTAGTCCTGGGGGGTGAACTGTCTCTCAGGCCACGCTTTCGTGGTCGTCGGCGTCGTCACTGTTTTCGTCGTCGTAGTTGTTGGCTGTCGTTGTGGTGCACAACTGATGCTGTAGCTGTTGCCGTTGCTCTTGTTGTCGCTGCTACTGGTACTGCTGCTGAGGCTGCTGTTGGTGCAGTGGTGGTGGTGGTAGTAGCAGTAGGAGTAGGAGTAGGAGTAGGAGAGGAGTAGGAGTAGGAGTAGGAGTAGGAGTAGGAGTAGGAGTAGGAGTAGGAGTAGGAGTAGGAGTAGGAGTAGGAGTAGGAGTAGGAGCTCGCTTGCTTGCTTGCTTGCTTGCTTGCTTGCTTGCTTGCTTGCTTGCTTGCTTGCTTGCTTGCTTGCTTGCTTGCTTGCTTGCTTGCTTGCTTGCTTACACCTCCCGGGACTGACTGCATAATATTTGAGAGGATGTTGGCGCATTTCGCAGAAGTTTGGACACTTCGCTCATGTTGGCCCCAGTTGACCAGGATCGGAATGACTACTTCCAATCCCTCGAAACACTTTGCCGCTACATGGAGCTCGCTCTGGGCGGAGCGTCTCCATTGAGACAGGCTGACTCACCTGACACGCAGTGTCTCAAGCGCGATCTCATGATCGTTGTCGGCATCCTTGTCCTCCTCTTTGTCGTCGCTTTCGTTGCCTTCGAGTTTCCCTTCATGGATGCAAGCTTTGGGAAGCCATGTTGCAACCACTTTCAAGCACCAGGAAGAGTTTGCAAGCTTTGTGCGCGTCCAACTGCATGATGCAATTTGTGCGTCAGGTTTCGATCGCGGAACCTTGTGCCACGGTCCAACGTGTCGCACCCAGGTTACACGCCCGGCTGGAGTCCTCCTGGCCCGAGGAGGCGCGCGGAAGTCTCCCCCCCCCCCCCACAAAGGCGCCTTGTGGGTCGACAGGAAAGAAACCGAGAAACTGGCAAGCGGGCCTTTTGAATGGGGAATCCCCAGAATGGATTCCAGTTTTCCGTTGGGTTTCCTCTAAAAACCACAAAAAGGGGGTACCCTTGAAGAGACAGACGCACATCGATCAATTGGTTGGGTTCCTTTGGTCTAGACACTCAATGATTTCCAGTAGGTGTGCCTTGGTTTTTAGAGGAACCCCCAACATGGATTTCGGTTTTACTTTTGGCTTCCATTTAGCATTTAGAACCATTGACCATCCAAAGAGGGGGTACTAACTCCCCAAAAGGCACACCCATTTGCTTGCTTGCCAGGCACTGTCTTGGAATCTTTCACTGATCCAGACCCCGTGATGTACCTCACATCGTGCCTTGGCGAGAAGTGGCCGTGGCCAGTGAGGCTCCGTGGCAGCAGGCATTTTACGCACCAACGGGAAACCAAGAGGAACCCGTTAAATGGGGTGTTTACAAAGCAGCCGAGGGAAACCCCGGCATCGGGTGTCTATTCGGGTTTGTGTTCAAAATAGGCCCCCCCCAAATAAAAAAGGGTGGGGTTGCTTTCGGTTTCCCTTTCCAGGCAGAAAAAAGGGGTACCCACAAAAAGACACCCAAGTGGTGGCTTTCCTCCGTTTCCAACCTGACGCGGGTTGCCTCAAAAGCAACATGTGCCGTGGTCAAAGTTTCTGAAATGTGGGTATACCATGGTCTCCAATGCCTATGAATTTTAAGGAGGAAGCCCCTCCCAAATTGTTGGTGGACATATCATTCTGCAGCAAAGTGATGTCCCCCAAAGGGTTCCCCATACAAAAGTCATGCCCAAGTCTCTACTGAAGGTCCAGTTGAGTCGCCCATGAGACGTCCCTTCCGAGGTCCCGGGCGGCGTGCGGCGCAAAGACGGACCTCTGGCGGGCCACGCGGAAGTCGGCCGCCAGCCGCCCGCGGAGGAAGATGTGGTACCCGGAGGATGAAGCGGCTGGGATGCGGAACCAATGTCCACTGGGGGGAGTCTTGCTTTTAGGAATCGGACCCCCCAAAATGGGTTGTCCTTTTTTTCTTCTGTTAAACCCAATCAGAAAGGGGTACCAAACTGCAAAAAGACGAGCCGCCCAGGTTCCAGCTTCCCGTCTGCGGGCACAAGAGGAGGAGTGGCGAAAGCTGCTGAAAGGCCGACGGGGGATCATGGGATCGCTCATTTAGCCATGGGTGGCTCGTCTTTTTTTGGAGCGGCTTCGCCTTGTTGTTACATTTGTTTGTAGGTTTGAGGGGAAACCAACAGGAACATCACCAGTTTTGGGGTCCCCCCCCCAAAACGACACGCCGTGTTTCTTATCGCTTTTGGGTCGTTTTCAAGTCAGCTTTTGCTTCTGGGCCCCAAGTTGCCCGAATTTCCGGTGGACCTGAGGAACCGCACGGACTGGGAAGGGCTTCACCCAACACACCGATCCCAGGCTTGGGCTTTGGTTTGGAGGTCACGCTCAAAGGGTGTGAACCACTCAAGAGGAGCTAGCATCACTGGAGAAAGCGCCAAAGAAATGTTGGCCGAAATTTTGGAAGCGTCCTGTCAGGCGGATTTGTTCTACCCCCCCCGCGCCCCCCCCCCGCCCCCAAAAGGGCGCAAGGGCCGCAAGGGTGAGCGCAAGGTTTAATGAAGTCAAACCTTCCTTTTCACAAGTATGTTTTTTCTTACGTAAGTTCCGGATGCATGCAAAAATGGCTTGCCAGCACTGCCCTTTGCTGGGACTTGTTTCTTGTTGTGTGGAAAGTTGCGGCTTTTGAGCCGGAGCTGCCAAAGCGTACTTCACGTGCCTACACTTTTACTGACAAGTTCCGACTTTCGAGCTGGAGCTGCCAAAGCGTGCTTCGCGTGCTACACTTGTGCTCAACTTGCGACTTTCAAGCTGGAGCTGCTGAAGGATACTTCCCGTGATACGCTTCTAGTTGAAACGATGTCTGCGCATGTTGAACAGTTTGGGGCATGCAAGAAAGTGCAAGGGCAAGCGCGAGGGCGAAAAGATACGAGAGCGACTAGTTCTATAGGTTTAGCAAGCAGCCCCCATTTAGCCTTAGGATCCTTGCTTTTCGAGTCTATGAGTGATGTGACCGCGCGGGCCACTGATGGCACAGCCGTTGAGCCTCTTGCAACCATTGCAACACATGGTTCTTGCTTACAGCTTCTTTTGAACGGTTTCTTGCAAAGGGGTGGTTCTCAAAATTAGGGACCCTTCCAGGTAGTTTCTCTTTGGATTCTTTTTAAAACCTTCAAAAGGGGGTCGTGTCAGTGTTTCTTGGAATCCAACACCACTGTTCATCATCAGTTGCTTCCTTGTTTTGTTAGTTTGGTGTCTCTTCAAAACGTGCAAGCACGGGAACTGAATTTAGGACCGCATTCCTGAAGCATGCTTCTGTATTTTGATTTGAGAGCCTTTGGCTTGCCTCAAATCTCGCCTGCCAAGCGACTCAGGCTTGCTAGGAAGACGCGGCCATTTCTATCGGTTTGATGAAATGTCTCCCGTTGGATTTTGTGCTTGTCGCCTGGAATCATCCGGAATCATCGGGTGTGTTGAGGTGTCTCGAGCAACCCAAGTTCATGCCATATGGTTTTACCCAGAACTGTATAGTTTTGAGCTCCTTTGAATTCAATTGGCCGAGGTACAGATGCGTTCATCTGTTTGTTTCCTCTGCGAACCTCAGCTAGGGTCTTGAAGCAAAAGGAGCATGGTTCGTTTGGTGAGACAGTGGGGGTCCCTTCGCCAGGCCGCACGCAAGGAAGCTGCGCGTCCAGATCAAGTGGCTCCAAGGCGAGTGCGGCTCGGCTTGCAGCCGAGTTTTCGGGGCTGGGGTGCAGTGGCCACAACAGTCATACGCCAGGATGTGGCTGTGTCGTTGTGTTGAGAGTAGGGAAATCAAAATGTAAACCAACACTTTCGGGGGTCCTCTAAAAGCAGACGCACCGTGTATGGATTCATTATGTTTTGTCCAGACACGGCACTGGTTTAGCCATGTCCAAGTGTATTTTCTTATGGGGTGATGTTCGAAGGGGACATACAAGGACCCCAGTGACAGGCCTTTGCCGCTGGCTTTGGACGTCTCAAAGAGGCACAAACTTCAGCCCATTGGAGCGGAATCCGGCCCCATGGAGAAGCGCAATTTTTCGCAACTCACGAAAGACCTTTGCTGAGCAAAGGGCATACACAGCGAGGCAAACAGCCATGGGAGTGGAAGAGCTTGGGAAGCCAAGGTGAGCACCGCCTGTCCCGCTGGTGTCTCTAACGAGGAGAATGCCGCTCTGCCAAGATTTGCAAGTAGGACCTACGGACCCGCGTCCCTTTGGGGTGGTATTCGAAGGCAAAGCAAACGGAAACCACAACTCGGAATTTTTATATGGGTGTGACTTTTAAGGGTACACTTTCCCCCTTGAGCTTCCAACGTGGAAACGGCATGATAGGTCAAACTAGAAGCCTTTTGGCCCTTAGGTCCGCTGCCCGTGACAAGTGGAAACCAGCCAAGACAAGAGTTGGGTGCGTTCCGACGTAGGGGAGACCCCGAAAATGAGTGGCCTTTTTAAAGCAGGGCCTAATAAGGGGACCCAGATAGCCAAGTTGCTGCTTTTTTGAGTCACTGTTGCTGGTTTTTGGGGTTTTGAGTGGATGGAAAAAACGCGATCGCAACTGGCGATCCAGGTACCCTTGAATTAGAGACACCCAGATGGGTTTCTTGGGGCTCCCCAATTTGAAGATCCAGGCATGCCGGCAGCAGCGCGAGGGCTGCTTCTTGTGGCGCTCTCAGGCCGGGTTTTGAGGAAGATGCCTCCCACCATGCGCAACTTGTGCAAGTAGCCCAAAGCAAGTGTCGCCGCGAAAGCGGATGTCTATTGGAATCGATGGCGCTGCAATGTTGAGGTGAGTTCTGTTGTTTGGTGCAATGACAACAGAATTGAATGCGCAATGTTCGTTGTAACTTCAACACAGCTTCTGTAACGATTCAGCAGAGCAATTGTCGTTGCAGTTGCGTTTGGGCTTGCGATTGTAACGTTAGGGCCAGCCGGGGAATCGTCCACACGTTTGACCGGCTAGACCGACCATTTCAGGATGGTGCGCGGGGTTTCAGGCTTGGGTTTGGCCACACGATTGGCTGTGTCACATCCATGTTATTGCGTGAAATGCAACGCGTGCTGTGATGGTATGACATATTTGGTAGGCACGGTGTGATGTGATGTGATGTGGTCTAGTTCAATATGTGATGTCACGCAATGCATCATATGTAACAGGCTATAGGGATTCTGCAGTTTGAAGTATGACGCGTGCGATTTGTAACATGTAATCAAGTAAAGTGCCCTCTCATTGCTGTGTCATGCAATGAGCCGTGACATGTGCTGTATATGTCTCAGCACGGCTGTTCCCTGCGCGCTTGCTGCAGCGCAGTTGCAGTGTATAAGCGCGTTGCTCTAGCTTGTTGCATGTTCTGCACATGGCTGCGCTTGTTGTCAAACGGCTTCTTTCGCGCCGTGCCGGCTGAGGTGTGTTTTGGCTGGCTACCTATGCTGAAGCCTGATTGGGCACCACTCCGCTCTGATCTGGGCGAACCCTGAGTTCTATCAGTTTGCCTTGAGTATTCTTGGAGACTGCCCAGCACCCGCTTTGAACTTTGGTTCTGGGCTGACAGCTTAGCCCTTGTTCAGTTGCGCTTCCTTTGTGTATGCATGGTAAATGTAGGGTTGCTTCTAGGAGAGTGCAGATGTTGGAGGAGCCTCCATATGAATACAATGCATGCATGTAACGCATTGTGCTATTTCTCGTGCAATGTTCGTCACCCGTATGTTGGCATGTCGTGCATTACGTACGCGCTATGGAATGTAATGCAAGGTAAGATGCACAGCGTTGTGAAATGCATCATGCGACAAGCTGCGAGGTGCTTGCGATGGACCTGGATTTCGCATCCAGCTCCGTTGCTTGGATGCAGTTTGGCCTCATTCATGCATGCTTGTTTTTTGGACTTTGACAAAGGACTTGTCTCCTTGCGACATGCCTCTTGCTCCATTCACGGAGTCGGAGGATACACTCTTGGCAGTTTATGCATCGTTGGAAGGCTTCACGCTCGAGAAACAACAAAAAACACAAGAACAACTGGACATCAAGTTTCTCCATCCGCCAGTATGCCATGCTCATGGCGAGACTTGCCTTTTGGACTTTTTGCCTTTCTGGCGTTCCATTATGTCCCTTTCCAACAAACACTTGTCACTTTTGGCACGTGGTCGGATCAGTCCAGAGATGTGCGCCAACAGTACATTCTTCTCATCTCTGCACTGATGAGGATAGTGGACAGATGATGTTGGCTTGGTGCACATGAGGCGACTGTTGTTATACCCTTGTGGAAAGTCCAGAAAGTCTTGACACAACTTCTGTTGCCGTTGGAACAACATGTCGTTGGGCGCAACGGCAGTTTGCATGTCGTCGATTTGCATATGTTTCACGCATACGGATGTCATGTATGCAGATCTTGGGAGACACAGTCACAGAAATTGTTTCTTTCAATGCTTCAGCAAGTTGGACCAAGATTGACTGGGGCTGGGACCTTGCACATGATGAGAATAGTTGGGACTGGAGCTCGAAGAAGCTATATAAAACCTGCGGTGTTTTGTTGTCGCCTGGAGCAGAATGAGGTGGGCAGATCTCTTCAATTCAACGATAGCCCTTGAACAATTTTCAACTCGAATATGCAGGTGTGCTTTTTTGAGGGTTCTCTCTTCAGCTTGGTTAAGCGGAAACCAAATGGAACACCATTTTATGGGACTCCCTGTTTGCACACCTCCATGTTGAGTCTGCGTTTGCAACTGAGCCATGAGGGCAGGATGTGGGTTGTTTGGCTGAGCAGCAGCCACCCAAAGCCTGAAACTCGTGAATTCAGCCGCCGCTTTCTTCATGCAAGGCGTGGGCCGAATCACGCCCCACTTTGTTCCATGGGTCTCGTTGTTTCTGGAGATCCACCCGGTTGAAGTCCGGACAGAGGCCAACACTCCGACGGTCAGCTGAGCCAACCGCGCCGGTCTGTCAGTTGCTCCAAAGGGAACACGGGCAGTCTCCGAAATGTATCCATTGGCATCCATTGACCATCCACTCATGCCTGTTTTGGTGGTGGACGGGCGCATGCGCGATTGGTCACGCGATCGTGATCTGAGCACTGCCTTCGTGTCCTTTGGGAAGCCGCTTCAAATTGGCGACGACTTCCGCTAGAGGATCGGCTTTGCCGCGGGGATCGATCCACTGCTCAGGTGTTGCGCCAATTTTAGCTGAGCCCAAGCCGATTGTGTCACGCTCTTGACTTCTCAAGCCCAAGCCAGGCATGGCATGATGATGCATGATGTGGATTGGCCCGCCTTGGTACTCCCGTAGGCGACTTGTCCAGGCTCGAAAAGCGAGCGCTTGGACAGTCGGAAACACGCAAAAAGGCTGGGACCAGAAGGCCGCGGGAGCAGGGAGGCATAAGTGGGGCTTGGTAAACTTGGCTACGATGTTTGAATGCGCCACACACACACACACGCGCGGAAATTATTGCCCACCAAAGGGTCCCCAAATTCGGATTCATGGCCAGAACATATCTGGGAGTGTCTTGTAAAGGGCGGCCCCTCCCCCCCAAAAGAAAAACATGTGGTGTTCCTTTGGTTACACCAAACAAAGGGTAATGCTGACCCCATATTAGTCAACCCCACTTCATTCCTCGGCGGGTGTCCCTGGGTTTGCTGGGGAATCATCACTTTTGGAGAGGAACACTGACCACCCCCTATTAGCAAACTGGGGTTGATTAATATGGTTATGGGTCAAAATTACACCACCAGGGGACCGCAGGTTTTAGTCCATGTTTACCAGGGCAACCCATTTTAAATTTGGGGTTAGCCTATTTTTCACCCACAGCCATATGGGGTCAACATGACAAACTCCCAAAAAGACGAGCCGCGCTCAGAGTCTTGGCTCAGGTGGCCACAGAGACCGAGACCTTCACCGCTGTGGCTGCCGCACGTCTCGGGCTTATGGCGCCCCATGGCTGGCTTCCGGTTGGTGCCTCTGTTCAAAAGGGGGCATTCTCCCGAAAACCACAGACTCATGGCCTGACTTTGGGCCTTTTTCGCGGCGTTTCGCGGCGGTGGTCTCAAACCGCCAACTCCAAGCGCTTGGCTTGGTTTTGGGGCGCTGAGCCGACGAAGGGCTGAAAATGATTCCTAGTAACCTCCAACCACAGAGCCTGGCAAACCTTCCGGATGGCCAAGAAGGAAATAAGACATTCCAAGTGGTACACATGATGTGCGTTGACTCTTGAAAGGGTATCCGTTTTGGGGGGTCGATTTTGAGGGAAGGTGAAGGGACATGGAATCTGGAGAGAGAGCCTTTGGAGGAACAAAGTTGAGGTTTGCGCACGCCATCCAGAAGTGGATGTTACTTCAACTCACGCAAACACTTTCTGCCGCAAAGAGGGCCAAATCATTGACAGCAGTTTGCTCCAACCACCAAATGTAGTTTTAAGGTACCCCACCATCCCCCATCCCAGTTCTCTTAGTCCTTTATATGCTACATGCACCTCCTTCGCCCAACCCTGCCCGCGCAGATTTCTCCGGCTGACGCCGCCTTGACAGTCTGTGCGTGAGCTGGTCCGACACCACCAAGAAAAACATCAGGGAGCGTAGCCCAGCCCCAAAATAGCAAAAGCAGGGTTGGGATCCCAGTGTTCTCTGTGCCTGACGGGGTGGCGGACGGGTGGGTGGGTGGGTTGAGCAGGAGCTGGCGGCAGCGAGGGCTCAAGTGTGCATGAAGAAACATGCACCTCCTTCGCCCAACCCTGCCCGCGCAGATTTCTCCGGCTGACGCCGCCTTGACAGTCTGTGCGTGAGCTGGTCCGACACCACCAAGAAAAACATCAGGGAGCGTAGCCCAGCCCCAAAATAGCAAAAGCAGGGTTAGGATCCCAGTGTTCTCTGTGCCTGACTCCACTCCAGTCTGGCGGCCCAACAGCGAGAGCGATGGCGCCGCAGCCCATCGAAGGGTGAAACAACCTGCTGCTCAGCCAGTAGTGCGCAAACCCAGAAAAACAGGGAATAGGGAAGAGGCAGCCCGCACTGCACTCAAAGCGTTTGGGGGAAGCTGACGCAGTGTGGAGAGCGCCGACACTTCTTGCAAATAGCTTTCTAAGGTCATCTGGTGACGCAAACGCATCCTCCAAAGCAAGTCTGCTATTGGAACTCCAGCGTGGTACGCTGCCACCGCTCCTCCGCCTCGCAAACTCCCCGGTGTGAACCGGGCTGAAGTAGGGATAGACAAAGTTTGCAAAATGGAATTCCAACGGTTTCGATACGCATGAGCCGACCCAGGGTAGAGAGGCTCTTCGCCTGCCAAGCCTGACAAATGCCAATCCAGAAAGCGGACAAATTCAGGTTGCTTTATACTACAGTGTTGCACCACACCACGACCTCGAAAACCCGACTTAGGCTTGCGGATCTGCAAAAAGCATCCTGAAAGTTCAGAGTCCAACAAATCAGATGGCAAAAGCAAATCGGACCGCGCAGCTCGAAGAGGCTCTCCGAGGCGCGCTACCCCATAAAATGCCAAGCCTGTGACACAAGCCCATCGTACCCATCCTCTCTGCAAAGCAAGGCTCATCATCGCCTCAAAAACTGCTTTCGGTAGCGGGGTACGGTGAATTGGTGGCCGAATGCGTTCCCAACATGTGAGCAAATCCCAGCATAAAGGCAAAAAGGGGCGCAGCTCGAAGCGGTTCTTCTGCAACCACGCCAGCAAATGCCGAAACTTGTACATAGGAAACCCATTTTGAAAACACCAGTCACCATATACTCGCACTAAGCTGCAAAAAACAAGGGGTTCGCTAGTCAGGCTACGCTCGGCTTGGGTGCTGAACCGCTGCCTCGTCCAGTCCCTGAACTCCTCAAGCACCCTTTCTTGCAACTGCTGTGTGGCCCGAGAAACCAAAGCAACCTCCTCCAAATTAGCTGGCAAATCTCCGTGCCCTGCTGGCCCAGGGTTTGCAGCCTCCCCAACTCCCAGCATCTTGTTCAGCCCACGGGGGTAGGGCTCAGCAACCTTTGTCCACGCTTGGCCGTGGGCAGCGGAAAAGCCCTGTAGATGCCGGTGGCAACTGCACCCCTTGCAAAGAAGTTGCTGGTCTTTGAGTGTAGTGTTGGTGAAAATTCTCGTGCGTTTCCTCCAAGCTGTCCCAAATGCACAATGGTCAACCAAGAAGAATCCACCATTTCCAGCATGCAAAACCTCCTTCCACCTAGGCTGTTGCCAACGAAAAGACAACCATGGGTTTTCCCACCAATGAGCGATCTTAGCAGCTGCACAGTGATGCGCAAACCGCGCCGTGAAGTCTGCATGCCTGTTCCCTTGTTGGACCCTTTCCTTCATGCTTTCCCGAATGTCCGGCACACCCTCAGGGAAAGCGAGAGAACGAACTGGTGGACGAACGGCTCGAGACAGGCTGCTGCACACGGGCCCTCCTCCAACCCCAAGAAAAACACAAAGGTCAACCCCGTGGAAAAGCTGTTGCTGCCTGCAGTAAATCCTCTGCGGTGTCCCTGGCATAATCAAAGGTGAGCACCCAGCAGCCTGAAAGCTGCGCGACTTCCCTCGCAACGCCCAAGCTCCCAGAATACAAGTCCAGGAATCCTTGCCGTTTTCTCAGCTCGCCCTTGGGCAAGTAGCTTCTCTTAGGCCACACAAACTGATCCTCGCGAAAACGATAAATACACTTTTGCGCTTCAGGAGAAAGAACTCCGCCGATGCAATCCTTAGGGGCGTGCCGTTTTCCCAGCTTTGTTCGCTTGTCAAGCTGCTTATTTCGCGTTTCAGCTGCTAGCTCTGTTGTTACCTGCTTCTGCAAAGGGGCGGCCTCCTCAACTGCTGTTGCCCTCTTCTGTAAGGGGGCGGCCTTCTCAACTGATGCTGCCCTCTTCTGCAAAGGGGCCTCAACTGCTGCTGCCCTCTTCTGCAAAGGGGCGGCCTCCTCAACTGCTGCTGCCCTCTTCTGCAAAGGGGCGGCCTCCTCAACTGCTGCTGCCCTCTTCTGCAAAGTGGCGGCCTCCTCAACTGCTGCTGCCCTCTTCTGCAAAGGGGCGGCCTCCTCAACTGCTGCTGCCTCTTTCTGCAAAGGGGCGGCCTCCTCACCTGCTGCTGCCCTCTGCTGTAAAGGGGCGGCGTCCTCAGCTGCTGCTGCTCTCTTCTGCAAAGGGGCGGCCTCCTCACCGGCTGCTGCTCTCTTCTGCAAAGGGGCGGCCTCCTCACCTGCTGCTGCCTCTTTCTGCACAGGGGCGGCCTCCGGGGCGGCCTCCTCGCCTGCTGCTGCCTTCTTCTGCAAAGGTGCGGGCTCCTCACACACCGCTGCCTCCTTTGGCAAAGGCACAGCCCCACCACCTGCTGCAGCACGTGCTCGTGCGGCTGCCGTTCTCTCCATAGGGACAGCTACCGTTGCCTCGCGGGGCTCGGTGTCTAGTTCCTCCTCTGCCTCTTCAGCTTCCTTTTTCGGCGCTGCTGCCGCGTTGAGCTCTAACCTCTCGCTCTTCCCTGTAACCGATTGGTGGCTCCCAAAGCCAGTGCCCAACCTTGCTGGGCCGTGCGGTGGCGACTCCTCAGATTTGATCTCTAGTTTCGGGACTCCCTTCAATTGTTCAGGATCAACTCCATGCTTCTGCAAGAATTCATCCATGGGCGCAAAATCGCCTCGGACTGCTGCTTCTGCCCACTTGGGCCAGGCCTCAACTGGGGCTCTCAAGGGCGCGTCTCTTGTTGGGTCATCTGCCGGGTTTTCGGCCGTGGGAAAATACAGCAAGCCCAGGTAAACCTCACCTCCAACAACATGGCACAAACTGGCGCGGAGCTGCTTGTTGAGCTGCCGGCTGCTGCTGCGACCTTTCAGCAAGGCGCCTAGAGCTACCTGACTGTCGCTGGCTAAGAGGAGCCTGCTATGGGGCAAGGTCTCGCTGATCCTCTTTTCTGCCTCCAGCACGGCATCCAACTCATGGGTGTTTATGTGCTTGGGCCGCTTCAGCTTCTTTCTCCACCTGCAAGAAAAAGTCAAACTTCTTGCCAGCTGCACCCAAAGCGGGTGGACGGGGTATGGCTCTCCTTCAGGGAGCTCTTCATCAGGCGGTAAGTTTCCTTCTCTCCTCAGCCTCTCTTGCAGCGGCCTCAACATATGAACCCATGTGGGTTTCTGCAGCGTGTGCCTGAAGAGCTCGCGTGCCAACACTCGAGGGATGGGGGCCGCAACTTCGGCTTCCCATTTTTCAGAAGCATCAGTCGCAGAAAGGCTTGGCGCGTAGGTTGGTGGCAACCAGGGGGCCCAGCAGAACCAAGCTCCACAACTCCGCTTGCAACGCCGGCCACATCCTCACAACACTTCTGCGGGGCACAAACTCTGGGATGGCAAAAACCTCCTCCAACAGCGACATGAACCTCCTCCTGAACTGGAAGATGGCGAACCAGCACCCAGCAATCGCTTCCAACAGCGCGGGAGTCAAGACAGGAAGACGTGCCAGCTCCGCAGTGATGCTGATGACAGGAAGAAGGCGGCTCAGAATGGGCCTGACAATGCCGCCACGCCCATCAACTTCGCCTCCCCAGAACTTGGCTCGCGTTTCCTCCTCAAAGCTTTTCTTGAAATTCTGCTGTAGATGGACCTCCGAGTATCTTCGGCTCATTTGCTGCAAGCGCTTTGCCCCAGCTGAGGCCCCAGGAAGTAGCTGTCGAAACTCCTCCTGCCCCATTTTTTTCCAAAATGATCAAGTCATCGATCACGACACCGACTTGAATGGGACCTCGGCATGGCCGTGACCTCAATGTGATCATCTCCTCTGGGCGAGCAACTCCAGCCTGAAGCATGAGGGCAACGTGAGCGGCTTGACCGAACTCCACAGAGTTCAAGTCACCCATCGCCATTGAGGCAAGCGACGGGCGGAAAGGGCCCCGCCCGGCGAGGTCCCGCGTGAAACACTTCAGGCCACACGCCTCACTTTCGCGCAAGAGAATCCCAAGCGGGTTCTGGACCCTCCTCTCTTTGGAAATTTCAAAAGAGTAGTAGTAGTCCTTTAGGTCGGCCCCGCTGCAAGCCAGGACTTCCTCCTCGCTCAACATGATCTGCAAAACCCCGTCAATGCTTCCCAGGCGGACCCATCGTTGAAGGCCGGGCTCCAACAGATTCGGGTCCAAAATCAAGCGATCTCGGTAGACGTCTTTTCCTACTGCAAATAGCCCGTTCAAATGGGTTTGGCGGCACTCTGACACGGGCAGCAGGCTCAGTCGCCCTGTCTCGTCTAGCTTCCGCAACAACTTCATTGCCTCGCCCTTCTTTTCAAGGATCCTTGGTTTGGGGGGCCTCACCTCTGCTTCTGCTTCGGGCTTGGCCACTTGCATGGGAAACTCGTAATGGTGCGCGGTGGCTTTGTCTAGGAAAGGGCGTGGATCGAAGGAAGGCCTCCCTGCGAACTCAAGACGGTCCGCCTTGATTGGCTTGGCCGGGCACTCTGCTCCTCCAGGCACTTCACCCAACTCTACCTCGCTGGGGTCAAAAATGGGCCTGGCCACGGCGGGCCTGGCTCGGTATCCTCCGCTGCTGCTGCTCCTCAGTTGCTCTTCTCGGCCTCTTAACAGCTTCAGGGCGTCCTCAAAACTCTCTACCTTTGGAGCAACTCGCCCCATGTTCTCAGGAGTCACCATCGGTTGACACAAAACTTCTCTCAGCACAGCCTCAATCCGGCGCGCCGTCTGGTGCTGACGCCCTCCTCGAAGGCGAGAGTCTCTCATCTCAGGGGGGGCTGCCGTGGGCTGGCCAAGCTTTAGCCAACTCAAGCAGGCCACCGCCAAGTTCACTGCTTGCTTCACACCTCTCTCTGTCGCGGGCTCTTTGCCCTCTCTCTACCCCCTAAAGAAGACGTCTGGGTAAGGCATAGGCGTCGGCCATGTGGCTGAGGTCCCGCCGCACGGGCGGAGTGGCGACTTCTGCGTCAAGCTCCGGAGAAAAGTTGCAAAAGAATTTGAATTCGAACCATGCATGGGGGCAGGGCACACCACAAGCCGGCAGCTAGCACAGGCGTTGCTGACGCTCCTGGCGCGGCCCCGTGATGTGCCTGGGGGAGAGGGCTGTCTCGGCGCTCTCCTCCCTGCTGTTGCTGCTGCCCCTGCCTCCTTTCTACCTTCTCCACTCCTTAAGCCCCCGGAGGGGCCTTCTCGGCACCTTCCTGGCCCGCGTTCCCGGGCCTGGATCTGTTCATCCACTCCTGCTTCTTGTTGCCGGCTTTTGGCTTGGCCGCTTCCCAACTTCCTCCGCTGCTCCAAGTACATGTCGACATCTTTGAGCCGGTGCAGAAGCAGCGAGATCCACCGGGGGTCTGCAAGCTTGGTGAAAGGCTGCTCGCTCCCGGAGGGCAGAGCGTGGCTTTGGAAGGAGCTGAAGGGGGGGGAGTCCTCCATCATCAACTCGGCAGCCAAGGTCCAACTCCCATGGTCTATCGATAGCTGGTCCCCCGCCGCCAAAGCCAGCAGTGCCCGCGCGTAAGCTTTGTCTGACCGGCCTTCTTTGAGGCTGTCTGCAATCCCGGCGAGCGACCAAAGGAACCTGATTGTGCTGAGGTAATGTTGCACTCGGGATCTTGCGTCGAGCCACACCTTGCCGACACTGGCACGTGACTGGTTCCAGGCAGCTGCGATCTTAGAGCAAAGTCGGCGCTCATTTGAGCTTCGATTGCCTTGGACAGGAAGGTCAAGCTCCTCCTCAACGCGTTCAGCGCGTGGCTCTTCTTGGAGCCTTGCACACCTCCCTCGAGCTCGGCTCCTCCAGACCCGGCGCCATCCAGCAAGCCTTCCAAGCTCTCGCTCCTCTTCTGCTGCTTTATGAGCTCCTCGGCTATCTTTGTCAACGTCATCACAGCAGACGTCATGGGGTCGGCCTGGCGGGCCTCGGGGGCTGGCTCGTCTTCTTCCTCGGATTCTGACAAGGGGTCCGGCCGCTTGGTAGGTTTGGGCTTGCCACGAGCTGCGGGGAAGTCGGTGAGGCCGCTGCTGCGTCCCTGCTGTTGCTGCTGCTGCACAACCCTGGCCATCTCCTCGAGGTGAGCACGTGGGACACCTGCAACTTCCGCGGCTTTCACAACACTTGGATCGAGGCCTGCTAACCGGTGACGGTCTCCTCCACGCAAAGCCCCGGGGCGCCCAGCGCCTCCTCCTTCCTGCCCAACCTTGCTCTGCGTAGGGCGGCTTGCGGCCGCTAGCGGGTCTTCTTGCCTGACCTGCAAAACTTCCTGCACGCTCTTCTCTAAGCTCAGCAGGCTGACTCCAACCTCCCTAGCCTATCCTCAACGTTGGCTGGGGGCGCCTCGCTCTCGGCTGACGCAAACAGAAAACGCTCACCTGCAGCTTCCGCAAGAGCTCGTGCGTGCGGAACGCAGTCTTCCAGGCTGTCGACCTCTCCGCCGAAGGTGTAGTGGATGACAAAGTCCTCGTCGGCTTCTCCAACAGGACAGATCACCCTCTCGCCTTCCGTGCTCAAAAGGCCAACCCACAGTCGTAGCGGCACTTCTCTCTCCTCTTCAGCGCGTTTTTCCGGCGAAGCGGCTGAAGCCACCAAAGACACCGGCTTTGAAAACAGGCCGGCAGGAAGCAGGCGACGGGCCAAGCTGCGGTGCCAAACCGCTGCTGGAACCGCTACCACCTGAGACTAAAACAGCGGCTACCCTCCTCATACCCTCTTCACCTTCCAACTCAAAGGGGAGGTAGTAGAGCGGGTAAAGGAGGTTCACCTCGCCTTCTTGCACCACGCAACCTTGCTGCAGCTGGCATCCGGCCACCCCAGCTTCCGTCTCAGCTGCATTGCTGAAGCGCTCAAAGGACCCTGATTCAAGCGTTTCTCCACGGACTTCCCGCTAAGTGAAGGGTGGCAAGGCGCTGCCGCACTGAGGCCACAAGAAGCTGCTTGTACAAGTACAGCAGATCCAGGAGAACCCCCAAGAGGATCCCCATGATAACACCCACTGCCAGGCCGAAAGCAAAGATCCGCCACTCAACAGGGCCCCACTGGCCGTCAGCGAAGGCCGAAAGGGCCTCCAAAGGAAAGGGCTCGTGGAAGCGAGATACCAGCACACTGGCCAGTACCGAAGCCAGTGATCCCACCCCCGCTCCGGCGGCTACTGGTCTGAGCATGCACTTATTGAGCAGGAGCTTGAGCCAAGTCCTTTATATGCTACATGTTGGCTGAAGTCAACGGGTCCCTTTCCGCGCACGGCCCTGGGGCTCGCTCGAGTTCGCCGGGCTCGAGGCACCATGCACCTCTCCGGCCTGGGGCTGCCGGGCCCAAAGCGGCCGCAGCGGCGCTTCAAGGCGAGCCTTGGGCTCGGTACCCCCCAAAAGTGCTGGCCAGAAGCTTGGGGTTGGTTTAGGGTTGGCAAAGGTTTTGTTTGGGGTTGGTTTGGAGGTGGCGGAAAGCTGGGTCAGGGTGGGTTTCAAAGGAAACCGCCCTTTTTGGGGGTCCCCATCCTGATTTTTTTAAGATACCATATCGGAGACGATTGGCTGCGCGCGTATGTCTTCGTAAAGCCCTTTTCGGGTCGCTTTGCAGGGTCCCTTGTTTGGCGACAAAGTCGCACATCGAGGGGTTTGCTTGGAGGGCTGAAATATGTGCCTCAAACAGTAGGAACTATAACGAATTGGCACACCATTGGGTGCCAGAATGTGGCGCATTCGCGCATAGATCATTGCATTTGCCGGACACATTGCCATACAGCAAGTACACACACGCCAATCTGTGTTGAGTTACTACGCCCAAAGGTGGGACAGGTTTATGGAGCACACACACACACACATACACAAGGCACATACTCCTAACAGCACGGCTTGATCCAGTCACCCCGAGACAGGCCTGGTTGCCAGCGAGGGAGTGGAAATCACGGAATGGGATTCGATTTGAAGCAAAACCGCGGAAACTTCCTCCTTTGAGCCAGGGCCATTGCTACCTGTGCGGCCAGCGTGGGTGCCGGCCTCATCCATCGATCCTGGGCTTGTCAAATGGGTGGCTTAAGATTGGAGTTCGGTTTTCTTTGAAGGTTTCCCTTTGAAACCAAAAAGGGCTTCCCCCCCAAAAAAAGAGAAAAACACGACACCCACATCAGAAGTCCCAAGCTAGAAGATAGTTTCCCGCTGCGAATCGCCCGTCGGTCGGATCCACTTCGACCATTTCGGGGGGTCTGAAAATCGGGTCGTTTTGGTCTGTGTCAAAGCGTTTTGCTTGGGCCGGCAAAAGGGGGTGGCCATGCAAAAACCCACTCTCAAAGGAAGATGCCGGCGTTTTGGTTTGGCGTACCGCTTTTCTTGACCGGGCTCCAGGCACAGCAAGACGCACTGCAGTCTCCAGACTCGTGACGAGGAGGTCAGGAGTTCGATTCGGGCAGTTTCCGATTCCCCAATCCTCCGCATTCGTTTCAACCACCCGTCCTCTTGATTTTGGGGGTGCCCGGAAAACGGGGGAGGTTTCTTGGGTGTTCCAATTTTAAGCCTGACCCTTGCCGGATTTTGGTGCTTGTCAAGAAAGGATTCCTGTAGAAAGGAATGGGAGGGTGACCCTAGAACAGAGGGTTGGGCCGTTGGGCCGCCTCAGTGGGCCTGTTTTTTAACATTGCTTGACTTCAGCTGAAACCGTTGGATGGGTTGCGCATGTTTCCGCTCGGGGGAGTTCGGCGTACATTCACCCTGGTAGGTGCTTGGCGGCCTGCGGGAGGGGCAGGCAGAGCTCGAGTCGAAAATTGAAATCAGCGCGTGCCGATTGCGGCAGGGGAAAGCGAGTGATGGCGAGAGCGCTCCCCGGTTGCGGCAGGCCAAGGCTTGTCGGTTTAGGTCCAGCTTGGTAAGCACCGGGTGACGCAACTTTTCTCCAGCTTAGTCTAGAAGTCCGTGCCTTTGTCGCCCTTCCATTTTTCGTGCGGGCCATGGTGGCTGGCTATCCCAATGGAGATGTGCAAGCGCCAGATGCCACTGTGGACATGCGCTCGGACACGGTGACCGCACCCTTGGAGGGCATGCGCCATGCCATGGCACAGGCCGAGGTTGGAGACGATGTCTTTGGGGATGACCCCACCGTGATAAAACTCCAAAACCGAGTCGCTGCTTGGCTGGACCACTTGCAACCAAGAGTCCGCCCTAGGCAACCATTGTGCAACCAGAAAACGACTCGGGCAGATGAGAACAAGCAACCATGTCAGGTGCCCGCCTTTTTGATTCGTGCGAGCGTCCGGATGCTTGTCTTCTGCACGAAGCTGCCTGAAGAAGGTGTAGTAGGTTCCCAATCATGAACAGGCGCGGCGTTCCGCCCGTTTGTTCTTCTCAGCATACACGTCTTGGATAGGCTTCCCTGCAGTATGGTTCAACACTTCCGATTGAACACCTGGCGGTTTTGCGCCGGTGAAGTTAAATTGTAGAGGGTGCTTTCCCAAAAGGGCAAGGATTCCTCCTGAAAGTGGGACACGGTTGGGACGGAGAAGGCTTGGCAAAGCTCGGCGATGTCTGTGTGTGACTTTGTGTCTGTGTCCGTGCCTGTGTGTTTGTTTGAGAGTTGGAGTCCTTTGTCGGGTTGGCTCAAACCCTTCAGCTTTCAAGTCGGAAGCTGACATGTCTTTGTCCAACTCCGCGTTTTACTCGCGTGTCGCACGCCGAGTCGCCGAGGCTGAGCTGCTGGGCAAGGAGGCGGCGGTCTTCGTGGCCTCGGGGACCATGGGAAACCTCCTGGCCATAGGCTGCCATTGCGCTGGCCGCGGGGAGGAGGTGATCTGCGGCAAAGCGCCTTCGACGCACGCCGGCGAGCGGTCGGTTCCGCTTGGTGAGCGGTCGGGTTCGGTTGCTGTGTGTGCGTGTGTGTGTGTGTGTGTCATTCTTTTTTCGAGGCTCGGAAAAAGACCGCTTTTGGAGGGCTGAAAAGGAGAAGCAAAGGAAGCCGCGACACAAATTAGGGGGTTCTGGATTTTGGGCTGAAGCCCCCTTTGCTGACAACTTAAGCCCCCTTTGCTGACAACTTAAGCCCCCTTTGCTGACAACTTTGGCACTTGTTCGAAATTTAAAGGTTGGCATGTTTGGCGATGTTCCTTTTTACGGGTTGCACGGAGCACAGTGTTTGGCCGAGATTTCTTTTCTTGTGGGTGCGACCAACCGCTCCATGTAATTCCTCTTGCGGTTTCAAGTCGTTTGGAGAGGCTAGTTAGTCGTTTAGGTGGGGTTCAAGGGAAACCCACGTGGCCTACGGACATGGCGGGCTTCCAGCTTCCCCTACCCCAGCCTCGTGCTTCTGTTTTCGTTTTGGCCTGCCACCCCTTCCCCCCCCCTCACACCTTAACTTGGGGGATGGGGCAGTGGTTTTTCATCAGACCCATGGGCAAGCCACGTGGGCAAGGCCCCCGCCTTCCCTCGTGCCTCGCCCGACAGTTTTGGCCTTAGGATTCGCACATCTTCTTCTACGAGCAGGGCGGCGCCTCCAGCCTGATGGGCGTAGTGCTGACGCTCACCTGAGATGAGGTCTGTGAGAACCCCCCCGATGGTCCTGTCCGGCCCCAACCATACCTTCTGTGTGGGGGCAGCCTTACAGATCCCAGATAGTCAAGAGCCATGCATGACAAATTTCACACACACACAGATCCTGGATGGCTTTGCTTTTCTTTTGCGTGCGGAGCTAAAACCCTGTGTTGTTTGTGGTCCAACGGTTTCTTCCTCAGACGCCCCGTCCCATCCAATGGATCGATCGACTGAGGAATACCATCCCCAACCAGGCGGATGGTACTCTGGATCTGGACGAGGTGGCCAAATACATCAAGCCGGAGAACGAGCACTTTGCTCGGGCCAAGGTTCTAGCGCTGGAGAACACCCAGAACAAGCTGGGGGGCGCTGTGAAACTCGACAGCAGCTGGCAGTTGTCTCTCTTTCTTGTTTCGTTTTTGTCCTTCTTCTTTTTCTTCTTTTTTTTCCCGGACAAACAAAACGCAAAAGGGGACATGGATGCGAAAACCAGGGGACAAAGCCTGACTTCCTATTCTCACTAGGTTGCCCTCCAAATGTCCAACCCGGGTGACGTTTGGCACGGATCAGAGTGGCTCGACCGATGCCCCTGGGTGTTTGGGACTGGGGATTGGTTCGCTGTTGGCTTACTCCTAGAGCCGCTTGCCTGCAGCTCCCGAATCGTCCTCTTCGGTTTGGTAGAAAATCATTGGGTGTGGCTCAGTCTTTGGTTCCATTTACCAGGGCAACCCATTTTGGATACCTATTTTTGACTCACACCACAGGTGGCGATTCCTTGGCCTGGCTGTTTGCTCGTCTGAGGCTTCCCTTGGAGTACATGGAGAAGGCCGGTGACTTCTGCCAGCAGCACAATCTGAAGCTTCACGTGGACGGGGCGCGGCTCTGGAATGCTGCCGTGGCCCTGAAGGCAAGGAGACGGCCAACTGGATGCAACCAAGGGAACACCGCAATTTTAAGTGGGTCCCCTAAAAAAACGGGACACACCCATTTTGGGGTGGGCGCATCTTTGGCGGGGTACCCGTTTTGGGCGGCTGGAAGGTCGGAAACCTGGTGGCAATTTGTTAGGTTGGATTGGAAAGGAAGCCAAGAGGGACTCGCCCACGTATTTGCAAGGTCCCCCCCTATGTTTTAGAGGAACTAGGAAGCAACTGGGAGAGGCAGGGAAGGTATAAAAATAATCCAGGCAATCCAGGGCTTGGCAGCTTTGAGGCAACAGCCAGCCGCAAAACAAGCGGAAAGGCCCCGCCCCTCTCCGCCCCAATCCAACAACCATGGAAGAAGTTCCGCGAAAGCGCGCTCTTCCCGGATTCCCGCACAGCTTGCGTGATTGGGGTGCCAAGTGTCGCTGGGTCACAATGACTCGACATTGGGGTTTGTCTCAAACTAGGGGTTCCCAAAAATGGGTCGTTTGGGTGGTGTGTCCTTTTGAACCCATCCAAAAGAAGGTGCCCCGCAGAATACGGAAAGTCCCGGTTGAACGCCAGGTGCCGCTCAAAGAGGTGGTAAGGCGGGCCGACTCTGCGGCAAGGCTCAAAGGGGAGTGTGGGATAAGCGATATTTGCTGGTTCCCAGCCGTCCACTTAAATGTTTAGCTTTTAGGGTTTAGTGGGGGCTTCCATTTAACCCACTAACAGCTATTCTGGACAGTCCAAGATGGTTTGGCTGACATTGGATAGATTCTGGTTTCACTTTGGCTCCAATCTCGTAAACTCCTTGACTTTTGAGGGTTTGCAAATGACTGCCGAGCAAGTGGGGACCAGTCCTTTTTGCCCTTCGGCGCGACCTCTAACCGGATGATTTTGGGCGAGGCCTTAAATGGGAAACACCAAAAACAACTTTGGTTGTCCCATTGCCCCGTAAACAATCGCGCCCCAAAACGGGACCCCTCAAAAAAAAGGCTCGCCTCGTTAGTGTCGCTTTTTCGGAACATGGTGCTGGGACGGGTTCGAAATTAAACCACCAAGGGACCGCAGATTTTAGTCCTTGGTTCCACTACCAGGGCAACCCAATTTGTTTTTGGGGGCATGTACTTTTATCATAGCATGTTTGCTCATTGCCATGGCCAATGCGCCATCTGGCTCAAGCTTTTCCTTACGGCATCCTAATCTTGCCATAGCGTCAACTACCCGCGCACGGCGCCGCGGCGGTCTCGTGGAAAAGGACACCACGGGCTCGCCAGCCGGCGGTGTGGGGCCGGCTGGCTGTGGGTCAGGACTTGGGGTGGTAGGGTCGCGCTCTGGTTTGCTTTGCTTGCTTCGCTGCATTGTTTGCCTGCTTGGTTTGCTGCTTTGTGCTTGCTTTCGGTTGTCTCTGCCCTTGCTGGGTTCATTCATCTTTTGGTTAAAGGCACCCTGTTTTGGTTCGTTTGTTGTGCCAGCCGAGGGCACCGCTTTGCCCTTGGGACTGGGGGACTTAAACAATCTCTTCTTGTTGGTGGGATTGGGCCTGTTTATTCTCTCCCGGAACTCTGTTTCAAACCCTTTCGCAGGTTATCAGCCGTAGGATTCGTCCTCGGTTGGCACCGCGAACCCCTTTTTAACAACCTGCAGGTATCGTAGGGTAGTGTAAATAGTATGGCGGGAATCACTGAGGATGGACCTCATGTGGTAACCGATGAATGGGTTCTCGGCCAGGCCGGAATCTTGGACGTTGTGAATGACGACCAAGTGCCCGGACACGTCTAATGCCTCAAGAGCTAATCGCTCTCAGGGTCATGGGACTAATCGTCCTGACCATGATGATTCCGTCTCAGGACGTGATGATGACGAGCCCGGTATTGTATCTGGAGCTCAATCCTCATCTTTCCCCGAGCTGATGAATATTGGTCAGTCCGAGTTTCGTGACTCTCGAAGTAGCAGTAGACCTGTGCCAACCAGTAGTATAGTTTTTCAAGCGCTCGGTAATCCCGAATCCGGTACATCCAGTGGAGTTGCATTTGATGTTCATCTGCCAGCCGATATCGGTAGGTCAGATTGGATGGCCTCATGGCCCAACGACGGTAATATTTTTGGCATGGATTTCAATACATGGATGCCAGGGCCACCCGCCCCATCATCTTTCCCGCAGTTTCAGAGCCCAAAGCGGACTGCTGGAAGCGAGGAATTCATGCTACCCTTGTCCATTGAAAATCTCAATCCTGATGTGGCCAGCCGCAATGTCAGGCCAAGGCCATCGGTAAACCCGACAATGAGGAATATGTCCCCTCCCCCAGGACTTTCAGGATTTGAGAGTCCAAGGGAGCGAAACATTGTAGATAGGTTGGATTTGCATCCCAGTCCTACGCCAAGCAAACGGTCTAGGTCAGACTCGGCCAGCTCGCATAGGGCTAGAAGGATGGATCGAGAGACCGCACACAGGGGAAACCCCAGTGTGCGGGGCTCAAGACGTGGTCACTCAGGCGATCCCGCGTCGATTGTCGGTAGGGATCCGCTAAACGCGGACACGTTGATTAACGTGCTTGATGGGATCGAAGCATTCCAGGAGGAATTCAATAGGTCGAGTGGCCCGAATGTACAGCCTGTTCGCCCTACGCCCAATGCGGCTTCCTTTCTCACCATTGACAACACAGACGGAGCTGATGTTCCGATTGAGTCTGAGTCCATGATGGCATCAAGTTCCAATCACAACAACACCGTCAGCAGCGCCACCGATGTTGAATCAATGTCTGAGTCTAGAGCGTCCAATGCGACTGATTTGCATGACGTTGTCATTGCCGATATGAAGCCTGAAGTTCCTATGCGGACTGATAGGCCAGTAGTTCCCAAATTGTTTGTGACAAAGGGTCTAGGCATGCCACAGCCATCAGCGGTTCGTGATGCCAGAAGATCTGCACCGTATCAGAGTCAGTCTCCTAATCGGAGCGAATTCCCACGGCCATCAACGGCTGTACAAGATGATTTCAGGACACCTCCGAGATCTAATCCGATCATGGTTGATTTGTCCACTCCTCGAGATCGCGGATCAGGATTTGGTCCTGCGAGTGAGGAGCAACCCAACGAGGTTGCTGATCTTGTAACAGCCCTTGAAAGAGGGAGAGTGGACTCTTCGGTAAGTGCGATCATTCATCGCCTGGTTGCTAAGGTCGAAGACCTTGGGCGTAGGAATGATAGAAGTGATCAATGCATCAAGCAGCTCTCCACTGAGGTTAACTCGTGGAGGGCCAAATACGACCAATGCGTCCATGTGAGTAGCACGTGTACGCAGGCTGCGAACGCGGCCATGCAGCTGTCACAAGGGACTAAGGACATCGTGACCGAGCTTGGCCAACGCGTCAAGATCGTTTCCAATCGCATGACAAGCATAGGCGATGCCCTAAATGAGCGAGCCAGCTATGATGATGTTGCTCGCTCCATCACCCAAGTTCAAACTGTTTTTGAATCTCTTTCTGATCGAGTAACCGGGCTTATAGCTCGTGTTGATGCGATCGAGAGATCTCTAGTGGAGAGCCAATCCAACCATCCTGCGATTGGTGGAGTAAACCTCAAAATCGAGGACCTGTCCACTAGGGTATGTCAGATTGATAGGATGATGCAAGATGTCGAACAATGCTGGACCAATAATAGGGACGGCATAAAGTGGGTTAAAGACCAACTTTATGAGACACAAGCCAACCTTGAGATAAACAAGGGACTGCAAATCCTACACGGACAAGCAAAATACTCATAACATGGCCGTTTCGACTACGCTCAACAGTAAGCTCGAGCAAATGCTCGAGGTGCTGGGAAATACGGCCCAGAGAATTAACTCCCTCGAGTCAAGGCACTCGAACCAGGCATCAAGTAGTGGATTGAACGATCGCACAGGAGGAAGGCGTGCCGCGTCCCGTACTCCGGATAAGCGGCCACCTCCACCTGGCCCTCCTGATGATGATCCTCCACCACCTCCTCCTCCAGATCGGCAAAGCCCAGGAGGAGGGGGGAAGAAGAGTGCTGCCGGTGGGAACCCTGCCTGGTAAACCCAGGTGTAAATACGTAGGTGATGGAAATAATCACCTCATGGCTGAGTTTCACTGCAAAGGATGCAGAGGTGATATTTGTGAGTATTGTTTCTCGTTCAAAGAGAACTTGTGTGAAGAATGTTCCCGTAACGGACCCCGATGCGGTGTCTGTAGGGAGAGCTCGTTCCTGACCAAGGGAATTGAGTGTCAGTTTTGTAGGACCTACTACTGCACCAGACATTCTGCTGGGCAGGATGACTACAGGAGATTTGGATTTGTCCAGGGTCCCTGTTGTCTTGCGTGCCTTAGGGACGAAACTAGGAGAAGAAGGGATCCCGATGGTAACCGTGTCAGGAATAGATCTCCTGGAGGCGCACCTGAGACGAACCCGACGCGGTCGTACTCGCCGCCTCTGCGGCCACCCGTTGACAGATTCCGTGACATTCCCACTGGGGGTCAACCCAACGCGGCTGACCTTCAGAGCCCTCCGAAGGCTACGCAACCCGTGCCCCTGGATAAACGTGAAACCGGATATTATCCAGGATTTGATCCCAACGGTACAAGGCCGAAGGATCCTTCAGGCCTTGAGCCGCCGACCATGCGTGGCCCCGATCCTCCTGACAAGAACTGTCGGATGTGTGATCGGGATATTCCTGACCCCAGCAAAATTGGGGAATGTAAGATATGCATGAAAAAGGCATGTGAGATTTGCATTCCGAAGGCTACTCGCCTTTGTCCTGTATGTGCACTGTCAATCAGTAGTTCTCAGGTTCCACAGCATCTTTTCGGAACTGGTGGCGGCGGATACAGTAGCCACCATGATCCGAACTGTACAGCTGCGACTAAGTGCATTCCCATAGACCTCCCGCCAGAGCCCGACGCGGCTGGGCTGAGGGTATGGATAGCCAATATGAAGGAAGCTGTTAGCAATGCCTACAGCTATGATGGACTTTACGTCATCAATTGGCTAACTGAAGTCGAGAAGGCAAAGACCTTTGATGAACTGGATGGGGAATGTAAATACCACATCCTTGAAGCCAGGTTCAATGCAGCCATTCGGAAGTGCATCAAGACTGTTGCAATTATCGATAAGATTAATCGTCTCACCGAAGCCGCTCAACGCTCCAACAATCGCATCAAGAGTAGGCAGATCCTGTGGCTCTTATACGACCACTTAAGGACTGCAAATATCGGAGAGCAATCATTCAGGATAATTGAGCTCTCAAACTTGCGATGCAGTGTTTCATCTTTCTATACTGAAGAGGAGCGACTTGAAAGGTTCATCGCGAAGTGGGATCACATCCTTGCGGGTCTCGATGAACCGCTGACCGAGCAGGTAAAGCGGTCGCTATTCAGTGAGAAGGTTAGACACCTCAACTGTTTGGCTCATGATATCAGGGAATGGGATAGGAACATATCCAACCCTGATGTTTGTAGCTATGAATGGCTTCGTGCTCGTTGTAAGAACGAAATTGACCGCTGGAGGGTTCGTAAGAATCAGGTCAATATGCACAAAGACTTTTACGAACGATCTCAGTCCAGGGACAGAGCCCAGAAACCTGGTGCTCCTGGTCCTCCCGTCAGGAGACGATCTCCGTTTGGAGATTCCCATAGGCCTAATCGGCCTCCTAGTGATCCAAGGAAGAGGACCGGTAATACCCCAAGTCCTCATCGAAGGGACAAGTACTCTCCCAGGAATCGGGAGCAGGACAAGCTCCCCTGATTCCAGGGTATTGCGCCCAATGGGTTTCCTATGGAAAGTGCATGAGGGATAAGTGTGATTACAAGCATGCAAAGCCACCTGAGCATTTGCTGAAAGAAGCGAAGCAACACACTGCGGCCCCAGCGACCGAGTCTGCCGATGCGCAACCCGAGTCTGCTGAGCCTACTACCACTGCTGACGACAGGACATATAGTCCTGCCCCTGATTTGTCAGCGGGTTTTTGAGAGGGGCGGGCCGCCACCCTCAGGCTATAGGGCTTGTTGCCTGCCCTGCTCATCCCATAGCCAAGGCATTTGAAGAGTATAGAGCTCGGTTTCAACGCCCTGAAGGGACAATGGAGTGGTCAGTGACCACTATTGGCGCTCGTACACTGCAAGGTACGTGTCCGGGCGGCCCGAATATCAGAGCTGTAATTCGCAGACGAACGATTCGTCTCTCGGACAACGCTCTGATTGATGATGTCGATTTGAGTGTACCGACTCGCAAATCCGTTTTATTCAGACGGATTCCTGGGCCAATTGACATTAGGACGGATTTCTATTACTTGCCCGGTAAGTGCGGCCAGTATAACTCTGAGCTCGCGAAGGCAGTGAGGATTAAGCCCACTGCTCGCAGGCTGAGTTTCAATGACAATGCTGAAATTCTGCAAGTTGAGAATATAAGGACACGTGACGAGCCTAGGCCGATCATGAATCGGCGGTCGCATTCTCACCCCATTCACCCGGATAGGTTGCGTCAACCTCCCGAGGTGATTGCGATGTCCGAGGAAAATCTAGAATCCTAGCTGCCACTACTAGACAGATTGTACAGCTGCACTTAGGTGAGTATGTGCCTGATAATAGGTGGGCTCGTCGCCCTCGAATGATCAGGGAAAATGTTCCTGATCAGATGCCTGCTATGCCTGGCCCACAAATCGAAATCCGGTGGCTTGCTGACACTGGGTGTCCTTTCGACTTGGTTGGGATGCACGACATTCCCGCGCAGGATCATCGCCACATCAAGAATGGGCGAATCCAACATTCCTTGCAAACCGCAAATGGTGTTGCTGGGACTCAAGGTAGAGTTGATGCAACTGTTGAGTCACTTGACGAGGATATTGAAGCCTTCGTCATGGGTAATACACCCTCGATTGTATCGATAGGGCGTAGGTGCGTGGATTTTGGATACAGTTTCCGGTGGGATGCTTTTGAGATGCCTGTTCTCATCTGCCCATCCGGGAGAACTGTTAGGCTCGACGTTATAAACAACGTCCCATACCTGCCTAAAGGGCCGGTTATGTTTGGAGCCCCGAACTTAGATGCATGTCCTGCGATACCGGCAATGCCCGGTCCAGTAATTGCCATGAACGATTCACTGTACCCTGCAGCTCCCTCTGAGGCCGACGCGCCTGACGAGGGGGGTGAAGTTGTTGAAATCAAACACCCTGAGGGCTACAGGACTGAAGCCCAGTTACGTGCTGAAGCTAAAACGCTTCAACACATGATGTCACATTTGCCAAAGAATCCTTTTTGCCCACATTGCCAACGCGCAAAGATGGAAAACGTGCGTTTGCACCGCCGGGGCGGTGCCGACGCGCATGAATGCACGAAATTCGGTGATATTGTCACTGTTGACACGATGGTGTTACACGGTTTAAAGGACCGTGGTGTGAATGGTGAAACGGACGCAGTCGTGTTTTACGATCTTGCGACCAAGTACATAGATGTACTCCCTGTTTTTAGTCGTTCTGTACCTAATACGGTAGAAGCCTTTCACAAGTTTATGGGTCCCGAACCCAAGATTGGTCTGTTATACTCGGACCAAGCCAGAGAGTTTCTTGCGGCTACTCGCCGAATGGCTTGGGTGCATCACATGTCCACACCCGGAATGCCAAAGACGAATGGCATCATTGAAAACAAAGTGAAGCTAGTTCTGCATGGAGCAAGAGTACTCCTCAGACAAGCCGGCTTATCGCCAATGGTGGCCATTTGCCGTTCGCGCATTTTGCGCGGCCAGAAATCTCGAAAATCGAGGTGAAGGAACCGCATGGGGAAAGAGAAACGATGACAGGGATTTTCCCGGTCAACTCATCCCATTCGGATGTCTTGTTGATTTCAAGCCAATCGCGCCAAAACCGCGTAGGCTCGAAAAGGGGGGGCTCAAAAACGCCTCCGAACGGGACGACCATCACAAAGCTGATGAAATTCCTACAAAAGATCACTGGATCTTCGATGAAGAATCTGGCAAACTCGTCAGAGTGCACGTTGAACCAAGGACTAAGCTATTCAAAGCTGACTGCGTTGATGCTCCAATCGAGCATATTCGTCTCACCGCTGACCGTGATACATGGGTTCAGTATGATGAGGAAAATGGAGAAATGATGCACTCCGTAGACTGGAGATACGGTCCAGATTCCACAAAGGAGCTAAAAGCCCCGTGGACTGGCGAGACGTATTTCACTGTAAAGCCAAAAGAATTTGACCCTCTTGAGGACTCTGATTACGAGCCCGAAGGAGATGATGAACTAGCTGATGATTCAGGGCCGTCCGATCACGGAGAGGACGAGTACAGTAACGTGCCCGCTATGCCGGCACAGAAGATTGACCCTGCATCTAAAGCGCCCAAATTCGGGCCAGTGTCGAAGCCTGGGATTTTCCTGGGTTATAGATTAGAGCCCGGTGGCCAGTGGAAGGGCGACTACTACGTTGCCGATCTTGAACACTTTAGGAACGGATTTTCCCGACCCAGTGTTCATCAAGTCAAAAGAATTTGGCGGAACCCCGAAGAGGGATACGTTTTTCCCATGTTGGCCGCCTATGAGCGTTTGACTAGGGAGGTCCAGCTCCTAGATACTGGAGAAGGAAAGGGTCTTCCCAAAGCGGATGCTCCAACCGAACCGGACAACCAACTCAATGCCGATGGTCCGGGTTCTGATCATCCTAACGATGACAGTAGTGATCCTGCTGTTGACTCTGAAGCACCTGCTGATGTTCCTGAAAGGGACCACTGGGTGCGTGATGAAGAGTCCAAATCCTGGCACAGACACCATGTCGATGCTAGGCAAGCCTTTTTCGGGGATGATAGATCTCCACTGCCTCCAGGAGGCCCGTCCCAAGCGGATGTCACTCATCTAAAATACATTGACTCTACGCAGCAGTGTATCCGTGATGACAGGAGAATCCTGAACCCAGGACATCGAGTCAGAACTCAAAGGTTCTGGACTGGTGTGACCATTCTGTATGATAAAGGGCATGCTCCTTCTAGGGCTCCGAGGGTCACTCTGGCCAAGTTTAAAAATAGGCTAGACAAAGTCAAAGACCTCGATGCAGGTGAGCCTAAAGCCCACACCTTACACGGTGATGAGCTTGATTATGAGCAGAAGGAGGAAAGAAGGAGAGGTCCTATTCTGGATCTGGTAAACCCAACTCCATTTCTTCTACTGACTGGAAAGGTATGTCCGTCGGTATGCGAAGGATATACATCGAGGCTGAAAGGGAGGAAGCTCTGAAACGAGCGCGTGCTGGCGAAGCCGCACCCTCCAAACCAGCTGGACCCGCTTTGATAAAGCGGAGATTGTTGATAGAATTTGCATGCGAACCTGACTCTAAGCTCTCCGCCACAATGCTGGAACAGGGGGGTGACGCGATTCGCGTACACAAAGAGTCGTTCGACATTTTAAAGAATAAGGATATGACCAGATTGATTGAGATCGTCGATCAGAATCCTGGTTGTGACTTATGGGGCTCGATCCCGTGCGGACCGTGGAGTACTTGGCAGTATGTTAATTTGTCTCAGTACGGTCCCGAGTTCGCAGTAGAGCTCAACGAAGCTAGACGAACGTCGATGGTCATGTTTGCTGCTTTCCTTCGTGTCGCCAAACGCGTGCGTTTTAAGGGAGGTAGAATTGCATTCGAGTGGCCGAGGCATTGCCTTGGTTGGAAACAGCCATTTATGAGGCGTCTAATCGACGATCCCGACATCAGGTGTGTCGATGTTGACGGTTGCGACTTTGGAATGCAAACGTCCGATGGTGTTCCCATCAGGAAGCAGTGGCGGATCGCCACTTCTTGCCCTGAACTAGCCAACGAGCTACGAGGGCGCACGTGTAGCCACGAAATAGGCTACCCCCACGCCAGGATCGAGGGAAGCCTTACGCCCTTGACTGCGCGATATCCTATTGGGATGTGTAAAGCCGTAATTAAAGGTCTTTACGGGCATAAGCCCTATGCGGCTGCCCCTGCTACCTTGAGCGAGGAGGACGACGCTCCTGCTGCGCCTGTTGAGGTAACGGAGGCCGATCCGTGTGCATGGAGACGAGACAAGGATGCCTTGCTCGTCCACGTGTTGAACAGTTATGCAACTCTCCCTACTCGGCAGACGCCTGGCTCTGCGGGCTTAGATTTAAGCTCGTGCGATGAAATCATCGTTCCCGCTAAGGGAAGTGCTCTTGTGCAAACTGGATGCGCCTTTACTTTCCCAAACGGAGTTTACGGCCGCATCGCACCGAGATCTGGTCTGGCAGTCAAGCACATGCTAGACGTAGGTGCAGGAGTAACTGACCCTGATTTGTCAGGAGAAGTGAGAGTGATGCTTTTTAATCACTCTGACTATGAGTTTCGAGTTCGACCTGGAGACAGGATCGCTCAACTCATACTCGAGAAAGTCATGATTGTTGATGCCAAGATCACCGTCAAACAACCCGACGTAACCGTCAGGGGGGTTAATGGCTTCGGCAGTACCGGCGGGTACCCTGCTGGTCCCGCCATAGGGTTAAATGGAGATCCTGTTCCGCCGATGCCCAGATCGAACAAGGCTTCGGGGCATCAACCCAACCTACAGGGCATACCAACTTTTTACGCCTGTGTAGCAAGGCCTGTGACGAAGAAGGAGCAAGCTGGTAACGACAAGGCGCGTGCAGCTCTCCTCAAGGAGTGGACAAAGCTCCGAAAGTTGGGATGTTGGGATGAGTTGAGAGTTAGAGAGTGGAAGAAAGTTGCTGCCGAAGCGCGAGCAAATGGCAAGACAGTCCATGTAGGAAGAATTTTTGACATATGTGTGGAAAAGAATCATGAACTTCCTGAGGATGATCCTAATAGGAAGTACAAAGGGAGAGTTGTGTTTGAGGGATGCTTTGTGAGGGACCAGGCAAATCACTGGGCCATGTTTTCCGAAGCTACCTCATGCCCGGCAACAATGGCCGCAGGCAAGATGTGTGATGCATATGGCATGTTGCCTGGTCACGCACTACAAGTCAGTGATGGCGAATCCGCCTATACCCAAGCTAAGCTACTGGGTCCCACGACATGGGTGCGTCTTCCTAAGGATCAATGGCCGCAAGCATGGGTAGATGCTGGCTATGACGATCCGGTCTGTCCGTTGATTCTTGCCCTATACGGGCATCCTGATGCCGGCACGTTCTGGGAAAAGCATTGCGAAGCGAGGCTTATTGAGGTCGGATTTATCCGTGTCCCGGAATGGCCGAGTGTGTTTTATCACCCTAAGTATAAGCTTTTTCTTGTGGTGTATGTTGATGACTTCAAGATGAGTGGCCCATCCGCTAGCCTATCGATCGGATGGGACCTCATTAGTCGGGTAATTACGATGGAACCGCCGGGTACCCTAAAGCGGTATCTGGGCTGCGAGCATGAGTTTGCTGCAGCAGATGTACAGGGTTTCTTCGATCCTCGCACTGCTTGGACTGTGGATCATCCACCATCCAAGGAGATGCCTGACATTCGTTTCGGAGAGAAACGACTTCGAGCTGACGAGGTCAAATTCGACCCGGCTCGGGTGAAGATCATCAAATATAACGAGGCGTGCTTCATGGAAGCATGCGTTGATAGGTACAAGGAGCTATGCCTCCCCAAGTACCCTAGACCTCTGGTGAAGGCTGAGACGCCTTTTCTGGATGAAAGTAAACCGGAGTTTGATGAGAATCCCATCAACCCGGAAGTAGATCAGCTGTTTGGGCAGCCATCTCCTTGCCCAGCAGACGTGATTGCTGAACAGCCTGGTGTCCTAGGCGACGCTGCAGCTGCAGTTCTCATGAAAATTTTGTATGGTGCTAGAATGGGTCGATACGACCTAATTAGACCTGTACAGGCTTTGGCCAGTCGAATCACTAAGTGGAATCGACTGTGCGATAAGAAGCTTCATAGGATTGTTTCCTATATCAACTCGACGCTAGACCTACACCTATACGGATGGGTCTGCGATAAGCCTAGTGACATTGAAATCGTCGCGTACTGCGATGCCGATCTCGCTGGAGATCGTACCGATTCCAAGAGTACATCTGGTGTCCTTATTTGCCTAGTCGGCCCAAGGACATATGTTCCCATTACCGCAGTTAGCAAGAAGCAAACTTCGGTATCCAAATCGACTCCCGAAGCGGAGATCGTTGCACTAGATCATGGCGTGGCCAAGGAAGGCATGCCACTTGCACAGCTTTGGCAGTTTGCTATCGGTCAAGGCACCGGTAAGCCTGTCACGGTGAATTGTATGGAAGATAATGAGGCCGCATGCCGCATCATTATCACTGGGAACAACCCAAACATGCGATATATGTCGCGTACTCAGCGAATCGACATTAGTTGGCTCAATGAAGTCTACAATGAACAGATTTTTCGTTTCGTAGCATGTCCATCGCATTACCAAGGCGCGGACATTCTCACCAAAGCGTGCGTAGACAAGGTGACATGGGGTAGGAATTTGCAGACTTTAGGAATGTTTAATCCAGGATTCCTGGAGAAATTCATTAGCCATCCCACCCTCCCTGTCGTAAAGCTTGCTGCACCTGTTCTCCCCCCAATTAGGGGGGTACGCATGGAAACCGATCAAAATTCATTTTTCAACAAATTCATCCAGCTAGCTGAATCCAGCTACATGGTTTTTGACATAGTTGAGGATCGATCAAATGTTTGCGATACGCGAAACATTTTTGTCGATTCTGAGCTTGGCATAACGCCTGAACCTCAGTTTGGTAGATGGCTTACCTACTTTGTTAGACCGGCCAATCTTTGCCCTGTTATCCCTAGACGGGGTACAATTGAAGGCTCCAGACCTAACATTTTGTTGTGCAGATATAGCAGTTTGATCGATGCATCCACGCGAGGGAATTGGAGCAAGATCAGGCGCGCACGTGACCAGGTAGAGCAGTGCCAATCATGTCTGAACGACTTAATTGAGCACGCGCTGAACACGAAGTTTTCCGTAGGCATTTTCATACAGCCGAATACCTGGATTGCTAATCGCGATATTCTTGTCAAGCTTGGCGTAAACCGCTATAGCCGTGTTGTACACTATTGCTCATGTCTTGTAAATAAAGATCATGTGCATGCAGTGACATTAATTTGTATTTCACGACATGTGAACTCTTTCCCAGTTTTCAAATGCAACAGGATGTATCGCACTACACGTGTTGATCCTCTTGTGCATGACTTAGTTGTAAAATATGTGACCCGCGCTGCTCTTCAAACAGCCTTGAGTTGAGTAGGCTTGATGGACATCATTCACGACAGCATTAATCATGCTGCACTAACAACCGCAAATTCGCGACATTAGTTCAGGCACATTCGCCTCAATTAGCTGGTTTGTGTTTGTGTCAGTTTCCGCCCGGGTGGGCATGTTCATAGGATAGCTTTGCAGTTTCCTGTGCAGTGGTGTAGCAGGGTCGTTGTCGATGCACGACTGTTTATCATAGGGATGACCATATTCGGTCTTACACCAGGGGAAATTGCCCCTTCGTGCTGATGCAGTTGGCACCCAAGGTTTACACACCTTTGGATGTGGGAGGCATCCCTTATCTCTGGGGATCTTTCGTTGTTTATTTTGATTTGGTGTTACCCTGCCGCTTCCCGGGCGCAAACTCGCGCCATGGCAGCGGCTGCATCCGCGGCCAGCGGAGCGGCGGGCGCTGCCCCGCGTTCGAGAGGTTCGTCTTTGGCGGCGCGGCAGCAGGCGGACTATATGAACCCGAACTGCGCCTGCTCCTTGGGTCCGCTTCCAGCGGAAGCGAAGAACGCAGCCAATGCGCTGTCCGATGAGAGGCCTACTCGGCTATCGGAGAATCTTAGGATTTGCTATCCGCACTTGACGGCAAAGTCCGATCAGTACGGTAATCGCACCACTGCTGAGACGCAGTTGGTGCAAGTCAAGGAAGGCGTCAAAGACCCTCAAGTCGTCGGTGCTTTTTCCGGCATTTTCAACCTACTGGAGGGGTTTGACACGGGCATGATTGCGGACACGTCTTCATCCCGTCTATCAAGAAATACCGCCGCCTACGCGTGGCTGGTATTCTCCAGGCCATGCTTCTGGGTGAAGTGGAGCTGAGTGACCAAAGCGTCTACACGGCTGCCATAATCATCTGTGAGGCAATGCCGCGAGAGCCTGAGCTCCACTGCGAGCCGACTCGGAACGCGCTGATTGAGATGACGTTGTCTACAGCCGTTTCCCCTTCACTGGTTCCCCGAGGCGGGAACTGGCTGTACGAAATGGCAAAGGTTGAGTCACGCTGGCAGACCTTTTTCCAAGCGGCGAATAAAAATGTTATTCGCGCCATGCAGGCGGCCGTTGAGAAGGGTAGGAGAGATATGCCCTCGACTGTACAGCCGGCCGGAGCCGAGGAGGCATTTAAGGCCTGGGCATACCAGCGTCCCACTGCCCTTTGTACCCCACCCAAGGCGGTGGTCGGGTATATGAAGGCAATTTATTGCATCTCAGCCGATGCGCTGGCAAAGATGCAAACGGTCAATGCACATGCTTTTGAAGTAGGATCCATGCGCAAGGAGATTGAGGCCGTGTGGTCCTCCTATGATGATTTTGTGGGATTCTTCACGGAAGAAGTGGGGATTGCTCCCACCATCTTTCACCTGATTGAATGGAAACGCGCTAAGCCGCTTACCATGCCGAGCAAGGAAATCGGGGATTGGCACGCCGGTGAACCCGTGCTTGAGCGCGACGGGTATCTAGTGTTCCCGATGCGACACTGCACAGAGCTCAATGCAGCCAGCATGCACGAGAGATGGGTTCATGGAACTCAGTTCTCTTCCCTATGGAACATTTTGGGCCATGGGAATGCCGTTGCATCGCTCGGAGATGCCGAAACGCTAACAGGCGTGTGGACGTCGACGAAGCCCGTTCTTCTTGAGAGTTATTACTCTTGTCTCAGCCATATTGGCCTGGGCGTAACCGTCCGACTGGCACTTCTGCTACGTCCTCTCGGTAAGAACGCCCACGAGGCGTACAAGCGTACTGAGAAGGGGCCTTCACACCAACGCGTGATAAGGCAGTTCCGCGTTCGTGTTGAAGCAATCGCTCTCAAAGAAGAAACGATTGGTGAAGGGACGGCTGCTGTGGCGGGGAATTTGCTTTCGCATAACCCTGCCACGCACCTTTGGAACCCTGTGCTTGAGGTAAACCCTCACTCGGCAGAGGTCGGATGGATCCGCCACGGCGCCAACCGCGTAGTGCTGACCATTGGGGCGGAAATTCCCGCCGGGTCGGTGGCACGTGAGGCGTCGGTTCCCCCGGCAAAGCCCGGCGGCGAGGTGGATTTTAAGTTCTTTCCTCAGGAGATCCGCGAACTCGGCGAGGTACGATGCTTCCCGCTGTATGAAATCTGGGAGCACTATGTTCCCGCATCGGAAGGAAAATTCTTTCCCTTGGCTGGCGGCCTTCCTTTTTCAGGGGCTGCAAAGCTCATGTACCATGCGCCAGAGCACGCGCTATCGGAGCTTGCCAACGCAGCCACTCAATGCAGTGAGTTCATGAGCGCGATCAGCGGTAACATCTACCCTGATCGTCAGGACCGCCAACCTTGTGAGCTTGTGCGGGAGACATGGGACTCATGGGCGTTCCATGTCCGGACGTACATTATTTCCATGATTTGGCCCGTAACGGCAATGGAATACGCCGGCTGCGAGGAGCCGGACGATTTGGGGTTCGTTCTCACAATGCTGGGATACGTTAACCCCTCCGCTGCAGCTGGCCTATGCGCCGAGCTGCTAAGCGGATGTATTCCAAACAAGGTCTCCTACCTAGGCGTAGAGGGATCTCGCGTTGTGGTGCTGGTTGGACCCTCACACTGGGTCACCGGCAGCTCGGGTCAGTCCATTACTGGAGCAAAGCTTCAGGAGCAGTGGACGACCATTAGGACAAAGCTCCCGGCCAAAACCGGCGAATACGCGCTGGAGGTCGTGGAGGTTGAAGAGGAGACCTCAGTGGCTGAGCTTCTCCGTACCGTGGTCAGCCCGAAGCTGGCTGACCCGGTACATGCAGCTGCTCCTGCGGGCGCTAAAGATGATATATTCATCATCTTTACCAAATGCCTGTGGCTGACCGAATGGCGTAAGTCCGAAAACACGTATGGTCCCAGCCCCGAAGCGGGTAGGATCATCGATGAGAACATCGATGCCATCCTGGACATGCAAAAGTCATGTTTTTTTCCGGCCTTTTGCTCGAAAAGTTGTATGAGCATGTTTTTTTTTCAAAAAAACTTGAATCATTCAACTTCTGCTTTTTGCTTGTAACATGCGCTAACTTCACAAGTCATAAGCTAAACATAGTGAATTTCTTTTTTAACTTGCAATTGACGATTTGACACACGCGGGTGTCAAAATCGTCAATTCACATATCAATTAATGTTTTTCTTGCCACATCGGCCTCTGAGAGTTCACACATATATGTGACACGAGGTTTACAGGTTTACCTCGTTGAAGAGGAATCGGCCGCGCGCTTTTCCACTCAAGCGACACCGTCGCAAGGTACCGCCGGATGGCCCTGTCACCAGTCCCACTCGCGTGTGTGCCCGAAGCCTGGCCAGGGGAAGATGCCAACCCACTGCTCAACTCCAAGTTAAACAAGACAAGCAGCTATATTGCACAGCCGGCGGATGAAATCTTCATCGTTGACGCACGATCCCAGCTTGAACGGGTTTGCCAGGCCAGATTGCCACATATGGATAAATGTATGTATCCTTAGTCCCCACGTACTACCAAACAACAATAATGCAGACCGATCTGCAATACACAGCGCAACTTAATCTGCACCAGCCAGGGCACTTGGGGCGAACTTTGTATCTCTTAACATTGCGCTGCAAGTTGTCGGCGGCAAGCCAGAGGAAGCCCTTCACAAACCGAGTGGCCGCCTGCAGCCCCGCAGCCCTGCCATCGTCGCCCATGAAATACGCAGAGCCCTCGTCACCAATCTCAACGGCTGATGCGAGGCATTTGCCGGTCCTGGATTGCATGGATGCATGTAGGCCCGGAAAAGAACCCGAGTAACTCAGGTGGCGCAGGAGTGGCGAAAGCACTACGCATGTGTGGCTCAAAGTGCGAACAAAGACTCAGTCGCAAGACTTTGGCATACGTGGGGTCGCGGGGGCAGTTGAAGTACCGTAGAACATCAGCCTGGGCAAATGCAATTTCTCTTGATTAAGAGTGTTATAAAACAAAAGAAGGCAGGAGACCATGAAGAGGATGAGGATTCGGGCGTCGTGCCCTTTGCAGTTCAAAGTCGCGTAGCCGCCCTCCGCCAAGACCAGCTCATCGCACTCAAGCTTTAAGCTGCGCGATTTGCACCACAGCCGGGCCAGATCCAAGGCCACATCAAGCTTGTTTCCAAAAATGTCCAACAAGCAGCTGCCCAAATAGTCAGGCGCAAAGCCTCTGTAGTTGACATGCAGAACATCGTCCCATATCAAGCGCGGGTGAAAAGTCGGGAGGGCGGTCAAGGGGCTCAGTGTTCTGTTCCAGGAGCGAAAAGTATCAACAAATTCCTTAGGTACGCTTAGCTGGTCAAGGCGCGCAAGCACCCATATATCGCACAAGAATCCGCAAGCGTCTCATCGCTGTTCATCCACCCGCTATCCGGAAACACATTCATGTAGTGCGTGGAGCCGCGCCGCAAATAAAATCGCCCGTCCTCAGGGTCTTTGACGCTCGCTAGCCTTGGTCACACAAAATTCATAAATAGCGTAGGGCGTTGGAAGCTTCAGCGCGTGCGTGCAGGCAAGCGGCTTGCAGATATGGCACATCCTAGCAAACACCCCCGCACATAGGAAACTGCTGCACATATCCCACGCAGGTTTGCATCTATACAAACAAATATTGTTTTTATCTATATGGATCTGTGTTTGTGTGCGACGGAGGCACGTTTATGTGAGACGCGCGCACATTTGTGTGTGTGTTGCGTTTGCAGGTTGCGTTTGCGGGTTGCGGGTGTGTGTGTGTGTGTGTATGTGTGCTTGCTTTTTGTTTGTTTGTTTGTTTGTTTGCTTGCTTGTGTTTCTTTTTTGCGCCGGTAGCTTTGGCCGCGCTTTCGCGCCACAACCTGCATATAGACGCGCATGAACACGTGTGAGCCATATGGCAGTAAATCGAGAGTTGAAATTTGCTAAATTGAACTCTCGATTTCAGCCTTTTCATCAACCAGGCCCCGCCTGTTTCCCCGCCGAGCACCGTTCCCCTTCCACTGCCGCGTACTCAGTTCGGCACGCAGGTCACGCTACTGCATGCTGGCTTTTTGATGGGCCCCGGGCAAGTGGAAAGCCTGCTGAAACCACTTCAGATCGCCCTTCAGGCCGAAGTAAACCGCCTTGCACAGCTGCCCACCAACTGTAAACTGCCTCAGCTAGCTAAGAATTCCGGTCGGTTTTGCGATTTGCACGCGTGGTCAAACTACAGCGCCCAAGAAGCAATGCCGAGATGTCACTGGCAATAATCTGCATGATGGCATCTATTGTCGTTGGGCAGCCTTTGTATTTCTTTTGCAGATCGCGAGTTACTAGATGACGGCCAGGGATGCAACCTGACCCGCGTGCATGCGTGTGTGTACGAACGTTAACTGATGGTCCCCCCCTAGCGCACTGAATCGCTTGCAAGCCACAAAGAGCCATTCGGCTGTGCAGCGAGTCCTTGGCGAACCGGAAAGGTCCACGCAAACCCCGGGACCATACCTGGATAGCTATTAGCTAAGGCACACCGTGGCAGAAAGGCGACGCCATTGATATCACCATTAAGTTGTGACCCTTGAAGTAAGGGCCTTCATCACCGCGGATCCGCAGCAAGAAATCATTCGAACCTAAAGCGCGCTTCATGCGGCTTATGCGTCGCGCTTGAAGTGTAACCCGGCCTGCATCAAAAGTCCCTTCAAGAGCAGGAGCCCGGCGCATAGCATCAATGAACCTGGGACAAGGAAAGCAGCGACAATAAAAGGGTGAAGGGCATGCAGAGTTTGAACTCAAATTTGCTGCCTGGGTACTGGGACCTCTCCTCAAAAGTTGTATTCCCAAACAGAAACCACTGCTGTAGCTTCGCGTCCTTTCCAAGCCAAGTCAAATATGAAGATGGCAGCACCATACCTTGGAAGCGATTTTCACGGAGAAAAAGGCAGGCGCTAACACACGGCATTTGTGCAAATGCTTGTTAACTCCAATTAGGCACTGTATTTTCTGTAGACCAGTTTCTTCTTGAGTTGGATGGGCAGCTCAAAAACACTGACCGCCGGCAAATCCTTTTTGAAATGAGCGTGTAGGGCGCCTTCTGTGGACGCAGCCCCAAAAACTGCAGTTTGATACCTCGCGCTGCCTTCGCTGATAGCTGCAGAAGCCACACTTTGTAAAAAACTGACATCGGCGTTCTTCTTTTGCAGACCTTTCATCAACTGGCAAGGGATCGGGGTCTCTGCAATGTGCTCAATGTTGGAATAGCTAGATGGGATTGCTGGTAGATCGCCATGATGTTCAACTTTGTGCTTCTTGGCCACATTGAGTGACCACTGCACCGTCCGCTTGGAAGAGGAGGGCCTTGGTTTTTGAAAAGAAGGTCACGCTCGTAGTCCAGCGTCTGATATGTAATCCAAGCGGCTTTTCCCCTAATGGGTGATCTGCAGCACCTGCGCGGGGAAACGCGTGATATGTTGGGAGAAAGTTTCTTGAGCAGGCAAGGGTGTCGATGCGTGGTCGCTAGATTTTCACCTCGCTTTCACGCCCATGTGCCGGGACCCCAAGCGCAGTGCTTTGCACTGCAAACCCCTCGACCTAGGCTATCTACTCCAAAGCACGAAACGCACATCGATCTAGATCTAACCTAATCACACTTTCCGGTTCTCCAGGACTTTCGCGCAGCCAACCACAAACTCCTTAGACACCAGCCAAAATGTTGAAGGGGTGAGTCAAGCGAATTGCGGGGCCCAGGCTTCCTTGGCACAGAAGTGCAAGTAGGCGGTGCCCAAAGCCTGTGCAGAAAATGCCAGGGTCAGGAGTCCTGCGCAGCTGGTCGGTCCTTCAGCGCCACAGTCCAGGCATCCTCCTCGGTTTCGGATGTTGCAGAGGCGACGTCCTGCACACGCACACGTGCGATATGCCTGCACGCACCTGCAAAGCAAAACAAAAACAACAAGAGCCAGCGGGGTGACTCTTCCATTGTTTTTGGAGGCATTTGGCAAAAAGCAAAAAACAACAAATATTGGGCTGTAGCCCGTGGCATGTTACCCGCTTTTTGAGGCGCACGCACGCACGCAACAATCGTTAACGTAGAACAAAACGAGAATGAGAGAGTGTCACTGTTCTCGTTTTGTTTGTGAGACACGCGCGCCCTGCACAACTGCACACGGTAAAAGCAAAACGAGATGAGTGAATGCTCTTCTCGTTTTGTTTTGAAACGCGCGCGTGCTCAACAGCATGCAGTTAAAAAAACAAATGGAGAGCATCTCGCTCTTCTCGTTTTGCTTTTTACTCTGCGCTGATGCGCATGAGTCTCAAAAAGCAGAACGAGAATGAGAGTTCCTCTCGATTTGTTTTTGAGATGCACGCGCAACACATATATATATGTTGCAAGAATAAAATAGCGCGTTGCAGACGTGGAGTAAGAAACTAAAAGTACTATTCAAAGCACATACTCTTTTCTGTTTGGTTCTTGAGATGCGCGCGTAGGCATGTGGAAAAAAGGAACGAGAATGAGAGCACGTTGCGCTTCTGGTCTTGTTCTTTTGCGACGCACGCAGTTAAAACAAAACGCGAAGGATATGTTGCCCTTCTCGCTTTGTTTTTGTGACGCATCAAACCGCCCAGCCTTCCACGCGGCTTCAAGCTCTGTCTTTGCGCGCTCCAGAGCCAGCATTGGCTCTTTGCACTCTTGCTGGCTGTGCACCCGGACACTGAGTTTGCCGAAGGAGGCCGCCTGCCAAGGGACAATGAAACTGTTGCACTGGTGCGCTGCAAAGTGTAGCCCAGCCTTGTTCAAGACTGTGCATTGGCAGCTCTTTTTGGTTTCCACTCTGTCAACCAGAGGGATTGCAGTGCCAGGCTTCAGGTCAGAGGGCCGGACACGAGTGATGTCCCAAACTGCAGGTGGGTTTGCGGTAGAGCCCTTTTTGCTTTTCTTTGTCTTGACTGGGCCTGGCCGGAGGGTGCAACAAGCAAGCCAACAAAATGGGTGGCAAGGCCTTGCTCCTTCTGCGTGTTGCGCTTTTTCCCCTTCTGGCGGTCCTCCAAAGCAAGCGGCTCCTCATCCTCCTTGGCGGTCTTCCTGAGCGCAAGCATGTTGGGCCGCTAACGCAACATGACACGTGTGGCGTGTAATGCAATCGAAGGGCAGCTCAGAAAACAAGGCTTTGGCCTCTGGGCGGCAATCTTCGCAAATCGGGGTGATCACCATCCTGGCGGATTCTGACACGGTGTTCTTGTCAGAATCCTCCATGCGGATGATGAGCTTGTAGACCGAGAAGCCGGACACATTGGGATCATCCTTGCACCCTAGGCCACATCAAGTGCACAGACAGGAGTGGGCGTGCTACTCAGCCAAAAAACTGCCAGCTGCACGAGCTTCTGCCCCGCTTTTGCGGCATTTCCAGCGTAGTGCTGGAGCACCTGCTCATCGGTGAGCCACCCCGACAGCATCTCGGATGTCCTGGGCAAAAGAATGCCATAGAACAGGCAACATGGGTGACGGACTGGCACTGCTGCTAGGGCGTGGGCTCATCATGCCGGCTCTCCTTGATGATGGAGATGGTGCACTTTGTGACGCACTCACCAGACGCGATCCACTTGCGCAGCAACTCCTTTCGGGGGTTGCCTTTGGACCTGAAAGCGGCAACCATCTCATAGGTGGCTCTGCCCGGGTTTCTGCAAGCGCGGCGGAGGCTTTGCAAAGCTGCCGCCGTGCCACGCTCCTGCGCGCTAGTGCAGGTTGCGTGGCACAGAGTATGATTAACACTGCGCATAGCGCCTCCTCGGCGTTCTCAGCTGTCTCAGCTGTGGCCGTCGTCGGGGCTGCGGACGGTGTGGTCGCTGGCTGTTCCGGCTGTGTGGCAGGCACTGGCGTGGTGGCAGGCGCTGAGGAAGACCTATCAGAGGCTGAGGCCTTGTCTGGGGCTGGCGCTGCAGGTTGGGAAGGCGTCGCAAACGACGGGGCCGATGCCTCAGACACTGCGTCTGGCACCTTAGGAGTGGCTGCTGGCGTAGTCTGTGCTGGGGAGGGCGTGCACGGGGAGACAGTGGTCTGCTGCGACTGGCGTGTGCCAGCTGACGTGTCCAGGCTGTTAGCCTTGGCCTTCATAGCTTGCAACTGCTGCGCGAGCTTGGCGTTTTCCTCGCGCAGTTTGCGTTTCCTTTCGCCTCTTTGCTGTTCCTGCTGAAGTTGCGCTTTCAACTCCTCCTGTTCCTGCATCAGTTTGCGAAGCTCCTGTTCTTCCTCATCCTGTTTTGTTTCCTGTGGCTTTGCTGCTGCTTTGCGCTTTGGTGCTGCCTTCGTTTTTGCCTTTGACTTTGCCGCGCTGCGCTTTTGCGGTTGTTCAGCTGCTTGCTTTTTCTGCTCCTCCTCTTCGCGATCTAGACGATCAAGCTCTGCGGCCATCTCCTTTTCCAACTGCAAGTCCTGCGCGTGCGCATGTGTCACATTTATCATGACAGGGTTTTGCATGAACTGTGTTGGAATTCAAGGTTCGAATCTGGTTTGATTCGAACCTTGAATTTGGGACATGCGTAAACTGACGCACACGCTATTAACGCAGAGCCTCCAGCGTCTTGGTCTCAGCAGGTGTCACTTCAGCCGGCAAAGGGTCCGCGAAGATGTCACCAGGCTGGGTCTCCAGGAGGCACTCAGGCTGCGTATCTGCGGATGCTGGGGATGCTGGCCAAACACTGATTGTAGCAGGCCTGGGATAGTCTGGGGGCTCTCAGCCTGAGCAAGGAATTTCACAAGGAAAACTCGGTTTTACTTGTGAAAAATGCTCGTGATGACTCACGTGCGCTAGGAAGGATGCCCATATGTTCTCCTTCGTCTTAATGGGGGCAACTGAAACAGCGCCGATTAAGCAAACCACAAACGTGCCTGCTGAAGCTCAAGCTTGGCCTCGAAAAAGCGTGCCTGCCAGCTCAAATTGAGACATCAAATTTTGGCAGGGAACTCTTTCGCCTGAGACATCTCAAGCTCGCGGTCCAAATGCCGGCAGCCCGACAAAAAAGTGCTGATGCTAAGCTGGGAGGCCATCAGCGCTGGGAAGCCAAAATCTCGGACGATTTGGAGGGTACGGTTTTGTACGGGTTGCGTGCGGGTGCCCAAAAGCATGTTTAGTAAAGGGGGTACGGGTTTGTACGGTTTTTGCACGGGTGGGATTGTTCCAAGAAAAAACTGATATTTCTTTCTTGTTTAATGCAACGCAAGATCCCAATCCGATCCAAGGGTTTGCCCATCAAAACATCTCCGTAAGATGCACCAACAGAGCAAAAGACGTACAAACCCGTACAAAAACCGTACAAAAACCGTACAAAAACCGTACAAAACCGTACAAAACCGTACAAAACCGTACAAAGCCAATATGGTCACACTATTTAATTAGCTTTAGTTTTAGTTGACGTTCTTTATCGTGCGTGGCCCGTACAAAACCCGTACAAAACCCGTACAAAACCCGTACAAAACCGTACAAAACCGTACAAATCCACACTCGCAAGCTTTGCAAGTGCGCATGTCGCGTATGTTTGCAGATGTACTCAGTAAGGCGTTACTGACACATCTGCAATATCACGCGGCACGCTCGAGAGTAAGTTTTTCACCCCCAATCTCAAAGGTCAGAGCGTAAGCCCATGTCCTTAAGCAGCTTTCGCCATCCGCCCTTTGGGACGCGAAGCGTGCGGCTCCGGCTCAGATAGACCAGCACTGGCCATAGCTGTGCCTGAGACAATAAGCCACACGCGTAATTAACTTCAAGCAATCTGTAAGTCAGGCCCGCGCGTCTTCCCACTGATCCCCGAGGTCAAGGACGTGGTCCTTGTAAAAGGCTTTGTACCTGGATCAAAGGATGGTTCGCGTAGAATGCGGTGTGTGAACAATTTGCATGGGAGCACCCTGAGTGGTAATCGAACACATCATTGGGGCGGTAGCTCGGCAGTGGTGCATCATCGCGGTTTTCATGATCACACACCAGCCAGGCAATAGCCGACCCCAGTTCGCTAGGGTACTCCCTTAGGTTGATGAAGCACGCTCAAATGTCAAGCTGCCAAGCAACAGCCAAAACAAGCACCGCCACCAAATTGTTTTGAAGCCAAAGTGCTGTGTTTCATGAAGCGCGCGCGTGCCACAAACGTGCCCGTTCGCGTTGCGAAATGTAGGAGGGGCCTTCTTAAGCTCTTCGCGGCGCTCCAGCATCATAGCCTTGCGCTCATTTGTGAACTTGCGGTAAAGACCGGCCACCCACATCCTAGGCACATCTGAACGCGCGCATTTCATCGGCAGCTCCATTAAGGCAAGCAAGAAGCCGGTTTGACCAAAAGCTGGTAAGCTTGGAAGTCCAGTGGAGGTAGGCCCCAAGATACACATTCACCTTGTAGTGGTCTGCGGGTGCCCTAGGGTGAGCAAACATCATCGAGGTGGCTGGCTGCTCAAGCACCCAAGAGCCACGAAGCCACTCGATGATGCGGATGGCCAAAAAGGTTCTGCGCAGGAAAGGCATCTCAGGCAAAGGAGTCTATGTGTGCAGCTTCCTGGCCTTGCAACCATCAAGTTGGCCTGAGCGACGCAAAAGTTGTCCTCCCAGCCAAGGACACGATCTGGTCCTGGGTTGGGAAGAGCGTTCAAAAGGGAGCACAGAGTTGAACAAATCAGAGCGAGCGAGCATGCTTAGAAACGCGCGCCGGCCCGTGGAGCTTCTTGACATCCATACCCAGGTACCACAAACAGGCGCAAAAAGCGCAAACCTGAGCTCACAGGCAAGCCCCCAGAAGCAAGACAAGTAGGTGCACGGCCGGGGTCCATCTGGGTCCAGGCACATCAAAGTGTGCAAGAGTAGCCTAAGCCAAAAAGATTAGCCAACAATCAGACAAACCCAGCAACAGAGACACACCAAGGCGTGGGCGCCATGCCCGCAGGGCTGCAAATGTCCATTGAGCGGTGAAGCTCCCAATCATGGGCGCTCACCCTGAAGCACTCCCGCCTGAGAGCGTCCTGCGCAGTGATGCATGTTGAAACCAACTGAAATGAAACCACCATGCGTCCTTGACAGCTCCTTTCCCCGAGAAAAACTCGCAAGCGTCGTACTTCGGACTCACAGGCACTTCAGCGTTCCATATCCTAGGAAATCAGGAGCAAGAAGTTGCAGTTATTAAATTGTTTCTCAGGGCTGGGCAGCAGGAGAATGCAAAGGATCGCCAGCTTTGGCACATTGCCTTGCAACGCAGACTCCACCAGCGTGCGCATAAGCCTAGGATCAAGGTCAAACATTTTCCAGAGATAGCAATTCATTTTCAATTCAATCGCCCTGTCAACATGTGTTTGAGGCTAGCGCCCAACGCGCCACAAACAAATTAACGCAAACCGATCCGGCTAGGTCAGGTTGCAAGCCCAAATGTCTCGGCCCACAAGCACAAGCTAGGCAGTCGCAATGCGCGTGTGAAAGCACTCCAGCACGGGCGGGGAGGCACCATCAGTTGCAAAGTTCGTGTTCAGCACATTGGTACCTGACAGGCGATGCAACAACCCAACGCACATGCATGAGCAGGAAGGCAAGCGCAAGGTGCAAAGTACTCTGTTGGAGAAACAGCAGAAGGTCCAGCAAAGCTAGCGTGTGAAAGATGTGTGGTTCCCCAATTGGTACTTGAATTGCAGGACCAACTGGCTGGGTCCCCAACGCAAATGACGGTCCATGCATTTTTGGCTCAATCATCGTACCAGCATCATATGCTGGCTATAGACAGGAAATCGATCCGGAGCGCGAGCAAAAAAACAGGCTGCGACAAGACCGGCAGATTGCTGGGGTACAGTTTGCTGCGTGCGTGCGTGAGTTGTTTTGCGCGTGCGGTTTTTCTCTTCGCTCTAGCTGGTTCTTCTCCCCCCCCTGGCTGGCGCTCGTTTGTTTGTGAGCTTGGGTAAAGTGTGGCGGCTTGCTTGTTTGCAGGTCTGCTTGATGTCTGGCATCTGCCTATGCTGTTGAGGTTGTGGCTTGAGATGGTGTGGTGGATTTGCACTGCTGCTGGATGTGCTCGGCACTGCGCCTCAGCCTGTTTAAAAGCGCCCGGATGGCTACTCGGCCGGGTCAAACCCGGTCAAAAACACCGGTGCCAGCATGAGGAGTGTGTCCTTCATTGCCGTGGCTGTGCGCGCCCCTGGCATGCTGTGCACCTTGGCGTGGGCTGTGTCCCACCACTGGTACTGCGACTTCATGTTGTGCTTGAACTGCAGGCTCGGGGCGATTTTCCTGAGATGCGGAACGCATCAATGAGGCACATGTGGCGAACTCACCATGAACAGTACTTTCAGGCCAGCCGCTCGCACCAGACATTCACGATGACGTCCCAGACCTCCAGTGCGGCTGGGGTCTTGGGCCTCATCCTTCTCGCGAAGACCCGCTGGGCCTGCAACTTGATCTCCTCTGGGGAGGCTGCCCGGGCCTTGGCCTTGGCAGCCTTCTTGGGCGCCTTTGCAGGCTTGAGGTCGGCGGCCGTGGGGTCACCAGCGTTGGGGGCCTTGACGGCCTTGGCATCCGGAGCGACCTTCTTGGCCGCCTTTGCAGCTGGGTCCTGCCACGCATGTATGGCTGCAAACAGCCGTACATTAATGGCTGTGATGCGCTAGCTAGCACGCCACGTGCAGTCCTGTGCAGCAGGGTCCACATGCAGGCGGTCCCGGTCGAGCAGCGCCGCTGTGGGCTCCAGCTCGTCCTCCACCTCGATTGGGCCCTAGGTGGCACAGGGCACAACTCAAGATGAAATTGTAAAGTGCAGTTTCGCTGAAACTGACACTTTTCAATTTCAATTCTTGGAAAATGACGATGCAGTTTGTCAAAACTGCATCGTCAATTTCTCAGCTGTCCCACTCTAAGCAGAGGCTCGTGGCCGAAGATTTCCAGGCACGCCTCCTCATATTTGCGCTTGAGCTCCTGCGAAAACCCAACTAAACAAGAAATGAGCCTGTCCGCGCAACCCCCTGCAGCACAGGCCTTCAAAACGTCGCCAGCTGGCTCCGAGGAGCTGGGCACTGACGATGCGGCCGTGTCCGCAGCGGACGAAGCAGGCTCCGGAGATTGGTGCAGCCTGGGGTCACGACATCGGCGGGGGGAAGCGGCAGTTGGATTGGGAGTAGCACACTTGTGACGTTGTCAAGCCGAGACACAGCTCATCCAGCTCGCCGCGCAAACTGGAGGAGTCCTCGATCGGCTCCTTTTTCCAAATCCTTATTCCAGCAACTTGCCAAACTCAGAAGACACATGACCGTAAGTTCAAAACTGGAATGAAAGGTAAGGCCAAGGCAAGTTCTTGAGCACCTCGATCTTGACGCTGTTGGCCCCCCTGGCAAGCGTTATCGGAGGCACACATGCTGCCTAGCATCGGCCCAAAAATAACACATGCCAGAAGTACGTTGTCCTCGACGCGAGGGTTCTCAGCCGGGCGACAGCGCGCTTGAGGAGCGAAGCCAGGAGGGCCTGCTCAGAGCTGTTCATGGTCGAAGCCGCGATGCAGACCTGGGCAAAAAACGGGGCGCGTGTGTGTGTGTTGTGGGTCAGTGAATGTGCTTCGGCTGAGTGGCTGCGGCCTCAAATGTCCTGGGCGCCGGCGTGCGTGGGACCTTCAAATCGCCTCAGCGCGTGCCAGACCGAATGCGAATGCGAAGTGTGAGCGCGTTACCTGCAAACAAGCAGCGCAAGCATGTGAGCGTCGCGTGCACCGGAGCGTACATCTGATGCTCCACAAAGCTGAGCGGGAGGCTGATGGAGATGTCCGCAAACTTCGTCGCGCCTTCCGCCACAGAGTCCGCACCTGGGCAAGCAGGCTGGCAGCTGGGAAGGAACACGTGAGCCCTTAAAGCCGTGGCGCTGCTGGCGTGGCAAAGGAGGGGTGCCAATGCTTTGCCCAAGGCGTTCACCACGGTGGCCTGGTGAAAAGAATTGCAATTTCTGCGACGCGTGGCAACCACAAGCAGGCCTCCAGCTGGTGACCATCCTCTTCCAGATTGCATGCCATGGCAGCCAAACCAGATCTAGATTGATGCAAGGTGCTGGTGATGCGCTCTGCTATTGGCTTTTGAACACACAATTGCGGGGGTGTGGGCGGCGAGGCGAGTGGCAATACGCCATGCGTGCTGCGTATGATGCATGCGTGAACCAACTGTGCGCAGGGCGTGTGTTTGAAGTGTAGGGTATCCAGGTTGTGAGCTGCGCTGCTTGCTGGCTTGTTCCCCCCCCCCTTCCGCCAAAGCTAGGCGTGTGGGCCCGGCCGCACTGGCGCCTTGGGCTTGGCGACCCGCGAAGCCTGCTGTGCGAAGGAGACCTGCTGCGGCACCCGCCCTGGGCGAAGCTCGCCCTCTTGCAAGGACCGGTCCGGGGCTGGTGAGGTTGGCGCGGTCAGCTCCTCTATGATGAGCTCGAGATTGGCGATGCGGTGGTGCAGCCAGATTTCGCGAAGCTCTTGTTCCCTTTGAAACTTGAGCTGGTCTTCCAGGATGTGGGTGCCTCGCTTGAGCACCCTGCGGGCAGAGACAACCAGGCGATCTACTTCAACGAGGTCGCGCTTCCGGGATTGCGCAGGAGCTTGCTGTTCTGCGTGCGCTTGTTGGGACTGGTCCGCCTGTGCGAGTTCAGGGTCCCTGCAGGGCTCGGGGCGCGAGCTTTGGCTTTGTTCCGGGGTGCGCGGCGCCTCTGGCGGCATGTGCCTCAAAAAGCTAGAGCCAAATAAGTAAATGCATTGTGGCACACGCGTGCAATCATCCCAACGCAGGCTCAAGCTGGCTGAATGGGCGCACTGGTCCGCTTTGCCAGCAGCTTCAGGCGGGCCGTGATGCCCATCGGCATTCCCGCAGCTTGAGCCGTCGAACATGCGACGGCGCCTGTCAAATATATGGCAGAACCGAAAGGTAAAAACGTTGTGTTTCCATCTGTCAGCTCAACAGCCGAGAGATGGAAAGCAACAGTTTTTACCTTTCAGCGAGAGTGACATGCATGTCTGCAAAACTGAAAGGTAAAGCCGTACGCGCCTCCATCTTTCAGTGTGATGAAAGATGGACACCGGCAGCTTTACCTTTTAGTAGGCCACGCGCAGGTCTGCCCTTTCAATCGAGGCTGAAAGGTAAAATGGCCGCGTTTCCAGCGTTCAATGGGTCAGTTGAACGCTGAAAAAGGTTTTACCTTTCAGCTTGCACGTAGGGTGTTCAACGTACACCACACACATTCACATTGGCGAAACTGAAAGGTAAAATTACATTTTCCATCTTTCAGTGGATCAGTTGAAAGATGGAAAACAGCAATTTTACCTTTCACTTAGGTACACACAAACAACTCTGTAAGTGTCGGCTGGAAGGTAAAGGCAGCGTTTCCAGCGTTAATGAGTCAGTTGAGAGCTGGAAACCACGATTTTTACCTTTCAGCTTGCGAATAGGGTGTTCAATCTACACCACGACCTGCGCTCACGTTGGCGGAGCTGAAAGGTAAAATTATATTTGCCATCTTTCAGTGGATCAGCTGAAAGATGGAAAACGGCAATTTTACCTTTCAGTTCAAAGCCATATGCGTGAAAGCACAGCGTTGTCAGCCTCGACGGGTCAGTTGAAACTGAAAACCACCGCTTCTACCTCTCAGTGTTGGCCCACACATGCGTACTGGCAGGACTGAAAGGTGAAATTTGATTTCCATCTTTCAGTGGATGAGTTGAAAGATGGAAAGCTGCAATTTTACCTTTCAGTTAGCCAAGGGTACACATGCAACTGACTAAGCGGGACTGAAAGTACGTGCTGCCAGCTGTCAGTGAATCGGTTGAACCAACAATTTGCACTCACACATTATCTGCGGGCCTGTGTGTGCCTGGCGGAGGTGAAAAACGGGCGCCCATCTTCCTGGGACCAAGCTGGAAGAACAGATGGGAATCAGCAGTTTTAAGCCATTTAAAACCTTGGGATAGATCATGGCGTGCAGTCTGCACTTCTGCGCCTACGGTAAAACAATTGTTTGCAGCTATATGCTCAGGCAAGCAACACATCCTTGCGGCCGCGCCTAGTTTTAATCAATGCGTCCCCCGTCCGTCAGACGCAAACGTGATCCACAGTGTGTCAATTGCGGCCGTGTGTGTGAACTTTTGTGTGTTTCCAAAAAACACGAATGATTCAATATTCTTCTGGTGAAAATTGAATGGTTCAAGTTTTTTGCAAAAAACTAGTATTAGACAAAGAATCCAACAAAAGTCAAGAAAAAAACTTCGCATATACATGTCCAGGATGAAGGCATTCGCCAATAAGGGCGGCCGGAGCCAGGCACCGACGATAGTCTTGTCGGGTCCTGGTATCGTTTGGCATGGAACAGCCATGCAGGAGGTTGCAACCACGTTTTTCGTGAAGTGCCGCGATGCCGGTTTCCCAGCCTACCCATCCAATGCGATGTGGTTCGGCTGCTCAAAGAAGAGCCTAAACGGCGGCGTTGTCGGTATCGAAAGAGGCGGACACCAGTTTATGGGTCTTGTCTCGGCGGTCACCGACCTGGTATGTGTGCTGAGGCGTGAGTACGCGATGAGTGATGAGGTCCGGGAAGCCCTGGCCATCGCTCTGGATTTCATGGTAGAAAATGATTAGCTGATGAAACCATCGGAGTCATACCTGAGCGCTGCGAAGCAGTGCGGAGTCAGAGCAGGCCTCACACCGGTGGACCGGTGGTCCTCATCTGAGGATGCGCCATGGGCGGAGGTAATCTCTGCTCCTAGGACGATGTCGAGTGGCCAATGCGCCACAAGTCATGCGTCATCGGCCAATGCGCCTGCCGCGACCAGTGCAAGGACTTCTGAGCAGCAGTCTGTGCCTCGCCCCTACGCGGGAAAAGGGCCACAGACAATGGCTCAGCGCGTCCGGTCCTCGACGCCGCCCGCAACGGGCAGGCAGAGGCTGGGCCAAGCAATGGCCGATTTCGGCCAGTCGGCCGCAAGTCGCGGTCTCTCGCCGGCAGTTTGTGGCAATCAGAGAGGGACGATACCTGCAAAGCCAGCGCAGGCGTGCGGGTATAGCCCGACTACGACTGGTGGCCCGTCTAAGACTGGCGGCCACAGAATCGATTTGAAGCCTGCCACCGGGAAGCAATTGTTGAAGGTTAAGCCTGATCCTCCCGAGCTTCCCAAGGATGCATACACCGATGATTTTCCATCCCTGTCCAAGCGCGAAGCCGCTAACAGATGGAGAGGTGGGGCCACAAGGAGTTCCAGCTGTGTGCCACCGAAGGTGGGAGGATCGATGCCATGCCTATCTTCGGCCGCTGGCCCTCCGCCAAAGTGTGCCGCTCCTTGTGCCAAAGGACCCGAGGTCAAAGCACCTGGGGTCACGGGCGCACCCGTGCCTAAAGCGGCAGGTGCTGACGCACCGAATGATGGGGGTTCGGGGGAATGCGCTCCCGCGAATAGTGAGATCACGCACCCTCGGCCCGAGGTTCCGCCGCGGAAGGCAGTCAAAAGTCCCCCGGCTAGCCTGTCTGAGCCGGCGAAAGCCTAGCCAGACAGAGCCGTCACTTAAGCGTGGGGGCAGCGTTCCAGATGTCGCTGGTGGGGATAATCCTCAGCCAGAGGACAGCACCCCGTCCCTGTCGACCGATGCGTCGATGGGGATGGCTTCTCATCCCGAAGCATCCAAACCCGCTGGTCGGGATGCACAGCCCGCACCTGCGGATGCAGGTGGGGCCAAAGGGGCTTCACCCAGCCAAGGCGCTGTGGGTGGCGGCAATGATGGGAACGGCAATGGGGCGGAGGGAGATTCCCCTACCTCCCCTGCCGATGAGCTACCGGGCCGCGACGATCCTATGGATGGGAGCGGGACTGGTGGAGGTGGTGGACCCAATCCGCCTGATGGCGACGATGATCCGTCTGAACCCGGGGACCATGAATCTGGCCCGGAGTCGGAGTATTATGCGCCCGCTGAAAGCGCGGATGCTTGCATCGTTGTGCATTACCTGTTCCGAAGAGCCGGTTACCCGCCCGCGTTGGCGGCGTGGAGGAACGGGGCCTGGCCAAGGCGCCTTCTTTACCCTAATCAGGCTGACTCTATTGAGGATGCCCTCGCTCTTACTCTGTGGCAAGGGCTATCAGAGGATGAGTTTTTCCAGCTGCTGGACAATGCTTCAGCAACTGATCGTCGTTTCGGCGAATACGACTGGGATTTCCTGTCAAAGGCTATTCTGTCTGACACGATGAATGCCGATGACATTCATCACGCAGGAGCCAAGGCGCTTGCTGTTTGGGCTGAGGATAACCTTGGGCCATTGTCGTTTGGCCCTCGGCCGGACCTAGTTGCACGATTTAACCAGATGCAGACCTCAAGGGGGCATCCAATTTGGGAATCGGCGAATGAGTCAAGTGTCGGCCCAGGGAAACAATATGTTCCCCGTCCTCCGCTGGAGGATCAGCCAAACTCGAACCAGATCTCCGCCGACGTATTCCGCGGTCGGGAGATCCGTTTGGGGCTCACTCTGCCTGACTCCCAAAGCGGAGATGATGAGCTCAGCGCGCAGGACGCAACGTGGAACGTTGAGTACTGCGACTTTTACAAGGCCGCCGCGAATCTGTGGCGTGCGAGGTCATGCTTGCGCGAAGCCGCAGGATGCATGATTGAAACTGGGTATATTCACCCTCAGATGGCTGCGGCCATTGCGGCGACCGAAAAGGTCGAAAGGTTTTGTAATGTTCTTCGGGCTGCCAACCGCTATGCCGGTTTGGGCACGTATCGATTCAATGAAATCGTGGGCAGGAATCTGCTCGATGGATATGACGACTGGAGAACTCCTCCGAGGGAGGAGGACCATCCCGAGTTCCTTGCTCGGGAGGTTGAGGACGTCTTCCGTTCCTATTGCGCGGGCCTTTTGAGGTCAGAAAGTTTCGACCTCAGGTCCTGCGTAATTGATCCGGAACCGGCGCCCAAGGCGGAGCCGGCTCCCAAGGTGAAGCCGCCTCCTCCATCTCTGTCGGTCAGTAGGGCCTTCCTAGGCGATCGGCTCCTGCTGTACATACTGGGTCGGCTCACACCGCCAAGCGTCCAAGAGAGACTGGCGGTGGCTCCATTGGGAGCGTGCAGATCCCAGGACAGTATTTCGGCAAGGCCCGCACGAAGGAGTCCCCTGTCCAACCCCCTGAACCGCCAATGGGCGGGACGGAGGGGAGCGCACAGCCGTCCGCGATGGATGTGGATAGAGAGGGGAGTAAGGGCGATGAGAAGAAGAACAAAGCAACCAAAGAGGCTGCTGTAGCGTCAAAGAGCGCAGCCAGATCCGGCGAGCTGCTGCTGGCCCTGAGGTCCTAAGCGTTTGTTGGATGACACTGATCGTGCTGATGCACGGAGCGTAGATCGGATATTTGATGACGGTATTCCTACGAATGTGTAATGCGCCTAAGACTATGGAGGGCGCAATGTCGTCTCCTCAGAGCTGGAAGTCTGGAGGCTTTGAAGGTTCAGAAACGATTTCATGAGATCCAGATAAACCTGATTCCTTCCGCGTTGGTCGCATCTTGTAAAGCAATGATCTGATGCTTATGAGTCATTTATGGGGGAGTACGTCTCTGATGAGGATCACGAGGGTCACGTAGATGATGATGGCATGGGCCCATATGTGGACAAGTTCTCATCAATGGGCGACCGCGACCTAGTGCCCTCAAAGCAGGAGCCGCCCTACTATGAGGCAAAGGCGTGGCGCACCTCAGAAGAGGAAATTGAGAGGATGAAGAACCTTTTTCCATACGTTCGTGCCGAAAATTATCGGCTTATGTCAGCGGGGACTGGTCCCATAGGTGCCAAAGCGCACGTACAGGGCGTCCTCCCTGCTGGTGCGTCGCTAGAGGAGGCACTGATGGCAAAGCCCGATGTGTGCCCGATTGCGAGCACCTACAACCTCACATACGAGGGTGAAGAGGTTGTGTTTGATGCACAGAGCGGGACAGCAGGCAGAATCGCCTGTCCTGCCGGTAACGACATCTTCCATTTTTTCCCCGAGATTAAGGATACGTCGGCGATGCTTGGGCGAAGCTCCAGGCAGTCGCAAATGCTGCTAGAAATTTTGTCGGGCAACACTGACCCAACGCGGTTGAACGTGAAGCCCGGTGAGCCGGCTCCCTTCTTGTGTGGGACGGTTCCAGACATTCTGGGAGGTTGGATGTCAATGACTCTAATCTCAACGCTCTTTGAGGCCCTATACGGGATCCATAAGTGCACGAGCGACATGGGCGGGTTCTCTCGCGAAGGAGAGCCCAGCGTACCCTCCAGTCGAGCTCCTAATACGGACAGTCTGGAGGGGAGATGGCTCGACTGTGCGCCCGAATGAGGTGCTTTTTGCGCGTTCCACCCTAATCGGGAGGGACGTGCCGTTCAAAGTTTTCAAGCGTTGGGCAATGCGACCTGAGCAGGTCTGCAGGGGGGAGATCATGATCGGGTTGGAGGGCGCAAAGGTGCCTCTCCTCAAGTTGCCAAGCCCCAATAATGAGGGCGAATTTTATGTTGACGATCGCGTCAAATACATGGACAAGCGCCATGTCGTTGTGGCCGTTGACTTAAAGTGGATGGCCATCGAGGAAGCCGCCGGCATCTATAAAACCCGACGCGGTTTGATTGCTGTGCGAGAGGAGATACATGCGCCCTTTTGGCGCGCATGTTATCTGCACCAGGAAGGGGATGTAATATACATCCGTCCCTGGGCGGTCCGAGAATTGAATGTCCAGGGACCGCGGAGAGGGGTGTCATTTTCATGGGACAAAGCTCCCATGCATGACTATTGGTGCCCTCGGTGCGCGCATTTGAATATGTATGGCACCATTCTATGCAATGGTTGCCATTTGCCGATTTTCTATCGAGAATGGGTGCCAGGCACCATCCGCTCCCAAGTTAGGAGAGGGCAGCCAGTTTGGCTGGACGGACTCAAGGCAGTCCGTGCCAACAGCTGGTATGAAGGGGAGACTGACGTGTGGGCTCCTCTCATGGCGTCGGTAAACCCGATCCGCGAGGTGGTCAGCTGTATGATCTCCGGTTTGCGCTGTGCGCCTCATCTTGTGCACAATCCCAATGCGG